>VDFB02000015.1:336210821-336267184 GCA_007258455.2 Sequoia sempervirens | reverse complement strand
TTAACCATAAACACATACATATATACATATATATAAATTTTATGCATATATCTCATCGACATAACAATGAACACACAAGGAAGGTCTTCCACTTAACATCACGACTTCATCACATTCCTCATTCCAAACAGTCATAAAACAAGATCACAAACCAATATAAACATTCATAATCAAAACTGAAGATCACTTACCCATTACCCGAACTGACTTGACTTAACTAAGACCAACTAGGGCATGAGTGTGTGAATGCTTAGTAAGGCCAAATTAAAGATTACTAGACCAAGTTATTCTCATGAGTGATACTTCCCCTCTCTCTCAGAGGTTTGAACCTGTTCCTCCATTCAGCTTAGTTCATCATAACTGTAGTTAGCTAAATCAATACATTCATATGCATCACATATATTTCATATACATAATCATTATAAAACATTAAATTGAATCAAACATTTATTCATCATATTTCCATCAGAATTCATAAAAATACATTCACATATATTAAAGCAATTTACCAAACAAGGTAATAGTAAATAGGTAATAACACACGAGGTGTAACACATGGGAAGAGGCCTAGTACCAAGACACCTCTTTCTATTTTTTCTTTTGAGTCTATTTCTCCTCTTGCTTCTCCTAAGGAGTCTCCCCTTCCACTGATAATGGTTGTGGAGGTCTCTCCCACGGTAGAGCAAGAGCCCCCAAAATCTTCTTAGGCTACGCTTTCTAGTGCCCATAGTTGACGTAATCGGCTTGCACTTGAGCATAAGCATCAGAAAAAGGATCTGGCCAAGGAGCATGCAATTTTGCAGCAAAGTGCCAAGGAGTCTTGTGTTTATGTATCTGATCCTTCTTCTATGGTTGCTTTTGCTCCCGTTTTGTCTTTTGCTTCAATTCCCATAGCCTTTGTGCTTCTTTTGGCTTCATCAATGGATCCTAATGAACCTCACCCCCAAAAGGGTGTAGGTGTTCATCATTCCTTCAGTGGATCCTCCCCTTCTTACTTCACTTCCTAATGTTCCTCCTTTTTTGCAGCTTGCCGACATTCCTAATACAAAGGTGGTGTACTCTATGGGACTGTCTCTGTCTTCTTCTGCCTTTGCTTCTTTTGTGGTAATTTTGCATCCCTCGTTGAAGTGAAAGCTTGAGGATGACCTTTCTCCAAGTGAGGGTCGTAAGAAATCCTCATCTCATGTGAATTTTGGTTCTATTTTAGCTCACATCGTCCTCATGACGGAGGCAACCCCCACTTCCACAGAGTTTGTCATTGCCCCTTTTGCTGAGGTTGGAAGTGCTTTTGGGTTTCCTATCCTCCTCATGCTCAGTTGACATATGGCACTCTTGTTAAGTGTGTGTTCAACTTGGTGGAGGATATTCCAACTCTGTCATTGATCTTTGAGAAATCGGTGACCGTAGCCTCACAAGATCTTGACAAAGAAGACCTTAATGGGCCTTCTTCCTTTTCCCTTATTGTAGATGAGTCATATGGTACAACCATTGCTATCCCTCCCCTTCAGGTTCATCCTCCTCCCCTACAATGATCTAGATTGGGAGCAAGATGAATTGCTAGTGGACTTAGATTAGGGTGGTACCTCATCTACATCTCTAGATTAGATTTATGTGTTTGTTTGTGTTCCCCTATAATTTTTTGCATATGTTTTGTGCTCTTGCATGGAGGACCCTTGCTACCCTTATCAGTTCTTGGATACAGGCACGAAAATTATCATGACCTTCTGTTTATCTCATCATTCTTCTATGTGTTGTAAACTTTACTTTTTCACGTTGGGGACGATGCAAAACATTGGGGGCATTTAGGCCTTCTTCCATGTTGACTAATTTTTATTTTTTCTTTGTCTTCATGTGCTCTTTATCACTTTCTAACTGTACATTTGGGGATTGACGACAACTCATAAGTATATTATATTATATCTATCTATCTATATCTCTGGATAGTTTTGACCATGAATTATCAGATCTCGTGTCTCTTAATTTCTTCGTATCTGCCTATTTGTTTCATGATGTCGTGGTTTTCAATGTGTTATCCCTTACACGTGTGATTATATAACATAAATACATCTCATCATGTATCTTTTTCCATGACATCCCTCATCCTTATTTTATCTCCTTAGAATAACATGTGCTCCTTTGCATAGCATACATCATTCTAAGGGGGGGCTCTCATCTTTGCTTAATTTTCAACAAGGAGTATTATTTTAAAAGGATTCCTTGGTGAAATTTTCTTTCAAAAAGATCCCTTGGTGAAAGAATCTAAAAACTTCCTTTCAACAAGGAACTTTCTTTCCCTTGGTGAAAGAATATGAAAACTTCCTTTCAAAAAGGAACATTCTTTCAAAAGGATTCCTTGATGAAAGATCTTTCAAAAGGATTCCTTGATGACATAATCACTCGTGGTCTTTCAAAAGGAGTGTTCTTTCAAAACCTCAAGGATTTGGACATTTCTTGTTTGATTTGCTTGAATGATTTGGATACCTACAACAAGGGTCAACCTTCACAAAAAAATGATAACTTGAACACATAAACTCACATAGACTTTGACATGATGCTTGGATCTCGAATTGTTGCAATAAAGCTCTAAAAATGCTGCTCTTGACAATAATGCTTGATCATAAGTTATCCTTCTAATTTCCTTCTAATTTCAAATGGTGAAAAGACTAGGTATTTATCCAATTTCTCAAAAAATAGATCCCAAAAGCCGACACTTGAAATTTGAATTTTGAAAGTTAAAATGCCACCAACAACATGCCCCAAAATGGTTCTTGGCTAAGAAGGGGGATCCATATGCCCAAACTTCTAGGAAATTGCATGTCGGGGGCAACACATGAACTGGGGGCATTTATTCAATGCTTGTAATTTATTGAAAAATGATACAAATGGGCTCTAGAATGCATAATTTTAGGATATTATGGGGTTAATTAGGCTCAATAATTTAGGGAGGGGGGGAAAATATAGTGTGAAATTGTTAAGGGTGACAATTTTCTATGCTACACACTATAAACTTTTAGATGTAATTATCAAATTATCCTCAATCTAATAAGCTAAGATTAAAAACTTGTCAAAATATTCTAAAATGGAAGCAAAACCATATCATATATTATTCCAAGTATAAATGGTTCCACTTGGTATAATATCCATAAAATTAAGAAAATAAATATTTTTGCAGATTAGAGTTGAAGATGAATCAAGTCTACTTAAACCCTCAAGTTTCTCATCAAGAGAAAAAATAGCATTAAAGCCTCTTTCCAAAATCCAAGGAAAAAAAACTATAAAATGAACAAACCAAATATGCAATGTAATGTCCCCTTTTCCTAGGCAGTGGTTAGACATAGTGGTTAGTCTACCAACTGGTCCCCATGAGTAATAGGGTGTTCAGGGGACCCCTTTGAGGGTGATCTTTGGTTCTTCAACAAGCCTTTCAATGTTTATTTCAATACTCTTTAGCTCAGTGTCCTAGTTTATTTGTGGTGTGCCTTCCAGAGGCCATTTTGGACACTTTAACGCACACTTACTATTTTTAATAAGTCACTTAGATGTGTTGCTCATACTTACTATTTATAGTGTTTCACTGATATGGCCAGCTAGCAGAGTTTCTATATTTGACATGGTGGCATAATTATATCCTGGAGTTATATTGGTTAATATTGGTCATATGCATTTAATATTAATAACGTTTAATAATAAAGTTAAATTAAATAATTTAACTTTATGCATTATTAAATTATATGAAAAGGGGACTTTATATTTAAAAGGATATAAGTGATTTTTTAAGTGCACTTTATAATATAAAGTTAAGTGCCAATTTAAAAGGGAGACATAAGGACTTTATTAAAAGGGGATTTAAATGATTTAAAAGAAAACTTTATTTTATAAAGTATTGTGCATAATTAAATAAAATATTAAAAGGAGTTATAAGGCGGGAAAATTAAATGAAATGAAAATGTAAATTGACCATGGAAATATTAAAGGGCAATGAAAGCTTATTTTGCACATTCATTCATTCTTTGTTGAAGAAGTTTATTTTGATAAAGGTTTTGCTAAAGACTGTAGAGTCTAAAAATCTCAAGCTTTTTGAGGATGAAATCCTTCAGGAAGAACAACTTGGTACAGGAGTGAGAGATCTCCCAAACCAACTTGCAAACAATTCCATTGTAGGGATTGTGCTTGTGCTTCAAAGAAATTAAGGGAAAAGCTTCACAGTTAGGGTTTGAAGGATTTAGTTTAGGAATTTTGATAAATCATAGGATATCAGATATAAGGGGTTGAATATCAGGGTAAGTGTAAAAAGATGAGGGGCCAAAAAGGGGTCTTAAGTCACTTTTTTCTTCTTCTTGAAATCAGGAATACTAACCTTGGATGTGAAATAGAGGACAGTTACACTCAAAAAATTTAGATTCAACAAAAACAAGGATCATAATGCTCTTAGTCTACTTTCTAAACTATATTTTTTTTTTAAATGGTAGAGATTAAGGGGTTCAAAGGAGGGAGCCACAAAAATTGGTGTTGTTTTTATGAAAAAAACATAACATAGTGACTTTTGTGGCTCCCTCAAAAGGTTGTTAGAGTAATAAGGTCATCACCTAATTAATTAATTAATGATTAATTAATTGGGCCACTTTATGCTTTATTACACTTAAGCTAAACTTAGGAGTGATTTTATTTCATTATTTGCTTTAATTAATTAATTGCTATTTGCATGATTAAAGCCTCTAATATTAGAACATGTTGTCTCATTCATTCCTATGAGGACACTTGTCATGTTCTAATCTAATCCTAATCAAGGGTTAGCTTTCATCCTTTTCATAAGGATTGATTCATTGTAATTGTTTTTTCATTCTCTACAACATATTCAATGCGACAGTTGTTCACATAATGCAAATTGGTGTTTTCATCAGATCTGAGTTGCTGGACAATCATATCTTGCTTATTTCTTCATAGTGTGAAAGGTTTATCATTGCAGGTGATTCATGGAGCTATGGGAGTACATGCATCTACTCTAACATGGTATCAAAGCACCAAATCTGCAGTCACCTTGTCCACTTATTTTGAAGAAATCAACTCATGCATTAATATCCATGATCCGTGGTCAGATTTTGAGCATTCCATTGAATCCAGAGCTGCTAGAACAGTTAGGTTTTCCTTTTGTTTCATTGAAAAAGGCCTCCAGTTGTCAGATTTGTGAGGGTTTGAAGATACAATAGTTTTTTGCCAAATCTGGAGGTGGGCAAAAAATTTGGGCACTTTCAACTAAAACAAACACCACCATCGTGTTCAGAGTAGCCGAAAACCTTAAGATAGCCTATCGTTTTGTCAAATTTTGAGCAGTTTCAATGAAAGGAATTTTTTTTTTAAGGGCACACAGATCCATATAGATCTGAGCCCCTTTTTGCCTCATTTTTCATGCACAGGCCTCCATAGGTCTGCCCAAGCCATACAAGCCGTGGGACCCATCATTGGTGGCCTCCCAAAATTCTGGGTGGCTTCTCTTCATTCGGTGGTGGCGTTTAAAATCAAGCACCCTCTTTTCTTCAAATAGGTGGGCTCCATCAATTGGTAGCTAGGAGAATATTCTCTATTCAAAAAGCATATTCCACCCCCAAAAACTAGCCGGTCAAACAAGAATATTTTGGCATGTTCACTCCAAAATCGACGGTTGTCAAATTTTTCCTGGGGAGAGTTTTTTTGTGGTGACTGGAACCAAGCCATCAATTTTAATCCCATGAAGTGATGACATCAGCATGATGCCATCAACCATACGTCCATCTCTTGCCCCCTCCTAGCCTTGATTTTTCCTAAAGGAGCAGTTTTTTTCTTTTTGGCATAACTTGGGCATACGGTGTCGAAATCAAGCAAACAAGATATCATCGGAAAGCTGCTTCCGCAAACTTTCCAGTGTAGGTCTCATTATCAGATTTTTCTAGTGGTTCCTATTATTCTCAGTCAAAGTCATATCCTCATTTTATGCTTTTGAGCTTGTAACTTTTTTCCTGTATCTCTTATTTTCACAATCCAAATGGCGTTGGAAAGGTATTTCAAAGCTCTTCAGATCTATACATGCACTTTTTCCAGAATCTACCCCATGTACATTTTATTTAGTATTTTGTGTTTTCACACTTTGCTTAATTATTTGGATGTCTTGGCACCTGGAAAGGATTTGTTTGCGTGAGATGACATCATTTGATCTACTCTATTAGTAGTGAGGGTTTTAGTCTTTGATTTTTTCATTTGAGTGAGTATCATGGGTTTTTTTGTTCATCCTTCTGTGATCAACTTGGACAAGGAAAATTATGAGTCTTGGCAAAATGGCATCCTGACACATCTCAGGTGGCTTGATATTTTTCCTTATCTTTAATGACTCATACCTACACCAGACACACCAAGGAGTTTTTTAGCATGGGGCATCATCGTAGATCATATTGTAGGGGTTATATGTTCTAGTGTTGATCTTGACACTATGTATGTTGTATCGAACATTGAATGTCCCCACATACTTTGGACATGACTTTGGGAGATCCATGGAGACCCTCATATCTCTCCATACCTAGAGGATCCTGCTGCACATTGTGTCATCCCTGTTGTAGATGCATATTCCATACCCTTTGATGATGATACTTTAGAGGAGCTTGAGTATATCACAGGTCTTGCATGTTTCAATGGTTCAAAGTCTTGCATTCATGTTCCCACTTTTGAGATCAAGACTACATCATCTCCTATTGTTCCTGATTAGTTTACATTGCCACATCCTTGGCCCCTATTGATTCAGTGCAATATGACATCATACATCTTCCAGACATAGCTACTTGGGATTCGTATCTCACAAACATATCATCCTTGTTTGTAGAGTCCTATATTGCAGATCTGGAGGATTACTTTGAGAAAATTCATCTCCTCTTTGTTGAAATCCACATCACCACTATTGGCCGACCATCTTCATCGCCTTTGCAACTTGTTCTACATCAGTCTTCATAGGATCTTGGATCACCATCATCGCTTTTTGACATGTGGATACATGAGCAATTTTCAAAGGAACACATCATTTGGATTTGGATTCCAGTATCACCCATCCTTTTGGATTGGCTTCTCCAATCACCAGTGTATCCTTTTCTTCCTAAGGGGATAAATGTTGTTTATAGGCAATGCATCATATTCTGTCTTCAGGCATACATCATTGGCACAAGAGCTCTTTCATTATGGGGGGGGATTCATATCCTCATTTTCTCTCTCTTATCAGGGGGACATATATTGTACTTGCATGATAGAAGGAGTCTTTAGGGGGTCACATTAAGTCCCCCTTCTATCCTTCTTTCACTAGTGCAGTCATTTCTTTTTGTCTCTTTTGGAAAGGATTTTTTCCCATGAGGTTTTGTCCTTTTCTCCAGTTACAAGAAATTAGCTTGTTGTACATGGGTACCTCATCAGCCATTAGGGTGGGACCCATTCATGTATTTATTTATCATAGTTTAGTTTCTCCCTAGTTCATCTTAAGGGGGTGTGTGCAATAAAGTCATCACCTAATTAATTAATTAATCATTAATTAATTGGGTCACTTTATGCTTTATTACACTTAAGCTAAATTTAGGAGTGCTTTTATTTCATTATTTTCTTTAATTAATTAGTTTCTTTTTACATGATTAAAGCCTCTAATATTAGAACATGTTGTCTCATTCATTCCTATGAGGACACTTGTCATGTTCTAATCTAACCCTAATCAAGGGTTAGCTTTCATCTTTTTTATAAGGATTGATTCATTGTAATTGTTTTTTCATTCTCTACAACATATTCAATGCGACAGTTGTTCACATAATGTAAATTGGTGTTTTCATCAAATCTGAGTTGTTGGGCAATCATATCTTGTTTATTTCTTCATAGTGTGAAAGGTTTATCATTGCAGGTGATTCATGGAGCTATGGGAGTACATACATCTACTCTAACAAAGGTTAAATTCTTTTTGTATTTAAATTAAAATTGCTTCAATGAGAAATTAGCTAACAACATGTAGTTTATACCTAATTTTGTTGATAATTTTTTAATGAATATTTAATTTTGTACTAATTTTTAGAGTGAACACATCTTGAAAACCAAAATTTTGATCATGCTACCCCTAAATTTTGAAAAAAAAATGATTTTTTTAAATGTGTAGAATGGAGTCTAGTTTCTAAAAATGTAATTTATTTGAAATTTTAATGAATGATTAATTTATAACAAAAAAATACAAACAATGGTTTTTTCCAAAAATCAGACACAAACAAAAGAAATTAAAGATGAAAGGCTTAACATCATCAAAATGTGAAAAAAATTATTTCATTAAATAGCTAAGAGAAGAGAGCCTAACAATACCCAGGTGTTCAATTTGTTTGACCTTGAAACATGTGCAAACTTGACAGTTGGCACATACATGATGATGTGAAATCTTGTAGAATATGCAAAAACACATCGTTAGATGTTGGAAAGGAATTCCAAGCCTTTGGGTTGGTAATCCAAAGCAATTACCAAGCCTAAGGCTTGGGGATTCCCAAAGCAAGAAATAACACAAGCGCATTATAATGCGCTTGCGCTATTTCATGGTTTTGACATTTTTTGTGTTTGTGCTAAAAAGTTGCCTAAGCAAGACATAACATGAGTGCGTTATAATGTGCTTGCGTTATATCTTGCTTTGTGTTAAATGCTACTCTATTAAATGTATGCATATATTTGTATCTATGTATGTATATATGCTTGTATGACATGTATGTATACATGCTTGCATGCATGTATGTACACCTATATGTATGTATGCTTGTATGTATGTATATATGTATGTATATGTGTGTATGTATCAATGCATGTATATGTATGTATGTATCAGTGTATGTATGTGTGTATGTATGTAAGATTGTATGTACATATGTATGAATGCTTGTATGTATGTATGTATTTAGAGGGAGGGAGAATTTTAAGAGAGAGAGAGAGAGAGAGAGAGAGAGAGAGAGAGGAGCAGGGTAGAGAGAGAGAGAGAGGGAGATAGAGGGATGAGAGACAGAGGGAGTGAGAGAGAGAGACCTGAGAGGGGGTGAGAGGGAGAGACTTGAGAGAGAGGGAGAGAGAGAGAGAGTGGGAGAGAGGGGGTTGGAGTGAGTAACTTATCTAGGTAGGGTGGGAGGAATAAAGAGTGAGAGAGAGTTATTTAGGTAGGGTTACAGAGGGAGAGATTTGAGAGAGAGAGGGGGTGGGAGGGAGAGACCTAAGAGATAGGGAGAGAGAGGGAGTGAGAGATAGGGAGTGGGATTTGGAGAGAGAGTGAGAGAGAGGGAGTGGGAGAGAGGGAATGATATATATATATATATATATATATATATATATATATATATATATATATATATATATATATATATATATATATATATATATATATATATGGGTTTAGGGTTTAAGGGAATAGGGTTGAGGGATTAGGGTTTAAGACATAGTGTCTAGGTTGAGGGTTTAAGGATAGGGTTTAGGGTTAAGTGAGAGACCTAGATGGCTAAGGAGAGAGAGTTACCTAGGTAGGGTGCCAAAGGGAGAGACTTGAGAGAGAGGGGGGGAGGGGGGGAGAGACTTGAGAGATAGGGAGAGAGAGGGAGTTTGAGAGAGAGGGAGTGTGTGTGCGTGTGTGTGTGAGAGAGAGAGAGAGGGAGGGAGGGGGAGAGGAAGAGATGGAGAAATAGAGAGAGAGATGTAGAGTCTAAGCTAATGTATTGTAAACTTGGCAGAATCTACTCGATTTAGATGTTTAATTGGTTGAACAATCCACTTTACATTGCTTAAGACCATGTTAAATTTTCAACCAAAGGCTTGCAAGCTTATGATGGTGCAACATTATATATGCCTTCATAGACTTAAAACTACCTAAACTACCCTACTTAAGTTATTCTAATCACTGGAAATTCCAAAACTGCAAAACAATAAAAACATTAACCTAAACTAGTTGCTACAGGTACCTACAGTAAAGATTGTAACTGAAAACTTAATAAAAACTAATGACTCAGTTGAAATATCCTCCAGAGTGTTACTAATGATTATTACATGCAAATTCACAAGAATTCATTCATAATAAGCAAGAAATGAAATTCCAATTAATTTGCATGTGATTCATGAACAATGATAAACTAATAACAAATATTAATAGAAATAAATAATTGAAAGGTGAAGTGAAGAAAAATACCTTGAGTGGCCTGCTCAAGTAAATGTTCACACTTTAACTAAACTCAATCTAACTAATATATGATATGCATCCCATAAGATTAACTCCATTCATTGCATATTGTAAAAGATTACAAAAGATCTTTTCATAGATTGGACTCAATCATTTAGAATATTTTTCATGTCTTGAAACTAAAAGTAAATGGTAACCTATAACTGATAAAAACCAACTAACTATCCTACAGATTCAACCAACAGTTATATACAAACTGAGGGAATCTTTATTGAAATCAAAAAGTAACCAAATTCATTAACTCCACTCCTAGATAATAGAGTGTAGAATTAAGACTTGAATTATTCAACCTATAATTGAAAAGGAAAGAGAATCCTATTAGAACTAGAACTCTGTCAAAATAGAACTGTATGTAAACATACAACCACTTGTCAAAATTCCATAGGTGGAGGAGACCTCTTCTTTAGTGTTTATTAAACTGGTTATAATAACACATGTACAATCTTCATTAAGAGCCTTTGATCAACGACCACCACATTCAACTTAACCTGGAGCTTCCCTTGCTTCGGTGTCCAATCATCCCTTTTTCTACAGGTTCATCCCACAACTGCTGTGCTATGGTTCCTTTTTAGCTGCAAACAAGTTAATTCTACAAAACATGTACACAAGGATAACTATCACAATTAGCTCATAGCATTACGTCAACATTCCATACATTCATTCATATACACCATATAATACTAATATATTATAACCATAATTCCATCACAATATTAAGGTTTAAGTTTGCATAATGGATATAAAAGGATAGCATAGTATAGGAACATTGTCTAGAGAATATGTTAAAAATTATCTTAAAACAAGTATAAAAACATTAGAAAATAAGCCATTATCTAGACCTATCACTCCCCCCTACTAGCTTTTTTCATGTCCCTAAGCAAAACACTAGGGATCTTGATTGTACCATTGAGCAATTTATCTTAGGTCCATAACTGTGCTAACACCCTGAATCTACCTCAAATAAAAACCTCAATGTTCCGAAAGCTACCTCATCCTGATAGTTCTTGCTCTCTCACATTCATCACTTTTCTCCCCTGTCTAATGTGGGATCGAATAAAGGAGAATAGTGGATGAAAAGTGAGTGGCATCTAATGAAATCCCTTGCTAATACTAATTTCCATGTAATTACATGCCCTCTGAAGCATAGCAATGAAATTATGCATGGAATGTGGCTCTTTCTTCTGTAGTTCAGGTGTTAAATAGTTCCATCTATCTTGCACATACTTAAACACTGTTGTCCTACTCCCACAACTAACATTTTCATTTTATCATAGTCTTCCTCCCTGAGCTTCATAATTTTCTTACCTACTCCCTTATGTGTAAGGAGTCTCATCCATTCATCAATTATTATATCTGGATCCTTTGCCTCTCTTCTGATTGGAGGTGTAATAGATTTTTCTTTTTCTTCATACTCTTCCATAATTTCACCCCTAAGTTGTTCATTCTTGTAGTAAGAGGAAAGTTCCCTGATCTAAAGACCCCCCACAAAAATTAAAGGGTTCCATTCTATTTCATCAGGTATCACATAGTTGTGCAAATAAAATTCACACAATTGATTTTGGTCTTCGGGTGTCAAAGCAAAAAAATCTTCAAGAAACTCAGAAGTTTGACTCATGCCAATTGAATGCTTGCTAACTAATCTACTGAACCAAAAAAATAAAAACCTTGTAAAAAAAGTGCATAAGTTCTTGGTGGAGGCCTACACCTGACTATTTGTGTAGCCTTATCTACTATCTCCTCCAACCGAGCTATTCTTTTATTCAGTTCCATATCCTTCTTTTCCAATTCCTGTTCATATTTTTCCTTTTCCTTTCTCCACTTATCCTTCTCCTTTGCAAACTTATCAGTTACTTTCTACAATTAGTATCCAAGTGAGCAGGTTGTATGATAATCAAGAGTTTTAAGAGGAGGAGGTCTCTCATTTGGAACTGCTAGTTCTTTGTCCCCTGTCTTAGTAACAACCAACTATTCCAACACATCTAGTTTAGTGCCATGACCATATAGTTGTAGTTTTTCCTCCATCTCCTTCATTTTTGCCTCTCTTTCTTTATCCTTCTGCTCATAATTCTGTACCAATTCTTCCAAGTGTTTAATTTTGTCTAGTGCCTCCTGAAGTTCCTTTCTTGCATCCCTATCTTCAATGTAAACTTCCTCTGCATTCTCAAACTGTTCATTACTCTCTTCATAATCTCTAGGAATGGGGAAGGTTTCTACCTAGAACTTCTTGGTATCAAATATATCTTCTAATTTACAATCATAAGTGGTCTCTATATACCTTCTCTTTTTCACTAGTATATTCTCATTACTAAGAACATTCCCCTCCAATTCAGAGTCAGTGTCTACAAGAATGACATTTTCCTAAGGTTTTTCTTTTTGATGTTGTTCTTCATGAGGTTGTTCTTCTACATTTTCTTTTGCAACACTTTGTTTCTTGAGCCTACTAGAGTGTCTAGGTGTTAATACTTCTTCCTCAAATTTCCTCTTTTCCTTTTTAACACTATTTTTCTTTTTAGGAACATCCTCCTTTTTTTGCTTTTGAGTATCCCTATATTTCTTTAAATTATCTTCTTCTGGTTTCTAGGGTGTAGTGGAGGTAGATACACTACCTCTCTGACTCTTATATTTTCATGACTTAGAGGAAGAAGGTAATTCCTCATTTATGGGTGGCCTAGACTCTAGATCTGTAGCTTCTTCATGCTCACCTTGGCTATAGGTAGGTGAGGCCACGGGCGAAACATGAGGGCTTTCCTCTTTAGGCTCATTTTGGTTTTTTGTATTTTTAGGCACTACGAGTGCATACAACAAACTATTAATGTCTATGCCTTCCCTAGCCCTAAAATCCTCCCACCTCACTTGTGGGTATTGAATTCTTAGACTTCTTTTTATCAGTAAGGTAACTAAGTAGTGATGAGAGAGAAGTATCACATTTTCTTTTTTGGTATTCTGAGGCCATTCGTTTCAACAAGTTATAGAGAAAATTTGGTACATTTACTACCCTATTATGCCTGAGATGACTTAATAGTTTGAAATGGGACATATACAAAAGGTTTTGTCTACCATCACAAGTAATATATTTAATAATATAAGAGACACATCTTTCCCACAACCAGTGGAGAGAAAGTCTCTTTGTACCTTGTGATGAGGAATCCAATTCCTCTCCTCTTATGTAGAATTCTTCCTAAGTTGTAACTGCATCAGACTGAGTTGGGAATTCTGTTCCTATCCTTGGTAGTCCTATAACCTATGCAATGACGGTTTTAGATGCATCTATAGAAACTCCCTTTATCATGGATTCATTGTATTGAAGAGTTTTTGCAAATTTTCTTGTTAAATCATCACTAAATTCTATTAATTTCAGAAAGTAGTTGAACCATCCAACCCTTGTGAAGATAGGCAGGATTGTTGTGTCCTCCAAAATTTGTTAGTGAGCCGTTGGCTCTCTTCTTATAACATCTCCTCCCATCCTTGCTTTCTTCTCTACTCAATATACCAAATTTAGCTCTAAAAATTTAATTCAATCTTCCCACCACCTTTGAAGTGCTCTACCACTTCAAAACCTTTGTTTCCTCATATATCCTTACTACTATACCATACTACGTTTTAGTAGCTTTGAAAATAGCAGTGGAAATAGCAGCAAAAATAAAACATAACTAAGGGTTTTGCATGTCATAATATTCATTAAATTTGGTTTCGGGTGGTAGATTTGAAAGGAATGGCAAAAATATTGAGTAAGGCATACCCTCCTCACAACTTAATTAGTGAAGTGACCTCACTTCACATTGATGATTTGGAGGTGGTGTAAATTCATAATGATGGAAATTATAGATATAATATTTCACATGCATGGAATTAAATGAAAAAGTGTATGAAAGTTTAAAGAAAACTAGATTAATCATAACAAAATACCTTAAGTACTGCGTTGTAGAAATAACCATCTTTCACTTGTGGAAATTAGAAGAATATATGTATTCGTTGATTCGATGTGACACATATTAACTGCAAGATAATGAATAGTGGGTGGTGATTGGATATGATGGGATGGGAATGATGAGTATGAGTTGGCGATTTGATAGCTCAAGTAATTAAAATGAGAGCGGGAAATAAAAGAATTATGCCACTTTATTTTGCATGAAATGATGGATATGATACGCGAATATATTTGAAATGAATATGAATGAGCTTGCAGTAAATATGGCACATAATGAGTATAATATAATATTATTTTCAGTTGCCAGACATTGCTACGAGAACCTACAATGTTAGGTCCCATTCTAAACATTGATAGTGTGAAGATATAGGTCCCTTTGGCAACAAGACCCTTGTGAATATTGATAATAGGTCCCTATGAAGATATTTTGAACATTGTTATAACATGCAGTGTGCGCTTGTGAGAAAAAAAACATGAAAAGTTAGTGCCAAGAGAGCTCAGGGATTGAGTTGTGTAACTTAATCTTTGGGCCACTAGAAGTGTTGGGTATGTACCATATTATTGAAGTAGGACTCTGTGTATCAAATTTTGTATCAGGTTCACTGAGAGCACCATATTTTTGGATTAGTGAAAAAATAAAGTCATCCTTCTATAATGGATTCTTATACAACTTCAGTCCATGGCCATTAACAAGAAGGGAAAACTAGATTGCATCAATGGTATGTAATTGTACTGCCCCATTAGGGTAAACCTTGCTAATCTCATAGGGGCCCAGCCATCTAGACTGGAATTTTCCCTTGAAATCTTTATACTGTGAATCATATAATAGGGCCCAATCTCCCACAGTGAACTCTTTTGTTTTAACATATTGATCTCATGCCACTTCATTTGCTGTTATTGTACTACCTTTGTATGATGTACTATGATGTACTACTTCCATACTTATCTCATCCAACCCATTCAAAGAATGTAGCCTTTCCTTCTGTGCTTCTATTAAATCCATTCCCAACTCTACTACCGTCCTCAATGTTTTATATTCAAATTCAATAGGAAGGACTATTGTCTTTTCATAGACTAACTCATAGGGTGTAAATCTAGTGGTTGTTTTCCATGTAGTTCTGTATGCCCAGACTTCTTCAGGTAACCTTGAAACCCAATCTTTCCTATGTAGTTGCACTATCTTGGTGAGAATTCTTTCTATCTCCCTATTAGTGACTTCCACCTAACCATTAGCCTATGGATGATAGGGTGTTGATTTCTTATGTCTAATTTGGTATTCTTCAACCAACTTGGAAATTAGGTTAGAAGTAAATTGTGGCCCTTGATTAGTGACTATTTCTCTAGGTACTCCATACCTAGTAAAAATATCTTCATATAAGAACTTAGCCACACTACCATCTTTGGAAAATTGTAGAGCCTTAACTTCCACCCATTTTGTCAAGTAGTCAGTGCAAACAAGGATATATTCCTTGTTGTTAGATGTAGGAGAGCTTAGCCCAATGAAATCTAAACCCCATTTGTCAAAAGGTGCCAATGTCAACTGAGGTTGTAAGGGCATCTCATCACTCTTTGTTGGCCTTCCCATTCTTTGACACCTATCACAACTCCTGGTGTATTTAATAACATCTTTATGCAATGTATGCCAATAATAGCTAGTTGTGAGGATTTTAAAGGATGTTCTCTTTGCTGCAAAATGACCTCCACATGGCTCATCATGGCATGCTTTCATGATATCAAAAATTTCATATTCCTTGATACATCTTCTCATGATGTTATTAGGCCCTGTATAAAATAGATAACCAAATATCCAGAAGTATGGAAAACATTTGTGAAACAATTGTCTTTTCTCTCTTGGTGAGAAATGTGGTGGAATATGCCTTGTGACCAAAAAATTAGCAATATTTGCATACCAGGGTATTTGTACTTGTAAAGAAAATAAGTGTTCATCAAGAAATGAATCATCCACCACTCCTTCAGTTGATTGTGTTGGAAATCTTGACAGGAAGTCTGCTACCACATTTGCTTTACCAGGTTTGTCTACTATGGTAATATCAAATTACTATAAGAGAAGTAACCATCTTACCAATCTCCCTCCAAATACTAGCTTGTTCATCAAATATTTGATTGTTGTGTGGTCTGTATGAACAAAGACTGAATAGCCAATAATATAATGTCTATATTTATTAATAGCATATACTACAACAAGTATCTCTTTTTCTGTTATAGTATAGTTTAACTCTACTCCTTGAAGATTCTTGTTGATGTAATAAATTGCATACTCCTTGTTGCCATACTTCCGACCCAAGATTACTCCAATGGAAAAATATGAAGCATCAACATGTATGTGAAATGGGAGAGTCCAATTAGGCCCTCTCAACACTGGTGCTTGAGTCAGAGCTTTCTTCAGTTCTTGAAAGGAGTATTGACACTCAAAGGCCCATTCAAACTCAATATCTTTACTCAGCAAAAAAAATAAAGGTGCAACAATCTTACTAAAATCTTTGATGAACCGCCTGTAATAGCTTGCATGACCAAGGAAGCTCCTAATATCTCTTTGTTTCTAAGGAATAGGTAAAGTAGATATTATCTCTATTTTGTGTGGATCAACTTGAATTCCTTCACTAGATATAAAGTGTCCCAACACAATTCCCCATGTCATCATCATGAAACAATTCTCATTGCTGAGTGATAGGTTGTGTTCTTTACACCTTTTTAACACTTTTTATAGACTATTGAGAGCTTCCTCATAAATTTCACCATAAGTAGTGAAGTCATCCATGTATATCTCTATGCAGTCATGTGCATAATTAGAAAATATGCTAAGTACTACTCTTTGAAAGGTAGCTAGAGCATTGCATAAGCCAAAGGGAAAAATAGAGTAAGCATTAGTCCCTCGAGGACATGTAAATGTAGTCTTGTCCCGATCCTATGGAGCAATTTTAATTTGGTTATAACCACTAAAACCATCAAGAAATGAGAAGTACTTCTTCCTAGCTAGTGAGTCAAGTACCTGATCTATGAAGGGCAGAGGAAAATGATCTTTCCTAGTGGTTGTATTCAATTCCCTGTAGTATACACAAACTCTCTATTTCCCACCTTTCTTAGGAACAATTAAGAAAGGTGAGACCTATTCACTATCTAATATTGGATAGACAAAACCTGCATCAAGGAGCTTTTGTAGCTCAACTTTCACTATCTCCCTGAGGGTAGGATTCATACATCTATGTGGTTCTTGAATGGGTCTATAGCCATCATTAATATAAATCTTGTGCATACATAAATTAGGATCTATGCCCTTCATATCATGGTAATCCCATGCATATGTGGCTGAGTGTGCCTTTAGCACTGTTTGTAGAGAATTATGTTGTTCCTTTTTCAAAGCATTATTAATATTTAACTTCCTTCCTGGCATGATTTCCATTTCCTTTAATGAATCTTGAACTGATGAGAGATTAAGGCTTGGTATAATGGGTAGACACTGTTGAGGTAGTAATTAATGAAATAGCTATGATATCTCTTCTTAGAATTGGTGGGGACGATACTTTGCAAGGGGCCTTGTAGGAATATGAGGAAGTCCTATTGCCATGGGCTCCTACCACAGTCATTTTGGATATGTGAGCAATGAGCTCATCTTCATCCTAGTCATCCAATAAGGGGATGCATTCAATAGTCATCAGTGTTTGTAGAGAGTAGTTATCCTCCTCCTCACCAAAATTGGGCCAAATGGTGTTCTCAAGGTCTGCATATGGTTGGGATGGTGGATAAAGAACCAAGTTCTTTGTAACTATCCCATTAGATATTATCATTTTACCAGACCTATAGCCTATAAATGCATCCACTTTTGCTAACCAAGGCCTATGCAGGATGAGTGGGTAACCTGCAAGATTGAATTTGGGTTGTAACACTATGAAGTCAATAGGGTATTCCCAAGAATCCAATGCAATGACTAGGTATTCATTAATTCTTTCAGGCTTAACCGTGGACCTATCAGCTAGCAGCAAAGTAGTTTGTGTGGGCTTGAGGTTGACTAACTGAAGCAACTACATTGTTTATTTTGTCATGATGTTGATGGATGCCCCCAAGTCTATCAAAGTATTCTTAATGAGGGTTCCATTAATCTTAACGTCTAGAACTAGACTATAAGGATCTATATACTTAGGGACTGTAATGCTCCCTAACATGATATCTACAAGATTTCTCAAGACATGCACTATCTGTGGATCTTTTCTTTTCCTACCTGGTTTCTTAAGACATAGATCCCTTACAGTTTTAGTATAGATAGGGATGTCTTTGATAGCTTGGATAAGTGGGATTTTGATGCTCACATCTTTTAATTATCCTAAAAGATCCGTCTCAGCCTGTGGGTGATGCTTTTGTATAGCTAGGCATTCAGGAAAAGGTAGCTTGGGATTTAAGGTAGTTCGGTGTACCTGATTTGGCTCAGGTTCCAAAGATGGTTTATCAAAAGCCTCAACTATAGGTTCCTCATCCTCCATTTATGTAATTTTGGAGGATGAAGGTCCAACAAGTTGTTTTCTTGATCTGAGGTGGACATCACTCACCTCTACCCAATAAGTGGGGTATTACATAGCTTTGTTAGTATAAGCCTATTGAACAAGCTTAGTATTAGGGTTAGGTGCAGGTTGGGAAGGTATTTGCTTCTACTTGGGTGGCTAGGATGCATGATTTGATGGAGGCATTAGAGCTTGTTGTTGTTGTGGAGGAGGGAGCATGGGCTGTTGGTAGTTCATATTTTGCTACTATCATTACTAGCCTTTCTGCCACTGAGGCTTGATGAGGTAAAAATAACCTCATCATAATAATACCATAAAAACCTAGTTCATACATGCAAATCTCTATCCTCTACCAATTAATTAAATTTTAGGAGAAATAATTGCTTAATTTTAGTAAGAACTTGTATAAACTTTATTTCTTTTGATTTCTTAAAGTAATTTGCCAATACAGATTTAATGGGTTGTTTTAAGTGTTTTGTAGATAATAATCGATCAATCAAAGTTGCAGATTGAAGCATCTAGCTGGCACATGCTCCAGAACAGTTAGAGATATATGCTGGAAATATGCTCTAAAACTTCAGAGTGATAGACCAAAGATGTAGTTGTTCTTAAAGTTGTTATTTCTGTTATCCTTTGAATTAAAGACTTTATGGCTCAACTAGAGCCTCTTAAATACTATGTAATGGGATTAAAGATATATGAGTTATCTGTAGATTTGTTTAGATATTTTCAATGGTTATCCATACCATCTGAAATATAGCATGTAGTTATAGTTTCTTTATAAAAGATATGATTTCTGGAAGTAAGATATACAGTGAAAAGTAATTTTATACTGTTAGATTGTTTCCAAGGTTTACGAATAAAGAGATTGTTTTCTAAAATTCTGAGTTATGAGTCATGGATGATAACTATGATTGATAGAAGTGTTTCTGAAATAGCTATGAATGTGAGCTGGGAATGAATGTGTTAACCGATGAGCTAGCCACTCGATCGGAGTAGATAAGTGTTCTCTTTTATTATAATGTTGTTCTGTAGAGTAAGTTTACTATTATGAAATCTTAGTTCTGAAGTATTTGTTATCTTTTCACTTCCGTAGTTTCTGTTATTCACTGTTAGAATCTTTATTGTTAAGAAAATGTTTTATGGATTGCTATAAGTTTTTCTACTTTTATAAAAAAATTTCAACTTCTTAGTTTAAGTTGTTTATGTGCTTTTCAATTTAGCTATTATGCTTTCTAAATTAGTTTACTTATGCTTCCAGTTCAAGCATTTTCTATTCTCTTAGGAATAAATTACTTTGCAATTTTATAGTTAAATAGTTTGAAGTTAGAATTAATCTTGAGTTGTTCTTAAAAGTTAGGAAACTTGAGGGAGATACTCCAAACCTCTTCTATTATAGATTTCCTTGAACACTACCTGGTCGAAAAATTGAATATTATATTCTAAAGTAATGGGACCTAACGACAACCTATCACTTTTTGGCGCTGTTGTCGGGGACCCCTTAGCTCCTTTTGCTTAAGTGTTAATAGAAGATGCCTATAATACGTCTTTTAGGCCAAAAATACTATATGTGGCTTCCTTTTCTGCATGGTCAGGAAAAGAGGCCCTCATGGACGATTTATACCAAAGACCCCCCCAAAATACGTCCCAGTTATACATAGGGAGGCCCAAGGCTCAAAAGACCATTCTACTAACGAATTACTTGAGCCTAACCCACCCGAGGCTTTCCACTATCTCCTAGAAGATCATCCTATAGTGCAACATGTTGTCGACGAAATTATTGTCGAGGAGCATATTCCTCTAAACATCATGGGAGATCAGAGGGAAGAAGCTAACCGTAATGATGCCAACCGTAATAATAATGATCCTCCACTACCTAGAACCTTCACTTATCCTATTGCTCTAGATGTAGATGATGATACAACAATGAAAAACATCTCTCTAGCTTTCCTTCCAACCTTTCGTGGTTTATTTTCGGAAGACCCAAACCAATTTCTCTTTGAATTTAAGGTCCTTTGTCAAACCTATGACTATAAAAATGACAACCAGAAACTGAAGTTGTTTCCTTCTACTTTGAAGGATTCAACCATGCCCTGGTTTATGGGACTACTGTCTGGAAGTATTACAACTTGGGAAGAAATGGAGACTGTGTTCTTGAATAAATATCAGAGTTATTGTAGGGTGAGTGATCGTAAGGAAGAGCTATTTAAACTTCGACAGAATGAGGATGAGAGTCTAGAGGACTATTTGGATAGGTTTCTTTTCTTATCTAAACGATGTGGGGAAACAACCATTAGTGTTGAGATTCTCAAGACTATATTTCTTAAAGGACTCGATGATGATGCAAGAAGAAGTCTTGATTTAATGGGAAAAGGTGATGTGTCTGAGTTAAACCTTGAAGACATATGTGATTTGTGTCATAATTTTTCACGTACTCATGGAGGAATCCAAAAAAAAAACCTTTTCAAAGGGAATAACGAGATAGGTAAACTTCAAGAAGAAATAGAAAATCTTAGGACATACATACTTGTCCAATTGAACACTACATTGGATGGTATACAAGCAAAGACATGTAATCCTGAGACTTTGTCAATCTATTGTCCTAGGTGTCGAAATAAACATCTTTTATGTGAGTGCCATTTAGAAAAGGTTAATGTTTGTCAAATTTGTGAGCAAAGCCACCCTATCAATCAATGTGAGCTTCTTACTGATCTTAAGAACACTAAGAAAAAAATTGCTTAGGTTGAAGGAGAAATAAATGTGCTAAATCAACGCTAGGGAGGTAATTTTTCTTATGGGAAGAATTCCAATCCTACATGGAGACCCTAGAATAATTGGGTTGGTAATCAATGGCCTCCATCTTGGAATCAACCCTATCCTCCACAACCTACTTGGGGAACTCCTTATTGGGGATCTCCTGAATGGGCAAGTCAATCATGGGGAACTCAACAGTGGCCAAACCAGTCACAACAACAATGGTACCCACAACACATTGCTCCCTAATGTAATCAAGGAAAAAATCAATTTTATATTGGTCCTAGGAGGAATCAACAACATAATTTGTTACCACCACCTCATAATCTTCCTCAGACTGAGCAGGTAAATCAACCTCAACTTCCAACACAACCACTTCCCAATCCAAAGAACAATAGACAAAATGCTCCGGTATATACTACTGAGCAAGATAATGTCACAAGACTTAATGCAATTTCTTTGTGGAAATGTTTAGTTACGATCTGGTAGGACACTTCAATCACCCACTATTGAGGAAGTAGTGGACGAACCTATTTCTCAAAATTTTGAGAAAGATACTACACTACCCGCGAATATTACTGAGTCTTCAGCGGTAGGAGCTGCTGATTTACCTCGGGAGGAGGGAGGTCAGTCTTTGACTGAGTTTAGTAAAGATATCCCTTCAAAGGAGAAAACTCAAGCACCATTTCTGGAGCATCTGAAATCAAAAATTCTGAAAGATACTCCATAAATGACATTAGCTTCTGAAATTGCATTAATTCAGGAAATTAAACAATTGCAAATAGAGGTTCCTTTGCTACATGCACTAAAGGAAATCCTTGAGTTAAACCAGTTGATCAAACAACTGTGTATTAGGACTCCAGGAAGGAAACCAAAGAAAATAAACACTGTGCACATTGATGGTTATCTAGCTGAATTTTTTTCTAGAAAGACTGTTGCTCCAAAATATGATGATCCTGGGAGTCCACTAATTACTACTACAATTAATGAGGTAGCAATACCTAATGCATTGGTGGATTTGGGAGCAGCTATTAATGTAATGATGGTGGATGTAATGGATAAATTAAGTCTTACTGATTTAATTCCTACAACTACAGTCTTGCATATGGCAAATCAGTCTATAGCCATTCCAAAAGGTGTCATAAAAAATGTTCTTGTTAAAGTTGATGGATGGGAATATCCAATTGACTTTCAAATAATCTAATCTCTTACACCTAAAGATAGTTATCCAATAATTTTGGGAAGACCATGGTTGGCTACTATCGCTGCTAAAATTGATTGTCAGGAAGGAGGCATGACCATTTCACATGGTCCATTTAGTAAACATTTATTTTTATATCCTCCTACTAAGCCTACCAAATATAATAAAGTCTGGGTTGATGAACTAGAAGAATTTAGTGGGCAAGACAGTCTAGCCTTCTTGGCCATGGTAGTGATTAAACAACATGGAGAAGAATTAGAGGATGAGTTAGTGAATGAAGTTGCACATTTGGCTATAGGTTTGAGAGAAGAAGTAATAGAGGATGTACCAGAAATTTTGGGACAACCGATTGATATAAGTGGGATGGAACATAATTATGTTACCATGGGGATGCCTTGTCCCTTGGCTAATATGATTCCTAGAATGAGTTATTTCTTTGATGATATTACAAGATTTCATCGACTTATACCTCATAGTTGTCCTCTCAACACTTTGTTACGACTAATACATATTGCCACTTTGACCTATCTGGGAACAAAAACAATTATGTTATTACTAGGAAAAAATGTGAATGTCAATAGTTGGTTGACAAAAATACAAGAGGATAAATTATTTAATGTGCTGGTAAAAAGGTCTAAAGATTTTGCTTGGGACTATACAAACATGAGGGGGATTCACTTGAGTGTTTGTACCCATCACATTTATACTGATCCTAATATAAGACCTATTCGTCAACCACAGAGGAGACTCAACCCCGCATTAAAAGATCTTGTCAAAATAGAGATTGAGAAACTCCTCCGTGCAGGATTCATTTATCCTATTTCAGATAGTAAGTGGGTATCACCTATGGTAGTTGTACCTGTTGTCAATAGATTTGCACCCTGCTAAATGCAATATTCAGCAATCTATCGAAACATAGAAACTTCTTCAGATGTGGGTGATCTGAGTGAAGAAGGAATCTCCAGAGTGAGATGGTTCTCCGAATGATAAATCCTATTCTAAATAACCACTGAGAAAAGGGATAGAAAGATGGACTGAAATCAAAACTTAAAACAACTAATGGTTAACTTGTTCTTTCTGAAAGAAAACAGACTTTGCCACTCACAACAATTTCTCTATTACAATAGTTCTCACAATCTCATCGATACATGATTTCATCAATAATTTATATGAAGATTCACAGACATTGAATACATCATACAACCTGAAAACATGAAATCCTATACAAAAAATTCATAAAAGTAGGACATTAAGGCTTCAAATCTGAAAACACAAAGCATCAAACTGCCATTACCAATCTTGAGACAAGAAAATGGAAAGAAGAACTATGCTGTATTACTGAAATTGAAAGAGTGTCTATCTGCAAAACTGAGTACAAAAGGTTCACAAGCTAAAAAATGTGTATGAGCAGGAACTGAAATTTGAACTCCAAAGGAGAGCAAAAAGAATAAGTCTTTTCAAAGACATAACTCTCAAGAAACCCTAATCCGAGCTCAGAAAGAAGCTCAAGGAAAAAAGCTTCAAACTGTCTCAAAAAATTGCATAAAAGTAGAAAAAAGCATATTGCTTTTATGATCAAACTGTCAAGCCTCTAAAAATAGGTTGAATCTGCTTTAAAAGCCCAAAAAACACCTTATCTCTCCAAGATAAGACTCAAATCCGACCAAGAGAAGAAGTCAAAATGAATCTGCTAAAAATAGCAAGAAATCATAAAACAACTTATAAAAGATTGCTTCACAATTTTGCTTTACAGGATTGCAGATTTTATAATTTTTTTATTTTTTGCAATTTAAAGATTATAAAATCTTTTGCAAAAAAAGAAAAACATTCTTATCTCTCCATTACAATGCTTTGATTTTCTCAAAAAATCATAAAAATATCAATATAATAATTATTCTCTCATCAATATCTCCAATTGATTTCTCTAAAATCAATTAAAATTAAAAACCCTAAGTGGACAATTGATTTTCCTTTGAGAAAACAAAATCCTAAGTGATAACAATATCCACTTCTAGGTCATAAGGCATTCACTATGCACACCAAATCTTTAATTTTCCTAAGGCACAAAACACAAGCCCTAAAGACTTAAAGTATCGACCAACCTAGGCATATAAATTTGGCCTCCATCATTAGCTTCAAACTTTGATTAAATTATAATGCAAGGATTATCCCATTCGAATTTCCCCATGTGCTTTTGACTGAATATTCCAGATGATGATAAGGTTGGCTCGAATTAGGGCATGAGAAAAAGATGCCAAACCCTAATAATGATGCATTTTTCAAATGATCACTCTTGAAGAAAAATGAGCTCTGCCTGAGAGCATGCCGCCATGATTGAGTTGAAACTGGACTTCGTATGCCTTGAGAAACTTCAGTTTTTCCTTCTGACAATCGAAACTTCATCTGGGTAAGCTTGATTTTCTTTGTATTGTAGTTCTTTTTCTTTAATGAACGAACAAAAAGAACCACAAGGCCGCAGCCTACTCATGGTTATTTTATGATTTCCTTTGTCTTTCTATGCCTACTTCTTCTTGTCAACCTATATGAGTTTGAACTCGATCTTTATCTGAAGTTTTCATGAAAGAATCTGCTCAAGGGGTTTTGTTTTCTCTATTGAGCATAGGGTAATATACTTCTATGGCTTTTGTTTTGTTCATTATGGCCTTGAGGCTGCGACTAACACAACCTCTAATGCATTTTCTTTATATTTCTGTGCTTACTTTAAAGAGCTCGAGCCATGGCTTAGACTCTTTGTATTTACCTCTGTGGTCTTTATCTTCACTGGCTGCCCATGCAAGCTCGAACTGGTAACTTGCTTGGAGCTTTGAGACTCTAATATGGCTCTGGCCGTGGCTATAGCATAATCCACAGACTTGAACTGGTAAGCCACTTCTTAGCCAGATATTTCCTTCTTCAAAAACTTAAAGAATCTCTCCTTTACTTCAGCTTTTATGGCCATGTACAGGCCGCAACATATGTATCCTAGGAGAGGCACTTTTTAGAGCTTCTGAGCTCTATTCACTATGATTTCTCTGTTCTTCAATTTTAATGTAAAACTCCCATATGGGTTGCCTATGAAAGTTGCAATTTTTGTGCTTAAAAGTAAACCCCAAATGTGGGTACTTGAGATTCAAAAACTGCATATTCATTTTGTATGATTCTTATGTGTTTGACCCAAATGACCAGTGGTCTATTTCACACTTTTGAAACAAAAGAACGACATGGGTATTTGTATATTTTGAAGAAAATGTATCTATTCTTATTTCTCTTGCAGAGCTCGACAACCAGTTCTTTGCATTAATTATTGTTATTTACTTAACAAACCCTCTCATGGGTATCACTGGAAATGGAAAAATTCATGGTTTTTATACATTCCAAAGCTTGACCCAAGAATAAAATTCCATCAGTATACTTGTTACTTCACATAAAATTCTCATCTGGGTTGATAGAACAAATTGTTTTGTTATTGTGAACAAAATACCCACATGGATGGCTGGAAACGGTGAAAATCTGTATATTTACTTGAAACCCCAACGTGGGTACTTGCTGTTTGTTGTATCATTTTCCTTCAAAAGAAAAAACCCCCATGAGAGTAACAAAATCTGTGTATTTATTTGTATTTAGTTTATGAGTTCGACCCATTATAACTGATGCTTTACTTTGATATTCTGTTTGAAAAGAAAACTCACATGGGTAAGTTGGAAATATATCTGTTTGTCTTTAATATTCTCATGAAAATTAGCTTGACCACCATTGTTTCTTTTGCACTTTCAGTTGGAAAACCTAGACTTGGCATTTGTTACTAAAACTGGGTTCGACCCCTCTCTTATTTCTGCATTTTCAATAATTGTGTAAAAAACTGAGCCTCTTTTAGCATTCGAATTTTCTCAACATTTCAGCATATAAGTGTTTAGAAACCTAGAAAACCTGTATCATTCCATTGCACAGGTATACCACCATATGATAAAACTGAAATCTTGTTTAAAACCCTCTTATATCTGCATTTTTCTTGCAACTTGTAGAGTTATCCTTGTACTCCTGCATTTGTCTCCTGATTTCTTCAATGCATAATTAACACCTCCGAGACACCTTTGTTATGCTTGCTCTTTCCTCATCATTCTGGAATGATCATTTCATATTTCATCCCCTAATACTGCATTGTATCATCAGCCAAACTGGAACTGATCGTTCCTTTATTATTTGAGGGCATCGACTGTCTTTCATACTCTTGAGCTTCAACATGGCACTCTTCATGCATTTTTATGTTCCACTTAACAAACTATTCTTTAAATCTGCTCACTTTTGTGATGAAAATTGAAACAAAACTCCTCATTAAGGCATAATGTATGCCTGTTCACTATCCTTGGCTGCGAAAAGAACACTAATGAATTGAACTTGCATGACATATGTGATCATGATGAACAAATAACATAGAAAGTGAACTACGCAACAATGTTTGACATAATGGTACCCAGTTGAATTAATTGACAGAGTTAAACTCACTGTTCACTTGTAGCTTTCAGAAAACATTAACCTGATCGTTATGAATGCACAGTTGGTTTAATAGCTTGATAGATAATTCTGTTTACTCTTTTAGTTGTATCTCACTTCCTTTGATGAATATGATGATATAATCATTAAATCAACCCATTTATCATGAATAGGGTAACATGCCAAGCTCTACCCTTGTGGGAGTCCATTTTTCTCCACATGCTTGGTCTTCGGATAATGATCGGCTTCGTGATTTTCCCTATACCTACACAAGGAAACAAACAATGTTAGAATAAAAAAAAGAAATGATGATCATATTGCTATTTCTCCTTCAGCTCATTTCTTCTGTACTTTGATTGTTCCAATGTATGATTGATAGTAGGCTACACTATTGTTGGTGACTCATATAGGTTACTTCATAATCGGAGCCTCTGACATCTCCCTCCTTTCTCTTATAGGTCATTGGAGCTCGAGAAGACAAAGGTGCACCATTCATCGTCAACCATCGGCCAAAACAAGCAATGATGATTATGTCGTTTACTTATGTGACTTTTCTTTTGCATCTTCAATAGTGTAGTGTACTATTAATGGTGCATTGTGACAGTCACATCCACGGCTTGTGTGGATATTTGATTTCATATTTATGCTTTTCATTTGAAAAGAAAATGCATTTCAATGCAATTTTGTAATATCATTCTGATTCTTGCAATCAAATGAAACTATGTAAATATGAATCTCTCCATGAAATGAATGAAAGCAGTCTAAAATGTTCTATTATTTATATGCTCAATTCTGTACTTCATTTAATTCTGGAACATCTGAATAGCACTCTAAAATTTAGTTCTCTTCTAAATGCACCACTATCACTTAATGAATAATGATAAAAATGCGAAACATCACTCAAACGTAATCTGCAATTTCACCTTAAGATATAATAATGTTCAGCTAGCTCCACCAATCAAGCTGTGGTGAAAAATTGGTAATAGTACTAAAGAAAAATGACAAGTGGAGAATTTGCGTGGATTATAGAGAACTTAACAAAGCCACCTTTAGAGACTATTTTTCCTTACCATTTGTTGACTAGGTTTTGGATAATTTGGCTAGGAGGAAATATTTTTCTTTCTTAGATGGATTTAGTGGTTACAACCAAATACAGGTAGCACCAGAAGACCAAGATAAGACAACATTTACTTGTCCTTGGGGTACATATGCATACCGAGTTCTTCCTTTTGGACTTTGTAATGCTCCAATAATTTTTCAGAGGGCCATTTTGGCTATATTTGCAACACTTGTCAATGATCGTGTAGAGGTTTATATGGATGATTTCATAGTATATGGGTCAACCTATGATGAAGCCCTTCAAAACCTGGATATGGTTTTGGAGGTTTGTGAGGAAAATCGACTGTCCCTTAGCCATGAAAAGTATTTAATAATGGTGGAACAAGGAATAGTCTTAGGCCATCACATTTCCTCGGAAGGAATAAAAGTTGATCCTAAAATAATTGAAGTAATACAACAATTGACTGTACCTCAAACACAAACAGATGTTCGAATTCTTCTTGGACATGCTGGATATTATAGAAGGTTCATAGAAAGCTTCAGTAAGATAGTAGCCCCTATGTTTTCTCTCCTCCAAAAAGATGTGGAGTTTAATTAGACGTCTGAGTTTCAACAATCATTTGAAATGATAAAAGAAAAGCTTGTCTCTGCACCTGTACTACGTGGACCAAATTGGAGTCTTCCCTTTCACATTTATGCTGATGCTTTAGATGATGCAATTGGCAGTATTAGGGCAAGTAGATGAGCATGGGGGTAAGTATGCCATATATTTTATTAGCAAAAACCTAACGTCTGCTGAGAGAAACTACACGACATCAGAAAAAGAATTCTTAGCGGTGGTTCATGCCATCAAAAAGTTTCGTCATTATATTACAGGATATAAAGTTACAGTTTATATAGATCACTCAGCTATAAAGTATTTAATGAATAAACTTGTAGTTAATGGTCGAATAATGAGATGGTTACTACTTCTTCAGGAGTTCAACATGACAATAATTGACAAGCTAGGGAAATTTAATGAAGTGGCAGACTTTTTATCTCGAATTAAACAAGAAGAGGGTGATCGAGCACATGTACAAGATGAGTTCCTAGTTGAAAATTTGTTTGCTATCTCTATAAAGGTTTCTTGGTTTGCTGATATTGCCAACTATTTAGCTACTTTTGAAGTACCTCCTGAATTTACATCAAAACAAAAGAAGTGACTTATTCGAGAGTGTGCACCATTTAAATGGATTAATGGGATTTTATTTCATTGTGGACTTGATACAATTTTGAGAAGATGTGTCAAGGCTGGTGAAACTTATAGTATTCTGAGGGC
Organism: Sequoia sempervirens; assembly: GCA_007258455.2. NCBI lineage: Eukaryota > Viridiplantae > Streptophyta > Pinopsida > Cupressales > Cupressaceae > Sequoia > Sequoia sempervirens. Next base: position 336,237,679 of record VDFB02000015.1, on the reverse strand, counting down.
CTATCACGATGATCCTTCAGGGGGTCATTATTCTACAAAAAGAACTTCCCATAAAATTTTAGGTGCTAGATATTATTGGCCTTCAATGCATAAAGATGTTAAAAATTATGTTAGTCATTGTGATGAATGTCAAAGAGTAGGAAGAACAATTGCTTCGACAAAAATGCCTTTGTAGCCTCAGGTAACTTTGGAACCATTTGAAAAATGAGGGTTAGATTTTATCGGCCCCATAGATCCTTCCTCTTAATGGAAAGAATACATATTAGTTTGTACTAATTATCTGATGAAATGGGCAGAAGTTCAAGCTTTATGAGTTTCTAGAGAAGAGCAAGTTGCTGATTTTCTCTATAGTAAAATTTTTCTTCGATTTGGAGCCCCCCGAACTATCGTTATAGATCAAGGACCCCAATTTATGTCCAAAGTTCTCCTAGCATTTATGGACCATTTTCAGGTGAGCCATAAGAAGTCATCCCCTTATCACTCTCAAGCAAATGGTCAAGTAGAGGTGACTAATAGGGAGTTAGAAAACATACTGAAAAAAACTATCTCTTTAGGAAGAAGAGATTGGGCCAGGAAATTGCCTGAAGCCGTTTGGGCGTACAATACAACATGGAAATATACAACTGGATTTAGTCCCTATGAGCTTGTTTTTGGAAAGAAACCTCTTCTTCCCATTGAATTTGAACTAACAAGATCAAATAGAATGAGTTTTACAGTTAAATGAGTTGGATGAGCTTCGTCTAGATGCTGTTCATCAAACAGAATTAGTTTAACATCAACAAAAAGTTTGGCATGACAAATATATTAAAGAGAGAGAATTTCATAATGGTGACTGGGCTTTGCTATTTGATTCAAGATATAAAGACCATAAAGGAAAACTTAGAACTCATTGGCTGGGGCCATATGAAATCTTTGAGGTTTTCTTGAATGGCATAGTTTAGTTAAAACCTATTGATGGTGATTTATGAACCCTCTTAGTTAATGGTCATCGCCTATGTATTTACCATAAACTAGTTAATAAAGAAGAAATTACAGAGCTGGTAGAAATGCAAGGAGAGATCCAATGCATTGACTCTGCCAAGGTAGAGTCTATTTGATTTAATGTTTATATGTTGTCTAAAAAAAAATTTTAAAAAATGAAAATTGATGGAAAATTGTAATAAAAGGACATGTGTATCCAATTTGTTTTCAAAGCCTTTTTTTTCATAAATTTTTGGACTTAACACATGTTTTCATTTTGCAGGACCTCTCATAAAGGAATAAGAACTTCCGGAGGACTGTTCCAAGATGCTCCAGAACTTGATCATTCAGCTGGTCAATGCTCTGGAACTTGACGGTCTGAACGCCCAATGCTCTGGAACCTGCTCTTCAGCCTATCATGTTGGAAGGATGTTCTTTTGGAATGATATAATTCCTGAAGTTTGAGTTAAGTGGTGTTCATTATCTTCTTCTCTCCAGTTGCTGATTTGGCTGCATCTTTCGACAATGCTCCAGAACTTTCATTTGGTTGCTGCTCCAGCTGCATCTTTCGACGATGCTCTAGAACTTTCATCTAGTTGCTGCTTCGGTTGCATCTTTCGATGATGCTCTGGAATTTTCATCTGGTTGTTTCTTCGATTGCATCTTTTGACGATGCTTTGGAACATTCATCTGGTTGCTGCTCTGACTGCATCTTTCGACGATGCTTTGGAGTTTTCATTTGGTTGCTGCTCCGGCTACATCTTTCGACGATGCTCTAGAAATTTCATTTGGTTGCTGCTCAGGCTACATCCTTCGATGATGCTCCAAAACTTTCATTTAGTTGCTGCTCTGGAAGCATCTTCCGACGATGCTCCAGAACTTTCATTTAGTTGCTGCTTTGGAACTTTCATTTGGTTACCATTTCGGCTGCATCTTTTGGCGATGCTCTGGAACTTATCCATTTTCCAAGCTCCTAATGCATGCCTTACACGTGCTCCAGAACTTTAACCACTTTCTTTGTCCGAATGCATGCTTTACGCGTGCTCTGAAACTTATTTATTTTCATTTCGCCAACTCCTTTCTAGAAAATTTTTCAAAATTTTTTCAATGCTTTGATTATCGTACATTGGTACACGCACCTTCTTTTTCCATTATGAATAAAACCCACCGTAATAGCCCATCTTCATTAATGACTTCGTCATCCATGAGCTTCCTTATTCATGTCATAATAATTATACCGTCACCTTAGCCAATACCCTTGCATCATCCTGTGAAATCGGTAGAGGTATAAGATCTTCAAGCAATCATGGAATGGAAGTAAGTACAAATTTTTGCTTTAAATAAGTAGTTATTTTTGAAATACAAATTTTTGCTTTAAATAAGTAGTTATTTTTGAAATACAAATTTTTGCTTTAAATAAGTAGTTATTTTTGAATAAAATATGATTGATTGGCAAGAGTTTCCTTTCCTAATTTAGTAAATTGAGCCACTTGGTGATTAATTGTTAAGTACGCTACTCTTTTTGTGGCCCTTCATGCAAATTGAAATTATTACACAGCAAGCTCCGAGCAAGAGTAGAGTAAATGATTACAGTCTAATCATAATTTTTTTTAAAATATCAGTGCACAAGTCTTTGGCATTACTGAATTTTTCAACAGGGTGGTAAGTAAGAGAAAAAAAAAAGGGTGGTACAAAGAAGAAATCTGAGTCAGCTTCTGCAAAAAAGTTGTTGGGGTTAAGTAACATCTCTCGACTATTTGAAGAAGTGGGCTAGTTGGATTTTGTTAGGAAATTTGAAGGGTATAATGAAAAGTTGGTGAATGCATTTGTAGAAAACTACTCTAATGGTTAGGTGATTCTACATGGGAAGCATTTCAAGGTGAGTTCAAAAATTATCTCTTCTATTTCAGGGTTAGAAGATTCTAGCATTAAAATATCTGAAACCACACAAACCACATATAAGAAATTATCGGAATTATTCCTTAGACAGGGAGATCCTCAACCCATGATAGTTGTCAGTACTAGGGGAAAAAATAAGGGGTTTCAACGAGCTTCTATCTTAGAACCCTGGGGTACTGCTGTTGCATGGATTATTAGATATTTTACTTGTGAAGGTCAACTCACCACTGTGGTAGGACCAACATTCCGCATGTTAACACATTTGCGGCATTGGAAGGAAAACCCTGCTCTAAGGGTTAATTTGCCTCATTTCTTGAATGATTCTATTAATTATTCAATAAAGAGATACAAAATTGGTTCGGGGCCATTAAAACATTATGGGTTAATTCAATTGATTTGTAAATATCATTTCCGTAAGAAACCTAAAATAAAATGGGAAATTTTTTTATGGAAGTTTGATATGCCTACATCAAGAAGGAAGTTAGAATTAGGAGAATCTTCAAAACAAGTTGCTTCACCTTGCGGAGAAACTTCCCCCGAAGACCCTAAGGCTTCTGAACCCCAAATTCCTACCATAGTTGGTAAGGAAGTGCCATAATTTAGAAATGATGAGTTTGAAACTCCGGCCCAGATAGAAGATGTAGAGATAGTGAATCCAAATGTGGATACTCACCTTGTTAAGAAGAGGAAAAGAAGAACTATTCTTCTAAATGATCCAACTATTTTAAATTACCAGGATACTCCTCCTTTAAGGAAGAGTAAAATATTATCCTCTGGATCTATAGAAACCCCAACACAGACTAAAGAGAATAGGTCAAAATCTAAAAATCAAAAGAAAAACTTGGAAATTGAGGAGTCAATTCACCACTCTTTAGAAAAAGAAATGTCTGTTGAAGAAGTACATTTTCACTTGGTGTCTGAAGAAGAAGCTATAGAACAAGAAAATAGGAAACAAAAAGGGGACAATCTCCACTTCCTATGGAAGTTGATGATAGCATATTAGGAAATTTGTCTCCAGTTATTAATAAAGCTATTGAAATTGTTGAAACCAAAAATATTAATATAGAATTAGAAATATTGAAATTAGAGATAAAAGAGTTAAGAAGTCAGCTGCATGAAAATAAGGAAAAGATGGAATTACAACAAGAGGAAATAATGGTGTATAAGACTGTAATAAATAAAAGAGATCAAGAAATTCAGGATTTAAAGTTGGAAATGCAGGGAAAAGATACATCTATTAGTGAGTTGCAAATGCAAATTCAGAATTGTAATGAGGAAAATAGGATACACATGGATGGATTAAATAAAGAAATTCAAAATTAAAAGGAAATTTTATGCTCATGTTTTCATAATTTGAAGAGGAAAACAAAATACAAAAAGAAGAATTAAATGCTTCTCTTAGTAAGATTGTAGAATTAGAGCAGGACTTGCAAGAAAGCACAAGAAAACCAAAGATGGAATCCAGAGAAGTTCAAACCGAGCCAATGGTAGCTGAATGGTTCCAAATTCAGATTCCTGCATTATTAATGAAATGGATGGAATGGTGCTATTTCCTAAGGAATGCACAAGTTGAGAATAACATATTGAAAATGGAAATGGTGTTATTAAGAGAAGCATTTCATAAAGCTTATAAGGGGCAACAGGATGCATGTCAAATAGCTGAATTTCTTTTATCCTATAGGGGACCATCCAGATTGTATTCCATGTTTCTGAATGAACAATGTTTTAGATGGAAATTGCTTAGAATTTACAATGATCAGCCTTATGAACCTAATGATAAAGAATTTGTTAAAACATTTGTAGACTCAAAGCCTGAGGAGCAAGATATGCTCTATGAATTCTTTACCCATGATCTTTTGTTAGAGAAGCATACTAATTTCTTTGTTAATCTTTTTGTGGGGGAAGTGCAATTAAGATCTCTATTGTTTACTATGCAGAATCAAATCCATTAGCAAGAACATAATAAAGAATATGTTCAACTAGAGAAAAGTATAGGACTTCAAATGAGATCTCCAAATAGTAGACCAACAACTTTTAAAAATACATTTGTAGCTCTTTTTCTCGATGAGAAAATGAAGGAAAGGTATGATGATAGCCTTAAAGTTTTTTATAATCATTTCATAGAATAGGGGCAAAAATTGGTTGGTAGGGCTTGGCATGCATGTGAAGAGAGATACACTCCATTGCCTATATATCTAAAGAAAAGAGAAGTGATCTCTCCTCTTGGTCTTAGATGGTCCTTCAGAAGAGCAAATGCTTTGGCCAAAATTTTATGAGATCTCAAAACAAAATGGATAGGAATGAGGTACAAACCTCCTTTACTGGTATATCCAGCCCCTGCTTTTCATATTAATATAGATTAGGATGACATAATTTTCAATGAATGGAAATGTGGAGTTGCTTTTCATGGAGGCTTCCACAATTCCCCTGTAAACTTTGATGTCACAACAAAAGATTTGTATGATATTAGTGAAAAATATGAAGAAGGGAGTAGAGGGCAGAGTTATAATAAGGGGACAGGAGGACCTGCCAAGAACTAGGAAGGGGAGGAAATGATGACGTAAAAATAACCTCATCATAATAATACCATAAAGCCCTAGTTCATACATGCAAATCTCTATCCTCTGCCAATTAATTAAATTTTAGGCGAAATAATTGCTTAATTTTAGTAAGAACTTGTATAAACTTTATTTCTTTTGATTTCTTAAAGTAATTTTCCAATACAGATTTAATGGGTTGTTTTAAGTGTTTTGTAGATAATAATCGGTCAATCAAAGTTGCAGATTGAAGCATCCAACTGGCACATGCTCCAGAACAATTAGAGATATATGATAGAAATATGCTCTGAAACTTCAGGGTGATGGACCGAAGGTGTAGTTGTTCTTAAAGTTATTATTTCTATTATCCTTTGAATTAAAGACTTTATGGCTCGAATTGAGCCTCTTAAATACTATGTAATGGGATTAAAGATATACAAGTTATCCGTAGATCTGTTTAGATATTTTCAATGGTTATCCATACCATCTAAAATATAGCATGTAGTTATAGTTTCTCTATAAAAGATACGGTCTCTGGAAGTAAGATATATAGTGAAAAGTAATGTTATACTGTCAGATTGTTTCCAAGGTTTATGAATAAAGAGATTGTTATCTAAAATTCTGAGTTATGAGTCACAAATGATAACTATGATTGATAGAAGTATTTCTAAAATAGGTGTGAATGTGAGTTGAGAATGAATGTGTTAACCCATGAGCTGGCCACTCAACGGGAGTAGATAAGTGTCCTCTTTTATTATAACGTTGTTATGTAGAGAGTCATTAAGTTTACTATTATGAAATCTTAGTTATGAAGTATTTGTTATCTTTTCACTTCCGTAGTTTCTGTTATTCACTGTTAGAATCTTTATTGTTAAGAAAATGTTTTATGGATTGCTATAAGTTTTTTTTCTTTTATAATTTTTTTCAGCTTCTTAGTTTAAGTTGTTTTTGTGCTTTTCAATTTAGCTATTATGCTTTCTAAATTAGTTTACTTATGCTTCCAGTTCAAGCATTTTCTGTTCTCTTAGGAATAAATTACTTTGCAGTTTTATAGTTAAATAGTTTGAAGTTAGAATTAATCTTGAGTTGTTCTTAAAAGTTAGGAAACTTGAGGGAGATACTCCAGACCTCTTCTATTGCAGATTGCCTTGAACACTACCTGGTCGACAAATTGAATATTATATTCTAAAGTAATGGGACCTAATGACAGCCTATCATGGCTGCCACTGATTCTGCTATGCTAGCCATTGTGGATTGTAATTGGAACCCTAAAATTTTTGTTGTGGCTAAGGATTTGGCTATTGGTTCCAATTTGGCTAAGCTTGTGGCCACCGTTGAGGGTTCTACCACTAGTTTTGGTTTATTTGCCAGGGCTGAGAGTTCCAAGCAGAAAAGTTTTGATTCCCAATAGGAAAGGATGAATTAAAGCTAAGGGGGCCTTATGGCATACCTTGTCTCTACTGCCATGGCCTCCTTTGTGCTATATAAAAGAGTTGTCCATCATCTCCTTCAATTGGTTAGAAATCAGGCTTCTCAACTTTGTCTTGCTAGATACTAGCCACTTGTTTGCATTTACAATTTGCTTTTCTTTGCCTGCAGCTTGGACAATATTCAGTAAGCATAGCCTTAGCTTCCTCCTAATTTTTTTTAATGTGGAAAGTATCCAACTGAGTTTCCGAATGGTTGATTATATCCTCCTTCATGTTGGATAATAAATTTCTTAGCTCTATTTTTGAAACACCTGTAGATGATTTACCAATAACTAAAGTTCCTCTTGGCCTTTTTGTAAAGGTCTTGGAATAATTCTTGCTAGCCTTACAAATGTATGAAAATGGTAGTTGAGAAATATCTCCCTGGCCAATGAGATTCAAGGTATCCATACAGTCTTCATTAACTCCCCTAAAAAAGACTAACTTGAGAGACTCTTTTGGCAACTTGTTCTAAGGGTTTTTCTTTAGAGAAAACTGAAATCTTTCCACATAATATTCTAAAGGATCATCATCCTTTTGTCTCATTCTAAATTTATCATCTTTCCTCCTGTCAGGTCCTCTATAGTAGTCCTGACACTTCTCTAAAAACATTATCTTTATGGTGTCCCAAACAGGAAAAACATCTTTACCTAATCCCATGAACCATCTCAAAGCTACATCTTTGAGAGTGGTAAGGAAAATATTTAACCTATGTGCATAAGAAGTATAGTCATAACTTCGGCATAAGACATCAAATTCAAAGAAAAATGTATCTAGGTCTTCAGTCATTAACCCATATAAGACTGGTAATGCTGAAGGAGGAATGTTCTCTAGTATTGTAGCCCTTTATTGGTTAGTGATAGGGAACTCAAATGTTGGTTGGTCAACATCATCTTCTATTGCATCACCCATGGTGCAGTATGTTCCTTTTGTATGTGCACGCTAGAGGTTGGTGAGAAGGAAATTTCTTCTTTAGTGGTACCTTCACTCTAAGTACTATGTCCACCAATTTCTATAATAGCTTCCTAGTGTGTGGAGGGAAGGAACCTACCCAAGGAATCTCTCTACCTCCGCATACATGAAATATGGCTTTAGATTCAACAACCCTACACAATGTTAGTATATCTTTGGTGTTGAAAAAGATGGTATCTAATAGTCCTAATGCTTGAAAAGAGAAATTAACTATGAAAACTATAAAAAATAGTCTATGAAGATATCACCATCCTCGAAAATGGTTCCAAAAATTTAGAGTCTAAGCTAATGTATTGCAAACTTGGTAGAATCTACTTGATTTAGAGGTTTAACTGGATGAATAATCCACTTTACATTTCTTAAGACCACATTAAATTGTCAACCCAAGGCTTGTAAGCTTATGATGGTGCAACATTATATATGCCTTCATGGACTTAAAACTACCTAAACTACCCTACTTAAGTTATTCTAATTGTTGGAAATTCACATAACTATAAAATAGTAAAAACATAAACCAAAACTAGTTGCTACGGGTGGGCCTACAGTAAAGACTGTAACTAAACTATGGCTAATAAAATGATACTGTATTAACTAAAGACTTAATAAAAACCAATGACTCAGGTGAACTATCTTTCGAAGTGTTAATAATGATCATTACATGCATATTCACAAGCATTCATTCATAATAAGCAAGAAATGAAATTCCAATTAATTTTCATTTGATTCATGAACAATGATAAACTAATAACAACTATTAACAAAAATAAATAACTAAAGGTGAAGTGAAGAACAATACCTTGAGTGGCCTACTCAAGTAACTGTTCCCACTTTAACTGAACTCAATCTAACTAATATATTCTATGCATCCCATAAGATTAACACCATTAATTGCATATTGTAAAAGATTATAGAAGATCTTTCCATAGATTAAACTCAATCATTTGGAATATTTTTCATGTCTTGAAACTGAAAGTAATTGTTAACATAAAATTGATAAAAACTAATTAACTATCCTATGGATTCAACCAACAAATATATATACAAACTGAGGGAATCTTCATTGAAAGCAACAACTAACTGAAATTATTAACTCCACTCCTAGATAATAGAACGCAGAATTAAGAATTGAATTATTCAACCTATAATTGAAAAGGAAAGAGAATCCTATTAGAACTAGAACTCTATCAAAATAGAACTGTATGTAAACATACAAGCACTTGTCAAAATTCTATAGGTGGAGACCTCTTCTTTAGCGTTTATTAAACTGGTTATAATAACACACACCCAATCTTCATTAAGAGCCTTTGATCAATGATCATCACATTTAGCTTAACCTGGAGCTTCCCCTACTTTGGTGACCAATCATCCCTTTTTCTACGGGTTCATCCCATAACTACTGCACTATGGTTCCTTTTTAGCTTGAAACAAGTTAATTCCACAAAACATGCACACGAGGATAACTATCACAATTAACTCATAGCATTCCATCAACATTCCATACATTCATTCATATAAACCATATAATACTAATATATTATATCCATAATTCCATCATCATATTAAGGTTTAATTCTACGCAATGGATATAAAAGGATAACATAGTGTAGGAACATTTTCTAGAGAATATGTTAAAAAGTATCTTAAAACAATAGAAAAATGAACCATTATCTAGAGCTATTAGGGGAGAGAGAGAGAGAGAGAGAGAGAGAGAGAGAGAGAGAGAGAGAGAGAGAGAGAGAGAGAGTAGAGGGAGTGAGAGACTTGAGAGAGGTAGAGGGGGTGGGAGGGAGAGACCTGAGAAAGGGAGAGAGAGAGAGAGAGGGAGTGGGAGAGAGGGGGTTCAATGTGGTAGCATAGACAAGGTAGTGAGCATTGACAAGCTCACTACATTGTCAATGTGATAGTAATGAAAAGGTAGTGAGTTGTTTGAAAAAATGCCTCAAAGAAATGGGATCTCCTAGTGATGTACATCACCAGGAGACCCCATTTCTAACAACTCACTACCTTATCATTGCTAGCACATTGACAAGGTAGTGAGCATTGTCAGAAAAAATGCCTCAAAGAAATGGGGTCTCATGGTGATGTACATCACCATGAGACCCCATTTCTTAGAGGCATTTTTTCAAACAACTCACTACCTTCTATTCAATATTTCAAACAATATTCCTTATAACCCCACTTATAGATAGGTGACTTTGCTATTAATTCATTGGTTGTGAGTTCATTATTTTACTCAATAGAATTTGGTCCACTTGATTAAGTAGTCAATTTTTAATAATTAATTTTTTATTCATCACCTCATTCTATCATTTATCCTATTGATTTTGGCATACCTTTGTGAGAATGAATATTTTTACTCAATGGTTAACCATTAGCAATACATTCTTTAAAAAATCAGTTTGATTGATCTCTTAAAAAATGTATGTTTGTGTCCTTTCCTCTCACATTTTATACCATTTTTATTAATGCCCTAAATTTAGTGACGTGTAAATGCATTGTTTTAAATTATAAATATAAACTCTAACTTTGACTATATTGTTCTCATGTTGTTCTTTTATTAGTTTTCCTAAAAGGTAGCATTGACAAGGTAGTGAGATATTTGAAAAAATGGCTCAAAGAAATGGGTCTCATGGTGATACTAGCAATACATTCTTTTAAAAATTAGTTTGATTGATCTCTTAAAAAATGTATGTTTGTGCCATTTCCTCTTACATTGTATACCATTTTTATTAATGTCCTAATTTAGTAATGTGTAAATGCATTTTTTTACATTATAAATCTAAACTCTAACATTGACTATATTGTTCTCATATTGCCCTTTATTAGTTTTCCTACAAGGTAGCATTGACAAGGTAGTGAGCTGTTTGAAAAAATGCCTCAAAGAAATGGGGTCTCATGGTGACTTTGAGGGGTCTCATGGTGATGTAAATCACCATGAGACCCATTTATTTGAGGCATTTTTTCTTACAATTATCACTACCTTGTCAATGCATCCACATTGACCACGAGGACATCTCTCATTGAGGCATTTTGTCAAATATTTCATGTGCTTTGTCTATGCATCCACATTTCACATGTGTCTACTAAGGCAATTACAACCATACCACTCATGGAAATCCCCCCTTTAATGTTTTGATAGATTTCATATGCCATTCCAAGGTCCCCTTGCTGCTATGGCTAAAAGCCTAAAACATGTGCTTTCAACCAAACTATGGATGCATGGAAACAATCTATCAAAGTATAATAGTAAGCAAAACCATAGACAAGGTATTGAACTGTTTGAAAACATGCCTCAAAGAAATGTGGTCTCATGGTGATGTTGATCACCATGAGACCACATTTCTTTGAGGAATTTTTTCAAACAACTCATTGCCTTGTCTATGCTACACATTTTCCATACATTTTCTATTTTGGGCATATCTTGCAATCATTCCAATCTTCATGGGTAGATTGAAAAATGAACAAATGAAGTCAAATATTCTTGAACTTAAGATTTTTGTGGAGAAAATACAACTGGAAATGGATGATGAGGAAAAGCAATATGAAGTGTAAGTGAAAAAAAGGAGAATCAGTGCGGTGGACACTTGAAAGTCTTATCTACAAGGGTAGAGAAGTTCTGTAAAGAACTTGTTAAAAGAAACATTTACATTCTAATAATTAGAAAAACACTTCCAAAGATGATAACAATAGTTGTAGATGCAAAGGCAATAGTTGGAAGTGTTGAAATTGAAGCAAAACAACTAAAGACTAAAATTAACCACTTAGAAAAGGAATTAAAAGACAAGAATAAGATTTTATCATCAATGAAAAGGAAGTTAGTTTACTTTAAAAACACTTGAAAAAGAAGTAGACCAAATTGAATGAGATACATAATGTATTCAATGAAGAGATTCTTCTTGCTCTCGAGAAGTTGAAGAAGGTACGTGTGTAGATTCTTCTCTGTTTATCATATGGCTGAACCGATTATTCCAACATGTCCATATGGGTGGCTTTATGCTAGGAAAGGTCCTCATTTGAACCCAAACATTCAGAAATAGTCTGAGCCACATTCTACTGATGAACTCTTAAAAGACTAAAGAACAAAAGGGAAACAAACTTTGACGAGAAATTACTCAGAAACTGTGGCACTTGGAAACATTTTATTTGAGGCTATACAATCACATAGGGCCCTGCTACAATAACCTCTCTCAATTTTTGATAGCTCCAAGGGTGGGTGCATGAAGTTGGTCGCACTTTTGTGGCCACTTTCTAAAAAAAGTTTGAAATGTCATAATGTGAGCATGTTATAACACGCTTGCGTTATTTCATATTAAAAGCAAAAAAAAGTGAAATCAATCATTTCATTTCGACTGTTGCTTTGCTCTTCCTACAGCCAAATATATACATATATATACATAGACATATATATACATATATACACAACAAAATAGCAAATGTTATGGACATTATATATACATGTACATATACATACATATATATACATATATATACATTTATACATACAAAAATATATACATATATATGTATACACATAAGCTGTATATGGACCGCCCTTTTGCGCCAAAGGTTTTGCATAGGCCTGTAACTGCAATTTTCAGTATTCTATGGCAATGGCTGCAATGGAATAAAATAGTTAATGTTATGCAGTTCATGTTGTTGATGTCCACCTTAGGCTATATTGTTTCATTTGTGGCTTCCATTTACCGTCTATGGTTGCAACACAACAAAATAGTCAATGTTATGCACATTATATATGCATATACATATACATACATATATAAACATACATATATAAACATATATATATATACATATACATATATATACATATACATATACATATACATATATATATACATATATATATATATATATACAGGTATATATATGCATATATATACATACATATATATATATATACAGGTATATATATGCATATATATATAGATATATATACATATATGTATACATATATATATATATACAATGTATGTTTATATATATATATATTATTGTTATTATTATATATTTATATGTATGTATTTATATGTATATATATGTATATTTATATATATGTATGTATATATGTATGTATATATATGTATATATATATGTGTGTATATATATGTGTGTATATATATATGTATATATATGTGTGTGTATATACACATATATAAATATATATATACATATATATACATATATTAATCTGTATAGGATCTAGACTATATGCAGTATTGAATGCTTAAACTTTTACAATGATTATTCCAAGTTTACGAAATTTGAATTCATGCATACATAAACAAATTTATGCATTAAAACTTCAAAAGAGAAACTTAATACGAGAGTGAGAAGAAGAGAAGTGCAAACAGTGTTTGATTACAGAGTTCGTCACAAACGTGACTACGTCTCCGGGTCCACTTCAATAGAGAGACCAATCCGATTAACTCCAAAAATCAATTACAAAAAGCACCACAACCATTCTCCAAGCACTTCGGCAGCATAACAGCGCTCTGGCGTACAAGAATGGCTCAAAAAAATCTCTACAAGACCTCCCTTTCGTCACCTCAGCTTCAAGACTTCATCACCTGAAAAAAAATTGAATACCAACTCTCACCTCACACTCCCCTTTAAATACAAAAATTGAATCAAATTGGTTACTAACCAATTGATTTACAAAATATTCCTTATCTCTCCATAATATCTTCAAATCTCCCTATTTTACATAATATCCTCCATTATTAACAAATTAGGATTATATTAATCCTTTCCAAGTATTTTTGACCCTTCAATTTTTCTTATTTTCGGGCTCTGTGGTTTTGGAGGTTTTGATTTAATCTTTAAAAAGTTTATTGTTCGTTTAAATTTTTAAATTAGGGAGTTTGTTTTTTTTAAATTTAAGGCATTCGGCTTTAATAAATTAACAAATAAAATCGATGCCACAAATCTTGCATAACCCGTTCCCTGGCTCAACGGTGATAATATATTTTGGGAACCCGGCGGTTCTGGGTTCCACTCCCGGCCGTCGGTTCCCTTTCCACTGTTTACAACAAAGGCCATAACAAAAGAAAACTGAAGCCTATATTTAGCAAACGTGTCGGCGGTGATGCAACGGCGCAACGACCGGCTAGCATGGGAGAGGTTGCGGGGTCAAACCCCAATCACGCACTTTTATTTAAAACAAACTATAAGACTCACCAAGAGATGAAAGGACCGCGTTTGATCGTTCTTGAGGAAGCCCATCGATGTTGGCAGAAGCTAGCAGGTATCTTTGTTGTGTGCATTGGCGGTAATACGCCCAAATTGGATGATGGCGTGAAATGCGGATGATGCCATATGTCCAGCTTCTCATTGGGTTCGATGATACTTGAGAGATACCACGTAACCGGTCTTAAATGGTCAGAAACCGTCCGTGGTGCAGGAATCTTTGGCGTCAACATCAGAAATCTGATCCACCTCAAAGTCAAGCGCAAACTTGACCCGATAAGTTAAGCATCGATAATGCAGTTTACGACAAAGCGAACATCATCGAGAATCATCTTAGCGGAAGCTCTTGCATTGATGGTACTAACTTCAAGAAATTTTGATGACATCATTTTTTGCTTCTGGGCGCCACGATCCAGTTTGACCCAAGGTTTGGCTGGCCATAACCTACAAAGCAGAGACTCCTTTTGCTCACATTCGAGTTGTGTTAAGGTCGGAGACGTCGAGATATTTCAATGGTATGTAGATTTTTGGAGAGAAATGAGACACTTCAATTTTTCACTAAAATATCCACCCGGATCGGGGCTGCTTGAAGACCTTTTGGACCTCAAGTGACATTTATTCCCCGATATTAAGTAGGACTTTGGCCTCTCCCCCACTTATCTTATTATCTGCGTACATCGAAAACACAGTCTAAAGCACAATGAAAGTGCAACAACATTGTTGAGAACATAAACATTATTCTATCCCACTTCCATAAAGCATACCATCAATTTTCATTGTACCATAAGAAAAAATTGAAGCTAGCATCAAAATTTGAACATCAATGCAGAAATGAAAGAAAACAAGTCAACAACATATCGATCCTTTACAATAGGAACATTTTTACCCAAGGATCCATCAATGCTTTCAAGCATCCTTTTCTCATGCTGTACTGCAAGTGCATCCTGCAACATCTGACCCTGGTTAGCTACTCCAAGTTCAAGTTTAGAACCACCTGTACTAACAGACATAAGAGTTAACTCTTTACTTGCATTAATTACCCTCTTTAACTATCCTGTGTTTGCAAAAGATCGATCAGTCTTAATCCTGTGAGAATGTACAATATACTGAATGCCATCCTTAAACAAGTGATAATGATTCTTTTCCCTGTAGAAAATTGCTTTCCGATCATAAAGATAAGAGCTACCAAGCACTATTCCACAGATATCCAATGGAACTACATCAAACTATACTTCATCCACAAATTTACTAGTGATTTTGAATCTTAAGGTGCATTGTTTTGTTACTTGCAACTTATCATTTTCACAAATCCAGCCTAGTGGATAAGGTTTCTTATGCAATGTAGTTTTTAACCCCAAGTTCTTTACAACACTTTTAGAAATTAGATTAACCTGAGATCCACTATCTATGAGTGCATCAATTTTAGTGTTCTTAGCAACAACCCTTAAATGAAACAACTCATTCCTTTTCACATCTTCAGAGTAATCATTAACTGTAGAAGTAGAAGCACAACTAGCAACAGAAACACCAAAAATAGGAGCTTTACCTTTCAAACCCATAGCTGTTATCTTAGTCTCATCATCTGAATCTGAACCAAGATCCAAAACAACATTCATGGCTTTCTCCTTACCTTTCTATTTCTGATTACGTCTTTGAGGCCACTTAGGCTTCAATTCTGGATGCAACTTCCAACAGTGATCTTCATCATGACCATTCTTGTCACAATGAGTGCAAGAAAGTTTCTCATCCTTCTTAACTGTAGCTGCCTTCTTTCCTTTCCCTGTCTCTGCATTCTTAGAAGATTTCTTTACATCATTATCAAACTTATCAATAAAAGATCCTTTACCCCTTGACTCTAAGTGTGTAGCTTGAACAGACACTTCATCCAAGTTACAAGGGTTCAAAACCAGGATAGAATGCCTAAGGTAGGAATGTAGACCTCCTATGTACTTCAACAAAGTGTCCTGGGTGTACAAAGGAACATTCAAAGCAATAGCCCTTTTCCTAAATTCATGGGTGTACTCTTGGACAGTTTGACCTTTCCCTTGCCTAAACATTTGCTATTCCATCATTAACTGTTGCATATGTCCTAAGGGATAAAACTGCTTCTTAAGAGCATTAACAAACTCTGCCCAAGTTAAACTGACTCTACCATGTTGTGAAACTTCTGCCTAGTCTTACTCTCCCACCAGGTTAAAGCCATACCTCCTAACCGAAGAGTAGCTAATTGGATCCTATCAACATCATCTAATAGGTTCTCGACTCTACAGTAGACTTCAACTTGCTGAATCCAATCATCCAATTTTTCAGCATTAAGTTCACCACAATATTTAGGCAAGTCAAATTTTACATCCAATTTAATTTTAGGTTTATTCCCACTTTTGAAAGGATTAGAAGAAATAGAATGAGGAGAAGATGGAGAAGAAGGAGAAGGAGAAGAGGGAGGAGAAGAAGAAAAGGTTGGATCTGGTTGCTTGTCACCATCTCCATGATGTTTCCCTTTCTTGTCTTCACGAGCATCTTGCTTCGATGAACCTTCTTCACGATCCTTTTGCTCTTGTCTCTCCTGAAAAAGAATGTCCACCTCAGCCTTCATCTCGAGGAATGCTCTTCGAAATTCCTGCTCACTGATTTCTTCAGGAACCTCCATTCCAGAAACATACATCTTTGGAAATGTTCTATGCTTCCCGATCTCAGGATTAAAGTTTTCGAGCTTGCCTTCACCCTTCTGAATCCTAGATCTCGTTAGCATTCAAAAATAACGAATAACTGCAATAATAGTCAACTGAGCTCTGATACCAACTTGATCTGTATAGGATATAGACTATATGCAGTATTGAATGCTTAAACTTTTACAATGATTATTCCAAGTTTACGAAATTTGAATTCATGCATACATAAACAAATTTACGCATTAAAACTTCAAAAGAGAAACTTAATACGAGAGTGAGAAGAAGAGAAGTGCAAACAGTGTTTGATTACGGAGTTCGTCACAAATGTGACTACGTCTCTGGGTCCACTCCAATAGAGAGACCGATCTGATTAACTCCAAAAATCAATTACAAAAAGCACCACAACCATTCTCCAAGCACTTCGGCAGCATAACAGCACTCTGGCGTACAAGAATGGCTCAAAAAAATCTCTACAAGACCTCCCTTTCGTCACCTCAGCTTCAAGACTTCATCACCTGAAAAAAAACTGAATACCAACTCTCACCTCACACTCCCCTTTAAATACAAAAATTGAATTAAATTGGTTACTAACCAATTGATTTACAAAATATTCCTTATCTCTCCATAATATCTTCAAATCTCCCTATTTTACATAATATCCTCCATTATTAACAAATTAGGATTATATTAATCCTTTCCAAGTATTTTTGACCCTTCAATTTTTCTTATTTTTGGGCTCTATGGTTTTGGAGGTTTTGATTTAATCTTAAAAAAGTTTATTGTTCGTTTAAATTTTTAAATTAGGGAGTTTGTTTTTTTTAAATTTAAGGCATTCGGCTTTAATAAATTAACAAATAAAACTGATGCCACAAATTTTGCATAACCCGTTCGCTGGCTCAACGGTGATAATATATTTTGGGAACCCGGCGGTTCTAGGTTCCACTCCTGGCCGTCGGTTCCCTTTCCACCGTTTACAACAAAGGCCATAAGAAAACAAAACTGAAGCCTATATTTAGCAAACGTGCCGGCAGTGATGCAACGGCGCAACGACCGGCTAGCATGGGAGAGGTCGCGAGGTCAAACCTGAATCACACTTTTGTTAAAACAAACTATAAGACTCACCAAAAATGAAGGGACATGTGTTGATCTCTGATTCGCTGAGGAAGCCACATCGATGCTGACGAAGCTAACCGTATGCTGACTGAGTGCTGACTGTGCATTGACGTGTCTGCCAAATCAGATGATGACGTGGCATACGGATGCCATGTGTCAACCTCTCATTGGGTCCGTACAATGATAACAGAGATGCCACATGTCAGATGCAGAATGGTCCACGTCACTGTCTGTACGGTACGGAATGCTGACGTCAGCATCCGTACAATCCACCTCAAAAGTCAACTACAAACTTTGACCACTGATAAGTTGAGCATATGATGTCGAATTTTGACAAAATGAACATCATCGGAATCGTCTCGACGAGCTCTTCGCAATGATGCCAACTTCGAGAAATTTTGATGACATCATTTTTTTGCTTCCTGGACGCGCCTGTCCCAGTTTGACCCAAGGTTTGACTGGCCATAACTTGCACAAACGGACTCCTTTTTGCTCCGTTCGAGTTGTGTTGGAATTAGGACATTGAGATCTTTCTGATGGTGTAGATTTTGGAGAGAAATGAGACACTTCAATTTTCACTAAAAATATCCACCGGATCATATATATATAAATATGTTGCAATGAAATAGTTAATGTTATACAGGTTGCATTGTTTTAGGGTATATTGTTACCTTTTTGATAAGGTTGTGTTTAAAAAATAGTATATAGTTTGTTCACACCAATATTGTTTGATTTATGGTTTGGCTTTTGCGGGGATGTTTTTGTATGGGTTTGTCATTGTGATTTTTAGTGTTTTGCGGGTTTGGCCATCTGAGTGACTGTTGATAACAATATTGTTTCATTTAAATACAAAGTAACAAACCAATGTAGGAATATAACCCAAGCCACCCAACAACAATCAACAAAATTTGCACCATCTTAAATTTTTTATTATGTTGCAAACATAAGCAGAAAATGGAATCTGTTAAAAGAAGCCCACAAAAAATCACAATACAAACAAAAGTTGCATAACTTTAACAATTTTATTGAGTTCCAAACATAGCCACAAATTGCAAGCCACATAGAGAAACCCATAAAGATTCACAGTAACAAACCAAACCAAAAATATACCCATTTCTCAACAAAACCTTATAAAAAATGAAACAATATAGCATTCCCAATAGCACCTCCTCAAAAATTAACAGTAGAAAACTCATCCAAAAATAGAGTCCTTCTTGAATAAAAGCGTATTATAATTTAAAATAATACATATATATACATACATATTGTAGACACGAAAAATGTACTATTGATCCTATACACCTGATCCTGATTTTACTAACACCAGTTCATCCTTAATCATCTCCTTCGCTAATCATTTAATCAAATAATCTTTATTTGATTAAATTCATCATATTTCCCCTTTTAATTAAATAAATCCCTCTATTTGATTAAATCGCCATCTCTTATTAATTAAATAAATCATTTTTATTTTGATCGATAAAGGTTAATATTTTATTAATATGATTAAAGTGTTACATAACAAAAGCAAGCTCGAAAGATAGAGCCACCCAATAAGCTTCTTCTATATCTCAACCCGGTAAATGAGAGAGAGCTACCCTGAACCCAACCGAAAATTACATCCATTCCACCATTGATTCAGATAAACATTTCAATCATCGGTATTGCAAGAGATAAAAAACAACGTTCACAGCTAAAAGCTACGCACAAAACATTTCTACACAAGGATCATCAACCTTTTGCAAACCAAATCCATCACCGCCCGCCCACACTATTCGCTTTCCTTATAGCCTTTCCTTCACCACTTTTCCTACTTCCTTTCCCTTCTCTCCCTCGCGCTTTCATCCCACCACAAGCCATATTTCTTTCACCCAAAAAGATCTTGTCCTGTCTTAAAAAAAGGCCACCCTATTCGATTAAACACCATTTCTACTAGACCTCCCTCCCCGAGCACTTCCCCTACATGTAGACAGCATTCGCCTTGGGACTTGATGAAGCTGGGTTATGTCCTCCCACCGTTTTGTAGCTTCTTGTTGGTGCAACACTAGCTTTAAATTCTCCCATGCTGCTAAAATTCCCAACTTGTAAACTTCCCAGTCCACTCTCCTCCGCCATCTCACAAAGGGAATTAGCCCTTCTTCTGTAGCCTCATCCATGTTCTCGATGCCTTCCGAGATATCATATCCTTGACCCGGTACTACCCATTCTAATAAGGACTCCATTTTTCTGAGTAACTCCTCCACAAACAGTGACCTCATCACCCATTTTACCACCTCAATTTCTTTGTTTAATTCGAGACCCCATGCAAATAACATAGAGGCAATGTCCACATTCATTCTTCCTCTATGGGTGGCCTCCATGAAATGTGTTCCCAAAGCCTCCAACACCGCCTCTATCACCTCATCGTGAGGATTTTTCAACAAAAAATTCAACTTGAATACTGACACTGGCCCGAAAAAACCTTTTTGTTGAAGTTTTGTTGAGAAGACATACATCGCTTGCATTTCCCCTACTTCGAGTTTTTCAAACTAAGTAGACTTCACTCTTCAACCAACCCCTTCACTAGAAATTGATAGAAACAATGTTGCTTCATTTGTTTATTTTAAAGAAACCCACCACCTAGACAACCTAGCTCTCCGTCTACCCCATCCTTCCCTTGACAAAAACATTCATCACTTGACGCCACCACCTCCTGCGTGGACCCAAAGGAAAAAAAAAATTAAGTACAACAAGAGGATCACCCTCAGATTGTTTTGTCCGGGTACCTTGAAAAAAAGCGATGAAAGCCCAACGATCATTTCCAGCTCGCTCCAACGTCCAACAAAATAAATAAACCCACCTGCCTCTTCAATAACCATTTGTACTTAAACGGTACCTCCCTACTTACGCATGAAAGATGACCTGTCCTCTTCCACTCTCGAACGTCACCCACTGGTACCAATTCCTCGTGCTAAAGTATTACAACCATTCCGTTGGAATATCCACGTGGCGAAAATCCTCCACCCGAGTTTCACCAATCACCTCAAAAGAGGTCGCCCACTTGGAAAGAAAATCCGCTTCTCCATTGCCAGCTCGGCGAATATGACAAACTTTAAAATTGTCAAACGAGCTTAAATCATTTAAAATTGCACGGATTAAAGCTTGCAGGTGCCACGCCAAAGCTCCACCATTTATAATTGCTTGAATTATAACCAAAGAGTCACCTTCCAAGAGAAAATTTCTAATCCCCAAAGATCTTGCTAGACCTACAGCCAATAAGGCCGCCTTAGCTTCTGCAACATTATTTGTGCCATCCTCCATCTTTCTAGCTCCAAAAGCTACCAAATTTCCTTGACTGTCATGAATAATAGCCCCTGCTCCTGAGGGCCCCGGGTTGTCCTTGGAAGCCCCATCAAAATTTGCTTTGAGCTACCCTTCCCTTGGCTTTTCCCAAACAACCTCCTTCATAGAACCCTACACCCCATTTAACCCCACCTCTGGATGCCTAGGCTTTACCTTTAGCCCTAGCCACACCTTTTCAAACCTACTATCCTCCACTAAAAAAGGACAATTTTGAAGTTGAAGTTGTGCAGCTGCAACATTCACTACTTCTGTGATTGCTTGATCAATTATGTTTTTGATCCTAGGAACCGTTTCTTTTTTATCCTCAAAAATCCTTCTGTTCCGCTCCTTCCATAATTCCCAAATCACAAGAGATGAGCTTGCCACCCAGACACTTGAGAAGAGAGAAGAACAAGAGAGGTGTGGCCATCCCTCAAAAACACCCTTCACCTAGTTTTTCCAAGGACCCTGCCAACCAAGTTTTAGCCTAAGGGAATCCCAACAAGCAGCAACAACTTTACAGTGTAGAAGCAAGTGATCCATTGATTCTTCTGCCGCCTCACATAAAACACACTTTGTCGGACCAACAAAGCCCAACCTCTTCCTCCTTTCTCCTGAAAGAATTCACCCCTTCACTGCCAACCAAGCAAAGACACAAGCCTTGGGCAGACACTTCTTACTCCAACATAATCTTTTTGGCCAAAAAACCTCACCCTCAATAGAGTCCAGAAGCTGATACCCAACCTTGACCGAGTAGTTCCCGTTAACTGACCCACACTAGACCACTTTGTCAACAGTGTTAGTTGGAAGTACTTGTCACCCCCTAAAAATATCCTTCATTTTTTGAATTTGGAAACCTGAAAGCTCCTCGAAAACCACTTCTTTCCACCCCCACTCCTGACCTAAAGGGCTCCTTTTTAGTTCTAAGTAATTTCTAACTTTGTCTCCCCACCTTTGGATAAAAAACTATCTTAGTTCCTAAATTCCTTCCTCCTCCCTTAAAATTGGATATCCATTCCATGAGTCATCCCAAAACTTTGCATTTAACCCATCCCCAATCTACCAGGTAATGTGATTAGTTATTATCGACCTACAAGAAACTATAAAGTTCTAGATAGCTGATCCCTTCATTGGATTCCTAACAGTGAAAATTTGATTATCCGCCATCGAATCCAAATATTTTGCTTTTAAGATTTTTACCCATAAGAGGCCAGGGTTTGTATAGATACTCCACACCAGCTTTGCACCCAGAGCTTCATTCATCAAATGCCAATCTCTCAAACCAGCCCCCCCTTTTGCTTTGGTTCTACAAATTATCATTTTTATGTAATTAATCCTATAGTCCCTCTTTTAATTAAATAATTCATTTCTATTTAATTGATCTCTAAAGCCCATCTCCTTTAACTAAATAAATTAACATTTATTTGATTAAGTCTAAAACCATCTCCTTTAATCAAATAAATCAAACTTTATTTAATTAAGTTTAAATTCATATTCTTCTCACTTTGATTTATTTAAAGCCTAAAATCTAAATCAAATTGTCAAATTAGCTAATCTCCCTCTCAATTAATCAAATCCTGATTAATGCTAATCTCAATCCATCAAATCCTCTAGCTTTTACAACTTTCTCATGAAAATCATTTTAATTGATTTATTAAATCTCCATTTTCTTTCAAAAGGCATCAAAGTTGGAATATTCTTCAAATTTGAAATCTCTCTCCAAGTGGACATGTACATACAACAAGGCATTTAACTCTCTTACATGTCCTTTTTCCTTGAGCCAAGTGACATTGACTTCATTCTTTTTTCCCTCTAACTTGTCATCTCACTAATTTGAAATTCCACCTAATATTATTTATTGTGCACAGTCATCAAAATGTGCTCAACCTTTGTCCACTCCCATGTTGATAAGTGGCTTGATGCTATTGGTTGGTCTTTTGTCCCACATTCATCCATTTTTCCTTTTCTTCTATCTTTCTCTTCTATAAATAGAAGAGTCTTTTACTAACTTTGGATCCACAACTACATGCAAAGAGATTATCTTTAGATTTTGAATTTGCCTCATTCACTTTCATCCATTTTCATAGTTTTTATCAAGTTTCATAGCTATGTTATTGCAGATTTTCATCAAGGAGCTTCACATCTCCAACAAATCATCATCAAGTTTGCAAGGAATTGGGAAAGGGCCATTTTCCACATAAAAATGGCACCAATTCCCCCATGGGATTGAGAGTTTGTTTTGAGCAAGATTTGATAGTTTATCTCATTGTTCTTCATTTATTTTTTCTTCTTGATATGTGAAATGAATTTCATGGGGAATGTTGCTTCTAAATTGCATATTGAGCTAATTGTGTGTTTGTTCTTTGTGTTTGTGTAGGTCTAGGATCACCATTCACATTTTGGCGCTAGAAGGAGGGTGAATCTAAAGTTTTTAACACATTTTTTTGAGAAATTCCACTATTTTTCTTGACATTTTTGTGCCTATAGGATATGGCACCGCTATCAGTCCAACGACAGCATATAGTGACACTAGCAGTCTAGCAGTGCCATACAACTATGTTGACAAACTCCAAACTTCGCCGCTGTGTGTTCCCACCCAAAAATTCAAATTTTCAAAAAATGATGCTAGGCTTATTCTCCTATTGACCAGATGCTCAAATTCCAAACTGCACCGCGTGACAAAATAGCACCGTAATTGTGGTCATTTTTTTCTATAGTCTATCGCTTGTCAGTCTCAATAATGCTATATAGCACTACTGACCCTTCTAAACTATGTCGTCTCCGCAGATTGCATCACTAGGGTGGGGCAAAAGGTTAAAATTTAGTTTATTTTGACATGTGCTTTTTTTCTTTGATCATTTTGGACTGTTAACCTATTTGTTCTCTATTTTCTTGGATTTAATCATTTTTTGTAGGTAAAGGAAAGAAAGGAGAAAGAAGAAGTTTGAACCATGGCATCATCATTTTATTGTATCAAGTGTTTTTAAACACTTTGGGGAGAAATTATAATCTCTTTCTTAAGGACTTTGTCGTCTTCATCCTTTTTAGGACTCACTAATTTTTTGTTTGGGCTTAAAAAGAACAAAAAAAAGGGATTAAAAGGAACCATAGGCAACTTACTAGATTTTGTTTTGGACTTAACAATTGAACAAGAAAATCTCATATTTCCTTTTTGGTGCTTAAAAAGAATCCAATTCTTGCTTTAAAGAATTAAAATGAACATGTGCCTTTATGTTTTGTAATATCTTATTCAAAGTAATATTATTTAAAAGACGTATGCGCTTCTCTCGCGCCTCATGATGATCTTGAGAATCAAAAGGATTTTTGTGATATTAAGTTGTATAAGTGATTACCTCCACACTACAATTTGGGTTCTTAAAATTGAACAAAATCTTGCAAGTGTGAGTGGAATATATCGCGTGTGTTCTCTCTTTGTTTCTCAACAAATATTGATCAAACTACAAATGTATTTTTCTTGCTTTTGTATATCCTTAGAGGGCCTGCCTTGTGGGAAAAAATAATCACCCAAGGGAACAACCCAACAAGGAACACACTAAATCCAAGCGACTTCCAACCAATATATAAGTGTGGGTACTTGAGGAAAGTTTAAGTATCATGAGGATTGTTCCAACAAGAAGGGCATAAATGGTCTCTTACCGTATGGATGATCCCCCACAAATGGAATGCCCCTACTAAAATATTTCGTTTAGAAGGTCAAAATCCTTAATCTATTTGTTGGTGCAAGAGGCCAGACCTTTGAAGTTGTCCCATGTTTTTATGACTCTTAGTAGAGGTGAGAAGTATGCCATAGGAGAATCATGGGTACTGATGCTTGGCTGACTCGAGAAGAGAGTGCACTGTAAGGGGGATCTTTTGTGGTCAAGCATCTAATCATTTTCTCTGAGTAGGCGTAGCTAGACTTGTCCAAGTGGGAACCAACAAATATTGTATCTTCATCCTAGGATTGTGCATCACTTTGGAATCAAAACACTTTGCTTGATCAAAAACATTGGAAAAAAAAAATTCAACATGAACATCCAATTTCAAACCCTTTAGGAGGAGAAAATACCATTGACGAAATCCAAGTACTATTGCTTACCCTAGGAATTTTATCCTTAGAGGTTTCTAAGTGTTTGGGTTTACACCTCAATTTGATCTTACTAAAGTCAACTATAGAAAAAATTTGCCTTAATTTCCTTGATTTCCACATAATGGACTTTGTGGGATGAAAAGGAAGTTGGGACATTAGACATCTAGTTTTAAAATCTAATCAAGAGTGTGTTTGTGATAAAAAGAATTCATTAAGCAAAGCTAAAAACAATTGAATCCCACACATGTGTTCCCAATGATTTCACGCAAAATCAAAATACGAAAGCCAAATATCAAAAGGATTAGTCCAAAATCTCTTCAAAAATGTCTCTCAACACTCTACGAGTTTAGAGATAGATTGACTTTAAACTTCTATAGAAGAGCTTCAAGAAACAATCCTAATTTGTACTCATTTTACTATTGTCAAAATCCAGGTCTTTTTTGATAATTTGAGCATCTTGTATGAGAAGTAAAGTGTGTTCTTTAAAACTGAGGTCTTGTAAACAAGAGTCTTTTTAGGTACATATAGGATCAAAATCAACCTTCACCCATCCTTCAAAACATCAATCAAAAATCACCTCACCAACAACTCTTGAAAATCTTGAAAAAATACTTTATGCTAGGCTTTTGGAAAATCCTTGAATCAAAATCATCAAATCATCTTGATTGGCTAGGTGTGGGAAGATGCATCCTTCTCCCTACACTTAGTCAAATCATCATCTTGAGAAAATCTATCCCATAGATAACATCCAACATCTTAGGGTCTATTTTTTCATAATCCAAATCTAAACATCAAAATCAAATCAATCTATTTGGCTAGGTATGTGTAGATGCATTCTTCTCCATATACTTAGTCAAATTATCATCTTGTGAGCAAGTCTATCCCATAGATAACATCCAACATCTTGGGGTCTAGCTGTTCATTATCCAAATCCAAATCAAGGTCAAAATCCAAATCCAAATCGAGTCAATCAAAATCCAAGATCAAAATCAAAAGTCCCAAAGCCTAGTACCCCCCTCAAGATTTCTCAAGAGTTCAATCATTCATATCACCCATCTTCCATTTTATTTCACCCTCATCCTTTGATCCTTAAAACATCCTAAATTTCTCTTTTTTGTGCCTAAAGATATATCAATCTAAAGAGTTAGAGATTCATCTCCCACTTTCTTGAAAATTGATCCCTATTTTATGGTGCAAACTGGATCGCAACACAAGAAGAACATGGAGAACAACAAGGAAACATCAACTTCGAGTGACCTAAGGGTGGGTGCATGAAGTTGGTCGCACTTTTATGGCCACTTTCTATTTTTTTTTGAAATGACATAATGCGAGTGCGTTATAACGCACTCACATTATTTCATATTAAAAGCAAAAAAAAAAGTGAAATCAGTCATTTCATTTTGACTGTTGCTTTGCTCTGCCCGTAGCCAAAAACCCCTTCTTTCACGCTCGCATTATAGGAGGCTTTGTGCAAAAATCTTGAGGAACGGTTGATATTTATTTGCAAGGATGGCACCACAACGACAAAGAGGTGGGAGAGGTAAGTATTGTTTGCTGTTTGTTTTGAATTTCTTAGTTTTAGGTTTATTTTGTTAGTTTTAGGTTATATTTGATATAT
>VDFB02000015.1:336083691-336200891 GCA_007258455.2 Sequoia sempervirens | reverse complement strand
GCTTGCACTAAAAATGGTAAAAAAACACAATATACATGTGATGTCGGCCCACATTTTGCATATTCTTCTGGTTGTATGTGTGCTCCAACAAAAAGTAGCTTTTTGGTGATTGAGTGAAGTGCATGATTTTTAGATTCCACCACCTTTTTCATGATATTTCCACCACCTTTACATGAAATAGCAGAGTTTTCACATTGAAAGGCATATAATATCAATTCATGTTTGAATTACAATGATAACTGATATACAATTGAAGTTTGGAGGGGAACAAGCTTTTGAAAAAGTCAAATTTTTGAGGAGTCTGAGGAAAGAAGAAGCAAAAGCTACATAATTGGGTAGAACCCCTCTATTTGAAACTCTATTTTTTTAGGTATGTGAAGTCTTTGTACATTTTCTTTCATTCTATTATGACTTGCTTTCATTTTTGTTGTTTTGCATATTCCATGTTGATCAAATTGTTTGTTTGTCATGTTACAACCTTAGGTTGTCAATGGAAATTTTAAATTACATAATTCTATACACTTTCCAATTAAATTTTTAAACCACATCTCTTTGAGGCATTTTTTTATTTAACAATTGACTTACTTTGTGTATGCTTCCAAAGCTTTCATTGAGGTATTTTGTCAAACAGTTATACAAACTAGTTGATTGCCTTGTCTATGCTACCAAATTTTCCATACATGTCTCTAAAAAATTGGAATATACTCATAATGTAGTAGGGGGAGGCCTGCAACACGCAAATACAAAACTCCAATCTGCAAACACAATTTACAATTTACAATTTCATCAGGACCTCTTCTTTCAACAAATTCACACTGTTTAGGTTGTAGCATATCAATGTCACTCAATCGGGTATAATTCCCCACACAACCTTTCAACTCAAAACACCACACATCAAGGACCCATTACAGAGCCTTTCAACATATCCAACAATCACCAATGCTTGTTTTGTACCAAACTACACAAATTATCAAGTTTTCTATGCTTTTAAGGGGCCAAATTAGCCCACTTTTACAAAGGAACCACCTTTAAAACTTTTCCAAATCTCATGAAACCTTGGGGCAGCACTTTATATCTGTCAAAACTTCAAATTACAGCATTAGATTGCAAATATTCATTCATTTACCACCCAAACCATAAAACCCTCTCCCTAGGCTTAGAAACCCTTTGTTTTATTGAAAGTGCCAGTTGCCAAACACTCCAAAACTTGAAAACTATTCAAACAAGCCTAAAATACCCTGCTCATGCTCAATCTAACATAAAATAACACTGCCCAACTCAAAAACTCAATTTTAGTCACCAAAAGCTCTTTTTTGTTAAGGAAAACTCAACATTTCTTCATTTGGTTTGACACCCAATCCAAGGATCATCCTCCATTCAAGTTTCCCATGGAATTTTATAATGTTTCCCTCCCAAAAAAAACCACTTCAACTTTGAAAACTAACATTTGAAAGAGGTAACCGTTGGTCTCCCTCTTTAATAGACTTTTACAACCCTTCACTATTTGTTAATTTGACAACTTGGGACTTTTTGCACATTTTGAAAATTCTATTGCCTAGACCCCTAAATACTATATTGAAAAAATGACCAATTACATCACCACATGTGGTCTTATAGACCTTATTAAGAAAAAAATCCTCCAAAACTATAATCTAGACCTTATGACCTTAAAAATGGATTAACAACTTATAATGGTGCTCCTGCACCAACTCATCCCACATTGATAGCACCGATTTAAACTATTTTGGTTTTCATCTCTTTTTCTAAATTACCTCATATCAGTAAAGATACCTCATCACATGTCTATATGTTGTCTATTTAAGAATCATTTAATGACATATATTTCATTTATTTTAATGGATACATTTTTTGAGTAACTAATATTCATCTCATTACCATGCTACAGGTAAAATTATTCATCATGCCGAAGAAATGAACTGTAAGGAAAAAACTAACAGATGAACAACTCCAAACCTTCAGAGATAAGGAGAAAAAATGGATGATGGAATATCATGAAAAGAAGAAATTAGAAACGATTGACGAAAACAAACCAATTGAAGAGGAACCTCAACTATCAAAAATAGAACAGAAATTGGTAGCACAAAGGGAATGAATGTGAAAGCATCGTGCTAGGACAGATTTAGATATCGTAGTTGGAGACACACCCTCTACCGCAAGTGAATACGAAGGGACACCATTGAGCACAAGTGAATATGGAGGGACACCATCTACCACAAGTGAATATGGTCAGACACCATCCAACGCATCTCAAGTTGAGAGTACATCATCACTCGGATTTAATGAAGAAGGTATGCCATCATCCCCACGTGAACCTCAAGGTATGTCTTCTACTCCACCCTTGGTCGAAGGTACACAATCCATCCCACCTCAATTAAATATTGATGAAATTGCTAATGTTGAGATGTATGTACCTAGGAGAACACCACCTAGAATTTTGCATAGAAAGCCAAACTATTTGATTAATATTGATGAGGATATTTTGCAGTACATGGAAGGTAAGATTCCATAACTCACTTGTAGAAGATATGCTAATAAGATTTGGAAATTTTTCTTTGAAAGGCTAAATGAAACCGCACAATGTCAACTATTTGTTCAAATGATGTGGGGTTTAAAGTACAAAAACATCATGAAGACTCTTGGGTTGAGAACATTGGATGCATCAAGTGAAAACACTATTGTGAAGAATCTAATGGATGCTTATGAGAGTGTGGGTAAGACCTCACACTCAAAGGATAGTAATATCATCCGACATGTCATTACATCAACTTTGGTAAGCTATCAAACAAAGAGAGCTCATCTCATTAAAAAGACAAGTGAATAAATGGGAATTAGTAGAAAAGACTTATCAAAAGTCGTTCAAAGGCAGAAAAGAATTGAGGGCACCAATTCAAATGAATTATGGGCATTATCAGGGAGACTGTCACATAAAGATAAAAAAATTGTTGAATCATTGAGAACACTAATTGAAGAGTATTGGAAGAATAATACAAGCCCATCTCTGAATCAAAGGGATGTCGGAAGAAGGAGAATCAGTAGTTGGAACCGTGAGCCACATCCAAAGCATTTTTTAGATACGACTCAAACCCAATTTTTTCATAAATTTCAAAATAATTATCCTCAAATTAGTATTTCTCAAATATTTTTTGAAATGCTTAATCCTTTTTATGTCAAGATAAATCAGACACATACTACTTGTTGTTGTAGACTACATATTGGATTCTCTAACCATTATGATGTTTATCGTTCTATATGTTTAGATATGCATACTAATGATGTTTTGTAGGATTGTGGTATAGAAGCCCCACCAAAATCTTCAAGAGAGTTCTTATCAAAAAAATTATGTGAAATAGAGGATGGACAAATATTCTACATGATAGCATGCTTGGATGGTTCATGCGAGCATTGCAGTGGCTTACAATGAATGCCAGTATGTCAACATACGGAAAGCACTACTGAGGTGGGATAGAAACTAGTGAAATTCGGGAAGTATAAAATAGTGGCATACACTACAAAAGATGGGTCTGAAGCAAAAAGGTGTGATTTGGTTATTCAAAAGATTCCAATGTGTCAGTTTATGTCCATGTTTTGTGAGAATCTAGTGTATGAGTATGCAAGGCATACCCATAGAGCCCGATGGTTAGACACGTAATTCAAGCTATGCAAGGACACCTTTCTAGTTGGCAGCATAGTATCAGTGGTTGACTTTGCAAAGAACTACACTCTATAGCCACAGTGTGAGGTGTAGTCACAGTATTACAAATCCACATGGGTTTCGATATTTATGCACTTAGCATTCATTCATGCAGCTGATAGTATAGAGGACCAAAGGAAGGTATTGAGGGAGTATCACTTTTATATTAGTGATGATCACACACATTCTCTAGAGTTTGTGCAAGGTTGCTTCTAGATGTTCTACAATGATTTGGCTCAAAGGGGCATAGCATACGGTCGGCATATAATATGGTTAGATAACTATGCACCACAGTTCAAGAACACGTGCATGTTCTACTAGTTGTGCAGGATGCATCTCACTACAGGTGTTCAGCATATGTGGAACTTTTGTGAGGTCAAGCATGGAAAGGGGGAGCATGATGGTACAGGAGCATGCGTGAAAAGAGCATTAGCATGAGAAGACTTAAAGTATAAAGATAGTGCAAAGTTGGAAAATGCAAGATCAATCGTCGAGTAGTGTAATGCGTTGATGGGTCCAAGTAATGAAGGTACATCTTCAGTTTATATATTTTTTTGGTTGATGGATGATAATAACATTGAACCATACAAGGATTTTTGTACACTAATAGGATCGAGTGAGCTACACTCTTTCATTAACTCAAATGTAGGTTCATGGAGTATCGATACATGTAAGATGGCATGCTTTTGTTCTTCATGTATAATGCAAGCCTGGAATGATTGTGAATCAGGGGAGTGGGTTGATAAATGGTTGACAAGTTATCTTAGCCCACTTCACACGTATCACCCTCCAACAGCATTGGAACTAACATAGATGGAATCATCAGTCAACTTTGATCGTGTATCAGATATAGTTCAACTAGGTAATATATCTACTTGCTTATTTTTTGAAATTCCATATTGTTATCTTACTTTGTATTGTATTCATAATGTTGACAAATTTCAAGAGATATGCCGCACATATCAATGCAGGGCATGTTTATGTAGTTATTGCAGATGAAGACAACGAAGAGGGAATGAACTATTACTTGTGTTGTTGTGTTGAGGCCAAAAAGAAATTGGAAGCCCTAGTTATAGATGGAGAAAACATCAAATACCCTACAGGCTCAGTTGTTGTTGTTGGAATGTGGTTGAGAAGGTACCCACATAAGAGTGTTAAACATTGGATGTTTGAGGACTTTGACATGCATCATAAGATTCTTCATTACTCAAACCTTCTTATGGCATCCAATGTTTGTTTGACCAAATATGGGGGTAGACCTTTGAACAAGACCTTGTGGAAGGTCTGTGAGTTTGACCATGAGGCAATACTTGACATAATAAAGAGTAGAGAAGGCCTGGATGATTCATTGGATTAATTTGTAAGTATATGCATAATGGTTCTTATTAATTTATACTTGTATCCATGTTAATTTGTTTGATGCCAATGCTATCATCTTATTTTACTTTGTGTATCTGTAAGTAACTCGGTAAACATTGATTGGTGTCCCCTTGCATGAAATGCAAATTTATGAGCCATCCAAGAGAATCTCAGGCAGAAAAGAAATCCAACATCCTTATTTTGATGATCTTGACAAATCTCAATTATGATTTTAAGCCATTATAAAAGTGTGTGAGAAGCTTGGTGAGGAAATTTCAAGTTATTCATTTGAAGTAAACCTTATCATGACCACCTATTATGTAGACATTATAAGAGCATCTCGAATTTCAAGATTTTCTATTCATGAGAGGTGATGTGTGCAATAGGTATCTTGGAACTCTCAGTGAAGATGTATGACCAGGAGTGACTAAGTTGAGAGACTAACATGCCTATCTATAAGTGCCTTCCATCTATTTTCATTTCATTTCCATTTTGGATGAGCTATTTCTTTTTATTCTTTTACTTTGCGTATATGTAACTAAACTAGAAAAAAATTATTGGTCTCTCCTTGCAGAAAATGATGATTTTTGAGCCATCAAAGAGAATCTTAGCGAAAAAAGCAATGCAACATCCTTATTTTGATTATCTTGGCAAATCTCAATTCTGATTTGAAGCCATTATAAA
This sequence comes from Sequoia sempervirens, assembly GCA_007258455.2. Classification (NCBI taxonomy): domain Eukaryota; kingdom Viridiplantae; phylum Streptophyta; class Pinopsida; order Cupressales; family Cupressaceae; genus Sequoia; species Sequoia sempervirens. The sequence goes on along the minus strand of VDFB02000015.1, from coordinate 336,195,136 downwards.
AGAGCGTGTGAATCTTTGTGAGGGAATCTCAAGTTACTCATTTGAAGTTAACCTCTAAATGAGAACCTATAATGTAGACATTAGAAGAGAATCTCAAATGTACATGAGTGACATTGTAAAATATCTATGAGAATAGCTCCTACCTAAGGCATTGTAATGAGATTTACATGTATAATAACCTTCAATGCCCTGAAGGAGAGGTTTTTGGTTGATTTGTAACCCATTTTCGATCAAGAAGAACGTTATTTTCCAAAAATTTACTAGTTTTTCTCAATTTTTATTATTTTTGTATGGTCTGTATAGATGCTAAGATGATCTAAAACCTATTGTATGTTGTAGATTGATGAATTATCTTTCATTTTCACCTATTTAGAGGTTCTAACTCTTTGTATAGTGAAAGTTATCTTATTTTTACTGTTGCTACCTGCTTTCATAGTGTTCTTGGATTGAAGGGTTTAATGATGTAATTCGACTCATTCCACCTTTTTTTCCTACTGTAACTTGTAGAATGGGTCCTCTAACTTGTAAAATACATGCCTAACCTATTTAGAATGTTGTGGAGTCAAGGTTGGGTGTTTGGGATGATGTTCTAGGGCTGTAGCAAGGTATTTTCATGATGAAAATGAGGGTTTCAAGTGGTGTTTTGAAAAAATGTGGGAAGGACTGTCCATTTAATGTATTATTCACCATGTGCAGGGTCTGGTAAGTGTGTTTGGTGCTTTGTTTGGGTCTGGCAGGTCCGGGAGATAGGAGTTTCATTAAAACCCCAAGTATTTTGCTTGAAATCAAGGGTTTGGTGTATTAGGGGTCTAAAGGTCTTGGACCTGGAAAAAAATCATAGAATTGGAGGTTTTGACACATAACATACTACTTTTTGAGGATTTTGAGTGAAGATATAGTGTTTAAAAGGTCCTCTCTTTGTAAATAGGTCTAATTTAGTAGCCTTTATGCAAGGTGGTTTATTGGATCTTAATGATGGTACAAAGAAACATGGTATGATCTCTTGGGAATTTGTCTTAGGGTATTTGTTAAAGCTTTATTGATGTTTGGTTGGCCATTGGATGGCCTTCTCTAAAAGATAAACCCATTTGATGAGATTTGGAGACTATAAGCCTATTGTTGTTAGTTGATTTGATGTAGACCTGGGAGGCTCTATCACAACCAATTTAACAACCTAACTTTAAGAGGCATATAACAAGATTAATATGACCTTTTTGGACAATATAAATCACTCTCAAAGTCTGACAACATACAGAAGCATGATTTCACACTTTCACCCCTTGAACCCTAGTAGTAGTAGAAACTCAGTTTTTGCCCAATAACTCAAAAGTTCTCCAAAACACTAGACAAAATCTTGATGGTTCTAGACACCCATTTCAGATTTCTTACACATATGTCTAGGTCAAGTACAAGTCCTTTAGACCAAATCCCCAAAAACTCCCTTTCTAAGTCGACCTAATCAAGCTGATTAGGCCTAATTTACAAAACAACTTGCCTTCAAACTTATCACAGGATCTTGAAACCTTGGGGTAGAAATTCATATGCCCTCAAACCTCCAAAACCACAAAAATATTCCACTAGTACGACATATTTCATATCAAACCTAAAAAACCTTGCTTTAGGCATAATTCATAAGGGTTTATTGGATATGATACCTTCACAACCTCCCAAACCTTAAAACAACCTTCAACATAGTCCAATAGCCCTACACATGCTCATAAGTTCATAAAATAATACCTCTCATATAGGTTCTATCAAACCCTAGGCTAAAACCCTCTTTTACATGCATTTTCCTTCACAAATTATCAGGAACAACAAGGTTTATCTTTCTTATTTCCTTATAATCATTCTAACCATGCATCCTACTACCTAATCAGACTCCATAGGGTCCCTTACATGAGTTAAAATTTCCACATAAAATGTAAGGGCCCTTTAACTCATGTTTGTTCACAAAACCCTCCAAAACAGGGTATACCGGTTGTTCACAAGAAAATGCTTAAAGGAGGCTTCAAATTATTTATTAAACCTTCAAACCAAATAGAAATCAATTCCAACACATGCCCCTATGTGGTAAGAAATATTACATAGCATACATTAGCCTGTACGGCCTGTACAAGTCTACAAAACAAGGAAGAAACACATAAAATTTAAAGAAACTCATAATTTCTTATTGTCAAAAACCTTGAATCCTAAACCAACATTACAAATGATGTCTTCATGCCTTTTTAAAGGCATCTCCATCTCAACCACCGACCAACTACCTTTACAACTAATTTTTGAATCCTTAATGACCATTGAAGGCCAAGTTGCAATCATTTACATATGAATAACAATAATATGACTCATGTTGTAATGTTTGTGTTCCTTCACCTATAACTTTACTAATACCACACTAATGGCTTGAAAATAGCCTTATTACATTGAAAAAGCACTATTCTTGCACATCCCCATACAAAATCACTAATTTTCCTTCAAAGGCTACAAAGACTCTTTAGTGCAAGATCACCATTTTTCAACATTTTGACTCCAAAACCCAAAAACTCAACCTATAACATAACTAATGGTCTTGTTAGACCTTATCCATGACAAAAAAGACTCAAACTATCCATTGCTAACCTACTAATCACCATTTTCCATCAAATGAACACAATTGGAGGATGAGGTGTAGGTGCTTCTACACCATGATTCAATTTGGGTGATTGTGATTTCAAGGTTGGTGTCTTGTTGAGGTCTAATTATTTGATATTGAAAAGAGTTCCTCCACCTTGAATTGCATCAACAAGCCCTCTAACATAACAAACCCCAAAACCCTCTTCTTTCACAAGTTAGGCAAGGTTTTATCGAAAACCCATACTCGAAACCTTCCCACAGCCAACCAAAGCCTAAAACACCTTCAAAAAGGTTTGGACAAGTTTAAAAGTTGAAGAGATATCGCTGCCCCCAAAGATTTATTCAACTAGCAGTAAACCACCATTTTCCACTCAAAAATGCACTATTTGACATCTAGGGAATCACCTAAAAACCCTCTATTCACCTCCCTTGCACACAAAATTTTGCACACATGTTTTATAACCATAACTAATCCTTTCCATCGATTTATAGAAGCATAGAGTAGGTGAAAGGCTTAATATGACATTTTAATGCAATTAGAACCCTTAAAACTGGGTATACAAACTAACCCTTAGTAATTGGCTTCTAAAATGCAAAAAATTAGTTGAAATCCAACCAAACCAAAACTTAAATGGAGTTAATTTTTCTTCCCATAGAATTCCATCAAAAAGAGAGCACAATCACTCTGTACGGAACCGTACAATTCAAGGAAACATCAAATATCAAAGTGCAAAAGGGTAGCAATCTTTGATGGGGTATTACTCGGATACCATGGCACTTACAAAATCTTCATCTAAACCTATGGGATCATGTTGGGGACCTCTACAATAACCTCTCTCAATTTTTTTAATCTCATAGTGGTTTTCCCATGGTGTCTAGTTTTTAGTTGATGGAAAAAGTGTCAAATGCGAGCAGTGGAAAGTTGCAAAGTGGTGCAACTTTCGTTCTACAACTCGTGTGACCAAACAAACTGTTCTAACACGTCTGAATAGGTATGTTTATCCTAGACATGGTCCTCTTTCACACCCAAACACATGGAACCAGTCTGAGCTACGTTCAACTAGATCGATCCTTTAAAGGTCCAAAGTGCAAAATGGCTGCAAACTTTAACATGCTATTACTCAAATACCATGATGCCTAATCCTATAGGATTGTGTTGGGCCCCTCTACAATAACCTCTCTTAGTTTTTGTTATTTCTGAGTGGTTTTCCCGTGGTGTCCAGTTTTTATTTGATGGAAAAAGTGTCAAATAGAAGCAGTGGAAAGTTGCAAAGTGGTGCAACTTTCATTTTGCAGTTCGTGTGAACAAATGGACTATTCCAATGCATTTGAATATTTATTTTTATGCTATTCATGGTCCTCTTTCGCACCCAAACACGCAAAATTTTTCCAAGCTACACTCAACCAGATCGATCCCTTAAGGGTCCAAAGTGAAAAATGGATGCAAACTTCAGCATGTTATTACTCAGATATTGTGATGCTTAGAAACTTCTCATCTGATCCTATGGGATCGCATTGGGCCCCTCTACAATAACCTTTCTCAGTTTTTGTTATCTCAGATTGGTTTTCCCGTGGTGTTCAGTTTTCAGTTGATAAAAAAAGTGTCAAATGCAAGTAGTGGAAAGTTACAAAGTGGTGCAACTTTCGTTCTGCAACTTATGTGACCAAACGGACTATTCCAACTCATCTGAATAGGTATTTTTACGCTAGGCATGGTCCTCTTTTTCACTCAAACATGCGGAATCACTCTGAGCTAGGTTCAACCGGATTGATCCCTTAAGGGTCCAAAGTGCAAAATGGCTGCAAATTTTAGCATGTTGTTACTCGGATACCATGATGTTTAAAAACTTCTTGTCTAATCCTATGGGATCATGTTGAGCCCCTCTAAAATAACCTCTCTCGATTTTTGTTATCTCAGAGTGGTTTTCCTGTGGTTTCTAGTTTTCAGCTGATGGAAAAAGTGTCAAATGTAAGCAATGGAAAGTTGCAAAGAGGTGCAACTTTCATTTTGCAACTCGTGTGACCAAACTAACTATTCCAATGCATCTAAATAGGTACGTTTATGCCAGAAATGGTCCTCTTTCACACCCAAACACGCAGAATCACTTTGAGCTATGTTCAACCAGATCGATCCCTTAAAAGTCCAAAGTGCAAAATGGTTGCAAACTTCAGCATGTTACTCGGATACCATGATGCTTAGAAAATTATTTTCTGATCCTGTGAGATCATGTTGGTCCCCTCTACAATAACCTCTCTCGGTTTTTGTTATCTCGAAGTGGTTTTCCCGTGGTGTCTAGTTTTTAGTTGATGGAAAAAGTGTCAAATGCAAGCAGTGGAAAGTTACAAAGTGGTGCAACTTTCGTTCTGCAAATCATGTGACCAAACTGACTATTTCAATGCATCTGAATAGGTATTTTTATGCTAGGAATGGTCCTCTTTCACACCCAAACATGTGGAATCGCTCTGAGCTACATTCAACCAGATCGATCCCTTAAGGGTCCAAAGTGCAAAATGGCTACAAACTTCAGCATGTTATTACTCAGATACCGTGAGGCTTATAAACTTATCATCTAATCCTATGGGATTGCATTCATCCCCTCTACAATAACCTCTATCATTTATTGTTATATCAGAGTGGTTTTCCCATGGTGTCTAGTTTTTAGTTGATGGAAAAAGTGTCAAATGCAAGCAATGGAAAGTTGCAAAGTGGTGCAACTTTCGTTCTGCAACTCGTGTGACCAAACGAACTATTTCAATGCATTTGAATAGGTATTTTTATGCTATGAATGGTCCTCTTTCACACCCAAACACTCGGAATCGCTTTGAACTACGTTCAACTAGATCTATCCCTTAAGAGTCCAAAGTGCAAAATGGTTGCAAACTTTAGCATGTTGTTACTCAGATACCATGAGGCTTAGAAACTTCTCATATGATCCAATGGGATCATGTTGGGCCCCTCTACAATAACCACTATCTATTTTTGTTATCTTGAAGTTTTTTTCTTGTGGGGTCCAGTTTTCACTTAATCGAAAAAGTGTCAAATGCAAGTAGTGGAAAGTTGCAAAGTGGTGCAACTTTCATTCTACAACTCGTGTGACCAAACGAACTATTCCAACGCATCTGAATAGGTATTTTTATGCTAGGAATGGTCCTCTTTCACACCCACACACACGGAATCACTCTGAGCTACATTCAACTGGATCGATCCCTTAAGGGTTTGAGTGTAATATGTTGAAATAGGCCATTCTACCTATTGTTCAGGTTTTGTCTCAGTGATATGGACCTGATGTAAGTAGGATAGGGAGTAGAAATAAGAAAATAGCATTGGTAAAGGCATTGGAAGAGATTACTAATGCTGCCCTTGTTGAAAATTCAAAATTGAGGCCCCTTAAAAGCAAGGCTAGAAGAGGTGAAAAGAAGAATTGCTTGAAAATAAGTTAGAATAAGTTGGAAATAGGGTGAGGTTGTGGAGTTTGATGTGTTCAAAAGGTTTGCAAGGACAAGGGAGGTCAAAATTATGTTATGGTATGATGCCCTAGTTGGGAAAATAGTGGTTTTGAATGAAAAAGGGAGGTTTGAGGGAGTAAAAGTGGGTAAAGTCAAGTGGCAACATAATTTGGTGGTCAATTAAGTTTGTGCAAGCAGAATGAAGAATGTTGGAATAGGTTTTGAGGTTCGGGTTCATTTTTGGGGGTTCGGTTTGTTGGTTCAGCCAAATTTTTTTGGAGGGGGGTTTGGTTCATTTTGGGTTCATTGGTACAAAAAACATGTAAATAAACTTGAATATATATGCAGCCTAGAAGCATGAATTAGGATTAGAATATCACATAACATCATATAAACAACAAAACCACCATAAACTTGAATTTCATTTAAAACATGCATGATAAATATTCATCGTTGAAACTTGAATTGTGGTAGCTTGATATACAGAGTCTATTGATGCTAGGGTTCAATTTGTATGATTTTGAAAAAAGAATCCAACTGAGTAGAGTTATCAGCGTTCTTCATAAATCATAAGAATTTGTTTAGTACACTAGCCATTTTGATGTCTTCTTGCAGTCTCAAACATTATTTTGTATCATACATTACATTGATCTTGAGAGTGGTAGCTTAATATGGCTCCACAATACAAAATTTGGTTTACCTGTGTAGTGTAACAATGGCATAGACAGATTTTTCTTTCAAAGAACCAAAGGGTGACTGCACAATTGAAGTGTATAAACACATATTTTTGTAATATCAAGGATACTTTTTGAAACTTCCAAGCATTTCTAATCTAAAAGTAAAATTATTTTTCCTAATTTGTATTCAGCCATGCTTTTGATGTTGTCAAAAAGAGCAAAACTTCTTGAATGATGCAAAGACATGGCCAAGCAATTCTAACTCTTCGCATGAGAGAAGAGAGATGTTGGAGAGTACATCAAGTTAGTGAGAACAAAAGTGTAATTTGTTTTAGTTTGTAGTATTCCTCTGTTTCTCTACATATCTGTGATAAATTCTCAATTCAATAACGCAGAACAATTTTTGAAAAAAGAAAGTTGTGTCACAATCCGCTTTCAATCTAGCAAGCAAAAATGAAAGCTCAGCCTCTTGGAATGAAAATGCTTGTTTGCAAAATAAATGAATAAGAATGAGGTAGTTAAGGTGTTTGAAGTGATTTCTAGACATCACTTTGGGTGTGGGTCAAAGTCAAACTCCATAAAACATTAAAAAAATGTTCAAAAAAACACTTTTTTGGATGCCTAGGCAAGCGGGTTTTGTCTTGGTTCGCCTAGGTTATGTATGGATTATGCCCGGGTTCTCTTGAGTTCTGCCTGGGTGAACCAAACCCAAAAATGAAGGACCCTGGTCAAACCCACAGGCGAACTGAACTAGGACCTGCACCACCTGAGCGAACCAAGACCAGAACCAGGGCTAAAATAGAAGAACCCAGTAACATAAATAATGTTTCAAGAAGTTGACTACTTCATCTACTTTGAATATTATGTTTTGTAAGTGTTACATGAATATTATGTATCCTTTGCTTAATTGAGTTGTTACAATAAAAGGATTAAATATATTGGAATCTTTTTATCAATCATTTCATGGAATACCAATTGTAAACGTGTTTTTTGGTTTTAGATAAAGTTGTTTACTACCAATCAATTAATTTATTCGAGACAAACCATGAAGGACAGCAATGATCAATGTTAGGGCTAACCAATTAATAAGTATACACGTGAATAAGTCAAGCATGTACATGTGAATAAGGGAAGCACAAATAGTCACAAACATGTAAGCTTTGAAGTATACATAACTTAATACAAAGTATATGCATGAATACATGGTATACGCATGAAAACACATAAGTCACAAAGTATACATTGGAACACATGTAACTCACAAATTATACATGTAAGTTGTAAATTATACACTTGAATACACATAACTCATATCTATTGAACCATGAATTTATAATGCAAATATGGACACCATCGATAAAAAAGATTTGTATTAACCAAATAGCCATGTACACATACATCAATATATGTTGATATAAGTATAAAATATAGGTATAAAATAGCCATATAGGCTTATGAGAATGCCATATAGGCATACAATGTCAAATATATCCAATATAAAATATGTACAAAACTGTCTTGTAGGCATACAACAAAGGGCTCTGGAATCAAAATTCATTTCTCTCCATGCTCTAGAAATAAAAAATTCCCCTTTGTTTGTCGATCTAATGGCGATAAGTCCGTCACTCATTTCTGTTGTGCTCGAGGAGTGCTCCTGCTACTCCTCCTACTATTAAGTTATTGGTGAAGCTTTAACTGTTACAATAAGAAGTAAAGACATTAATATATAGAAATTACATTATAAAAAATGATATATTTAACAAAATAATCACTTACGGCCATCTCACAATCACTCTCCATGAGGGAAATATTCGCATGATAATGTTGAGGCTTGCTCAAGCCCTATATAAACCACCCAAATAGAAATTAAACTATAAATCAATAATGGTTTGATTTTTTACTAGAACTAACATCTATAACAACAAATGTAAATTGAAATTTAGTAATTTGCCTCATACCTCCCCTGTTAGAGCTATCGAGGATTGTATAGTGGATGAAACACCGATATCCATAGCCCTCATAACATTTGGAGGTATTTTAGTTACCAACATCTAAAAATAAAACAACAAAAATTATTCAGTTACAAAAAAGTTACAATAGCAATCCACGTCATGACTTATAATGTATGAGATCTAATGAACAAAATTTTGAGTACAAGTATTAAACTATATATTTCTGATTATCATGCTTACTATTTACCCTATCCATATCTTGTTCAAAAGGATGTGTTTTTAGGCTTTTACCCATAGTAGAAAGCTACTGAACCATTTGATTAAATGCTTTCGTAGACATGTATGATAACTATGGTGGCATAGAGAAGGCAGTGAACTGTTTGAAAAAATACATCAAAAGAAATGGGGTCTCATGGTGATGGAATGCCATTACAAACAAATGCACATCATGGCATTCCATCACCATAAGACCACATTTCTTTCAGGCATTTTTTCAAAAAGTTCATTGCCTTCTCTATGGTATTATTGCTTACTATTATGCTTTGATACATATTTTTCAAAGCATCCATATAGTTTGTTGGAAAGCACCTATTTTAGGCTTTTAGCCATAGTAGCAAGGAAGTGAGTAGTTTGATAAAATGCTTTGGTGAACATGTATTAAAAATTTGGTATCATAGAAAAGGTGGTGAGCAATTTGAAGAAATGCCTCGAAGAAATGTGGTATCATGTGGTGATGGAATGGAATTCCATCACCATGAGACTGCATTTCTTCGAGACATTTTTTCAAACTACTAACTGCCTTGTCTATGCTATTGCTTACTATTATGATTTCATAGATTTTTTCCAAGCATCCATAGTTTGTTGTGCAGGTGCACCTTTGCAAGCACATGCCTCCATGTGGATTAATTGCATCATGATGCTTATGTTGACTTCTAAACAACTATATTGTAGTTGAAATTTTTTCATCTATCAACATCTAGTTATTAGTTATGGAATGTGAAGTAATGCTTTGAGTTTGAATGATGTGCAATGCAACATACCCAACGATATGAATATAAAGTACACAAATCTATTAAGTACAATTCATTAGTTAAGTTATCTTTATTCTATTACTTGCATGTAGGTTTGAGTAAATCCACTGGCACTAGGAGGTGTTCCCTCGAAACCTCCAATATTACCCTGTTCAACATCCAAAATCACATATTAAAATACCATTAGTAAAACAATGAGCTATTAACATGTAATAAATTTATAATTTCTTACTAGTTACATGCCCCACCGATAGGTGTACTATAGAAATAAGTAGGTGGAGGGTCAGCATATCCAGTCTCAACACTGTGACCCTGTAATTTTATTAAAAACATAAAACTAAATTAGTTAATCTTTCATTTCAAAATAGAAATTTAATAAATTAAATTCAATGAACATGCTAACTTTTACCTAAGTATCAATGCCATATGCGTCATGCAAAATTTCAGCATATGGATCATGCGTAGCAGCATACGGATCCTACGTAGTAGCATATAGATCCTACATAGTAGCATACGGATCCTGCGTAGCAGCATACGGATCCCGCATAGCATCCTCCTGAGTGTCTGTGGGCTCATATGAACAAGTCACCCTGCAAGATTGACACACATGGGTTCGAAGGCCACCACTCGAAGACTCCCCTAGATGGTGTTGTAGAATAGGGCTAGTAAGATGGATGACACTCTGGGTCCAAGTGGTAATTGCCTGCAATGTCTCTCCGTCAGCACTCTCCTTCACGATAGTAGCCATAGCAATGTACTCATTAGGCAGCCTAGCGAGAGCTTAGATCCAGCTGTGCACCGGGCCTATCGTAGGCTGACCCACCACCTCTCCCCTGGAAATCCCTCATATCAAAATAATTTGGCATTTGGTTCAATATGAACTCACTGTATAGTTTCCTAAGAAAATACTGGGGGACTTCACAATTGTTGCATGGTGGGTCATCAAAGACCATGTACCACCTATCATAAAAATGGTTCCTAACCTCTTGGTGGTGGCACCAATGAATAGGAAACCTCTTCGCATTGAGGCTAAGATTTTGATTTATTTTAGGTTCAGTGAACAATGAGTACAAATCACCTTTTGTAATTCTTAAATCCTTTACTTGTTTATATGATATTTTATCCACATAATATGCCCTAGCTACCTGCCTCCTATTTTGTCATCTAGTTATTTGTTTGCTAATTGAATCTACATTTTTTAACATATCTTTCAATGAATTTGTTAGGGTCATTCTTTCTATGGTTGAACCACTTGGATCACTCAACCTACTAATAAAATCCTCAAAAAAAATTTTGTTGTTCTCAATTTCACTCATCAAATTTTGTTGTGTCAAGAGGGTGTTGAGTGATTGGTGGGGGGGGTTGTTGCTGAGGTTGATTTCCTTGTTGAGTATTTTGTTCTTGAGGATTTGGTTACTCTTCTTGTTGAGGATTTTGAGGATTTGTAGGATCATTTGCATTTCCTACAAATTTTTAAAAAATATATCAAATATAACCTAAAACTAACAAAATAAACCTAAAACTAAGAAATTCAAAACAAACAACAAACAATACTTACCTCTCCCACCTCTTTGTCATTGTGGCGCCATCCTTGCAAATAAATATCAACTATTCCTCAAGGTTTTTGCACAAAGCCTCCTATAATGCGAGCGTGAAAGAAGGGGTTTTTGGCTATGGGCAGAGCAAAGCAACAGTCAAAATGAAATGACTGATTTCACTTTTTTTTTTTTTGCTTTTAATATGAAATAATGTGAGTGCATTATAACGTGCTCGCATTATGTCATTTAAAAAAAAATAGAAAGTGGTCATAAAAGTGCAACCAACTTCATGCACCCGCCCTTAGGTCACTCGAAGTTGATGTTTCCTTGTTTTTCTCCATGTTCTTCTTTGTTGCGATCTAGTTTGCACCATAAAATAGGGATCAATTTTCAAGAAAGTGGGAGATGAATCTCTAACTCTTTAGATTGATATATCTTTAGGCACAAAAAAGAGAAATTTAGGATGTTTTAAGGATCAAAGGATGAGGGTGAAATAAAATGGAAGATGGGTGATATGAATGATTGAACTCTTGAGAAATCTTGAGGGGGGTACTAGGCTTTGGGACTTTTGATTTTGATCTTGGATTTTGATTGACTCGATTTGGATTTGGATTTTGACCTTGATTTGGATTTGGATAATGAACAGCTAGACCCCAAGATGTTGGATGTTATCTATGGGATAGACTTGCTCACAAGATGATAATTTGACTAAGTATATGGAGAAGAATGCATCTACACATACCTAGCCAAATAGATTGATTTGATTTTGATGTTTAGATTTGGATTATGAAAAAATAGACCCTAAGATGTTGGATGTTATCTATGGGATAGATTTTCTCAAGATGATGATTTGACTAAGTGTAGGGAGAAGGATGCATCTTCCCACACCTAGCCAATCAAGATGATTTGATGATTTTGATTCAAGGATTTTCCAAAAGCCTAGCATAAAGTATTTTTTCAAGATTTTCAAGAGTTGTTGGTGAGGTGATTTTTGATTGATGTTTTGAAGGATGGGTGAAGGTTGATTTTGATCCTATATGTACCTAAAAAGACTCTTGTTTACAAGACCTCAGTTTTAAAGAACACACTTTACTTCTCATACAAGATGCTCAAATTATCAAAAAAGACCTGGATTTTGACAATAGTAAAATGAGTACAAATTAGGATTGTTTCTTGAAGCTCTTCTATAGAAGTTTAAAGTCAATCTATCTCTAAACTCGTAGAGTGTTGAGAGACATTTTTGAAGAGATTTTGGACTAAGCCTTTTGATCTTTGGCTTTCGGATTTTGATTTTGCATGAAATCATTGGGAACACATGTGTGGGATTCAATTGTTTTTAGCTTTGCTTAATGAATTCTTTTTATCACAAACACACTCTTGATTAGATTTTAAAACTAGATGTCTAATGTCCCAACTTCCTTTTCATCCCACAAAGTCCATTATGTGGAAATCAAGGAAATTAAGGGAAATTTTTTCTATAGTTGACTTTAGTAAGATCAAATTGAGGTGTAAACCCAAACACTTAGAAACCTCTAAGGATAAAATCCCTAGGGTAAGCAATAGTACTTGGATTTCGTCAATGGTATTTTCTCCTCCTAAAGGGTTTGAAATTGGATGTTCATGTTGAATTTTTTTTTTCCAATGTTTTCGATCAAGCAAAGTGTTTTGATTCCAAAGTGATGCACAATCCTAGGATGAAGATACAATATTTGTTGGTTCCCACTTGGACAAGTCTAGCTACACCTACTCAGAGTAGATGATTAGATGCTTGACCACAAAAGATCCCCCTTACAGTGCACTCTCTTCTCGGGTCAGCCAAGCATCAGTACCCATGATTCTCCCATGCCATACTTCTCACCTCTACTAAGAGTCGTAAAAACATGGGACAACTTCAAAGGTCCGACCTCTTACACCAACAAATAGATTAAGGATTTTGACCTTCTAAATGAAATATTTTAGCAGGGGCATTCCATTTGTGGGGGATCATCCATACGGTAAGAGACCATTTATGCCCTTCTTGTCGAAACAATCCTCATGATACTTAAACTTTCCTCAAGAACCCACACTTATATATTGGTTGGAAGTCGCTTGGATTTAGTGTGTTCCTTGTTGGGTTGTTCCCTTGGGTGATTATTTTTTCCCACAAGGCAGGCCCTCTAAGGATATACAAAAGCAAGCAAAATACATTTGTAGTTTGATCAATCTTTGTTGAGAAACAAAGAGAGAACACACGTGATATATTCCACTCACACTTGCAAGATTTTGTTCAATTTTGAGAACCCAAATTGAAGTGTGGAGGTAATCACTTATACAACTTAATATCACAAAAATCCTTTTGATTCTCAAGATCATCATGAGGCACGAGAGAAGCGCATACATCTTTTAAATAATATTACTTTGAATAAGATATTACAAAACATAAAGGAACATGTTCATTTTAATTCTTCAAAGCAAGAATTGGATTCTTTTTAAGCACCAAAAAGGAAATATGAGATTTTCTTGTTCAATTGTTAAGTCCAAAAAAAAATCTAGTAAGTTGCCTATGGTTCCTTTTAATCCCTTTTTTTTGTTCTTTTTAAGCCCAAACGAAAAATTAGTGAGTCCTAAAAAGGATGAAGACAACAAAGTCCTTAAGAAAGGGATTATAATTTCTCCCCAAAGTGTTTAAAAACACTTGATACAATAAAATGATGATGCCATGGTTCAAACTTCTTCTTTCTCCTTTCTTGCCTTTACCTACAAAAAATGATTAAATCCAAGAAAATAGAGATAACAAATAGGTTAACAGTCCAAAATGATCAAAGAAAAAAAGCACATGTTAAAATAAACTAAATTTTAACCTTTTACCCCACCCTAGTGATGTAATCTGCGGAGGCGACATAGTTTAGAAGGGTCAGTAGTGCTATATAGCATTATTGAGACTGACAAGCGACAGACTGTAGAAAAAAAATGACCACAATTACGGCGCTATTTTGTCACGTGGTGCAGTTTGGAATTTGAGCATCTGGTCAATAGGAGAATAAGCCTAGCATCATTGTTTGAAATTTTGAATTTTTGGGTGGGAACACACAGCGGCGAAGTTTGGAGTTTTTCAACATCGTTGTATGGCACCGCTAGACTGCTAGTGTCACTATATGCTGTTGTTGGACTGATAGCGGTGTCATATCCTATAGGCACAAAAACATCAAGAAAAACAGTGGAATTTCTCAAAAAAATGTGTTAAAAACTTTAGATTCACCCTCCTTCTAGCGCCAAAATGTGAATGGTGATCCTAGACCTACACAAACACAAAGAACAAACACACAATTAGCTCAATATGCAATTTAGAAGCAACATTCCCCTTGAAATTTATTTCACATATCAAGAACAAAAAATAAATGAAGAACAATGAGATAAACTATCAAATCTTGCTCAAAATAAACAAACTCTCAATCCCATGGGGGAATTGGTGCCATTTTGATGTGGAAAATGGCCCTTTCCCAATTCCTTGCAAACTTGATGATGATTTGTTGGAGATGTGAAGCTCCTTGATGAAAATCTACAATAACATAGCTATGAAACTTGATAAAGGCTATGAAAATGGATGAAAGTGAATGAGGAAAATTCAAAATCTAAAGATAATCTCTTTGCATGCAGTTGTGGATCCAAAGTTAGTAAAAGACTCTTCTATTTATAGAAGAGAAAGATAGAAGAAAAGGAAAAAGGGATGAATGTGGGACAAAAGACCAACCAATAACATCAAGCCACTTGTCAACATGGGAGTGGACAAAGGTTGAGCACATTTTGATGAATGTGCACAATAAATGATATTAGGTGGAATTTCAAATTAGTGAGATGACAAGTTAGAGGGAAAAAAGAATGAATTTAATGCCACTTGGCTCAAGGCAAAAGGACATGTAAGAGAGTTAAATGCCTTGTTGGATGTACATGTCCACTTGGAGAGAGATTTCAAATTTGAAGAATATTCCAACTTTGATGCCTTTTGAAAGAAAATAGAGATTTAATAAATCAATTAAAATGATTTTTATAACAAAGTTGCAAAAGCTAGAGTATTTGATGGATTAAGATTAGCATTAATCAGGATTTGATTAATTGAGAGGGAGATTAGTTGATTTGACAATTTCATTTAGATTTTAGGATTTAAATAAATCAAAGTGAGAAGAATATGAATTTAAACTTAATTAAATAAAGTTTGATTTATTTGATTAAAGGAGATGGTTTTAGACTTAATCAAATAAATGTTAATTTATTTAGTTAAAGGAGATGGACTTTAGAGATCAATTAAATAGAAATGAATTATTTAATTAAAAGAGGGACTATAGGATTAATTAAATAAAAATGATTTATTTAATTAATAAGAGATGGCAATTTAATCAAATAGAGGGATCTATTTAATTAAAAGGGGAAATATGATGAATTTAATCAAATAAAGATTATTTGATTAAATGATTAGCGAAGGAGATGATTAAGGACGAACTGGTGTTAGTAAAATCAGGATCAGGTGTATAGGATCAATAGTACATTTACTGTGTCTACAATATGTATGTATATATATGTATTGTTTCAAATTATAATGCGCTTCTATTCAAGAAGGACTCTATTTTTGGATGAGTTTTCTACTATTAATTTTTGAGGAGGTGCTATTGGGAACGCTATATTGTTTCATTTTTTATAAGGTTTTGTTGAGAAATGGGTATATTTTTGTTTTGGTTTGTTACTACGAATCTTTGTGGGTTTCTCTATGTGGCTTGCATTTTGTGGCTATGTTTGGAACGCAATAAAATTGTTAAAGTTATGCAACTTTTGTTTGTATTGTGATTTTTTGTTGGCTTCTTTTAATGGATTCCATTTTTTGCTTATGTTTGCAACATAATAAAATTTTAAAGATGGTGCAAATTTTGTTGATTGTTGTTGGGTGGCTTGGGTTATATTCCTACATTGGTTTGTTACACTGTATTTAAATGAAACAATATTGTTATCAATAGTCACTCAGATGGCCAAACCCGCAAAACACTAAAAATCACAATGACAAACCCATACAAAAACATCGCCGCAAAATCCAAACCATAAATCAAACAATATTGGTGTGAACAAACTATATACAATTTTTTAAACACAACCTTATCAAAAAGGTAACAATATACCCTAAAACAATGCAACCTATATAACATTAACTATTTCATTACAACTTATATATATTTATATATGTGTGTGTGTATATATATATGTATATATATGTATACATACATACATATATACTCTTGCATATATATGTATATATATATGTGTTTATATATGTATGTATATGTATATGCATATATAATGTGCATAACATTGACTATTTTGTTGTGTTGCAACCATAGATGGTAAATGGAAGCCACAAATGAAACAATATAGCCTAAGGTGGACATCAACAACATGAACTGCATAACATTAACTATTTTATTCCATTGCAGCCATTGCCATAGAATACTGAAAATCACAGTTACAGGCCTATGCAAAACCTTTGGCACAAAAGGGTGGTCCATATACAGCTTATGTGTATACATATATATGTATATATTTTTGTATGTATATATGTATATATGTATATATATGTATATATATGTATGTATATGTACATGTATATATAATGTCCATAACATTTGCTATTTTGTTGTGTATATATGTATATATATGTATATATTTGGTTGCAGGCAGAGCAAAGCAACAGTCAAAATGAAATGATTGATTTCACTTTTTTTTGCTTTTAATATGAAATAACGCGAGCGTGTTATAACGCGCTCACGTTATGACATTTCAAACTTTTTTTAGAAAGTGGCCACAAAAGTGCGACCGACTTCATGCACCCACCCTTGGAGCTATCAAAAATTGAGAGAGGTTATTGTAGCAGGGCCCTATGTGATTGTATAGCCTCAAATAAAATGTTTCCAAATGCCACAGTTTCTGAGTAATTTCTCGTCAAAGTTTGTTGCCCTTTTGTTCTTTAGTCTCTTAAGAGTTCATCGATAGAATGTGGCTCAAACTATTTCTGAATGTTTGGGTTCAAATGAGGACCTTTCCTAGCATAAAGCCACCCATATGGACATGTTGGAATAATCGGTTCAGCCATATGATAAACAGAGAAGAATCTACACACGTACCTTCTTCAACTTCTCGAGAGCAGGAAGAATCTCTTCATTGAATACATTATGTATCTCATTCAATTTGGTCTACTTCTTTTTCAAGTGTTTTTAAAGTAAACTAACTTCCTTTTCATTGATGATAAAATCTTATTCTTGTCTTTTAATTCCTTTTCTAAGTGGTTAATTTTAGTCTTCAGTTGTTTTGCTTCAATTTCAACACTTCCAACTATTGCCTTTGCATCTACAACTATTGTTATCATCTTTGGAAGTGTCTTTCTAATTATTAGAATGTAAATGTTTCTTTTAACAAGTTCTTTACAGAACTTCTCTACCCTTGTAGATAAGACTTTCAAGTGTCCACCGCACTGATTCTCCTTTTTTTCACTTACACTTCATATTGCTTTTCCTCATCATCCATTTCTAGTTGTATTTTCTCCACAAAAGTCTTAAGTTCAAGAATATTTGACTTCATTTGTTCATTTTTCAATCTACCCATGAAGATTGGAATGATTGCAAGATATGCCCAAAATGGAAAATGTATGGAAAATGTGTAGCATAGACAAGGCAATGAGTTGTTTGAAAAAATTCCTCAAAGAAATGTGGTCTCATGGTGATCAACATCACCATGAGACCACATTTCTTTGAGGCATGTTTTCAAACAGTTCAATACCTTGTCTATGGTTTTGCTTACTATTATACTTTGATATATTTTTTCCATGCATCCATAGTTTGGTTGAAAGCACATGTTTTAGGCTTTTAGCCATAGCAGCAAGGGGACCTTGGAATGGCATATGAAATCTATCAAAACATTAAAGGGGGGATTTCCATGAGTGGTATGGTTGTAATTGCCTTAGTAGACACATGTGAAATGTGGATGCATAGACAAAGCACATGAACTATTTGACAAAATGCCTCAATGAGAGATGTCCTCGTGGTCAATGTGGATGCATTGACAAGGTAGTGATAATTGTAAGAAAAAATGCCTCAAATAAATGGGTCTCATGGTGATTTACATCACCGTGAGACCCCTCAAAGTCACCATGAGACCCCATTTCTTTGAGGCATTTTTTCAAACAGCTCACTGCCTTGTCAATGCTACCTTGTAGGAAAACTAATAAAGGACAATATGAGAACAATATAGTCAAGGTTAGAGTTTAGATTTATAATGTAAAAAAAATAATTTACACATTACTAAATTAGGACATTAATAAAAATGGTATAAAATGTAAGAGGAAATGGCACAAACATACATTTTTTAAGAGATCAATCAAACTAATTTTTAAAAGAATGTATTGCTAGTATCACCATGAGACCCCATTTCTTTGAGCCATTTTTTCAAATATCTCACTACCTTGTCAATGCTACCTTTTAGGAAAACTAATAAAAGAACAACATGAGAACAATATAGTCAAAGTTAGAGTTTATATTTATAATTTAAAACAATGCATTTACACGTCACTAAATTTAGGGCATTAATAAAAATGGTATAAAATGTGAGAGGAAAGGACACAAACATACATTTTTTAAGAGATCAATCAAACTGATTTTTTAAAGAATGTATTGCTAATGGTTAACCATTGAGTAAAAATATTCATTCTCACAAAGGTATGCCAAAATCAATAGGATAAATGATAGAATGAGGTGATGAATAAAAAATTAATTATTAAAAATTGACTACTTAATCAAGTGGACCAAATTCTATTGAGTAAAATAATGAACTCACAACCAATGAATTAATAGCAAAGTCACCTATCTATAAGTGGGGTTATAAGGAATATTGTTTGAAATATTGAATAGAAGGTAGTGAGTTGTTTGAAAAAATGCCTCTAAGAAATGGGGTCTCATGGTGATGTACATCACCATGAGACCCCATTTCTTTGAGGCATTTTTTCTGACAATGCTCACTACCTTGTCAATGTGCTAGCAATGATAAGGTAGTGAGTTGTTAGAAATGGGGTCTCCTGGTGATGTACATCACTAGGAGATCCCATTTCTTTGAGGCATTTTTTCAAACAACTCACTACCTTTTCATTACTATCACATTGACAATGTAGTGAGCTTGTCAATGCTCACTACCTTGTCTATGCTACCACATTGAACCCCCTCTCTCCCACTCCCTCTCTCTCTCTCTCTCCCTTTCTCAGGTCTCTCCCTTCCACCCCCTCTACCTCTCTCAAGTCTCTCACTCTCACTCCCTCTATCTCTCTCCTCTCTCTCTCTCTCTCTCTCTCTCTCTCTCTCTCTCTCTCTCTCTCTCCCCTAATAGCTCTAGATAATGGTTCATTTTTCTATTGTTTTAAGATACTTTTTAACATATTCTCTAGAAAATGTTCCTACACTATGTTATCCTTTTATATCCATTGCGTAGAATTAAACCTTAATATGATGATGGAATTATGGATATAATATATTAGTATTATATGGTTTATATGAATGAATGTATGGAATGTTGATGGAATGCTATGAGTTAATTGTGATAGTTATCCTCGTGTGCATGTTTTGTGGAATTAACTTGTTTCAAGCTAAAAAGGAACCATAGTGCAGTAGTTATGGGATGAACCCGTAGAAAAAGGGATGATTGGTCACCAAAGTAGGGGAAGCTCCAGGTTATCTCTCTCTAGCATTCTTCCCTACGGGCCGAGCTCGCAGCCCTTTTGTTTCTTTAATCGCTTGCTTCAAGGCCCATTAGAATAGTAGGGCAACCGCAGAAGAGTATTCATTTTATTCGTCCGGCCAGTAGCAGGAAGTACTCATCGGTCGCGACGGTGGGCATCAGTAGAGAGGGGGGTGAGGGCGGGTGGGATGGGCTTGCATTGGATGGAATTCGTTTGGGGTGGGAGGAGATAGATGGGCGGAATGACTGGGATGGGATAAGGCCACTAATGAATAAGTGAATGTTCCTTCGACCAATGCTGCTGTAGCCGAGGCTCCTATACAAAAAGAGGTAGTGCCCTTCAATCCACACACCAGGAAGCTATTATAGAAATTGGTGGACATAGTACTTAGAGTGAAGGTACCACTAAAGAAGAAATTTCCTTCTCACCAACCTCTAGCACACATACAGAAAGGAACATACTGCACCATGGGTGATGCAACAGAAGATGATGTTGACCAACCAACATTTGAGTTCCCTATCACTAACCAATAAAGGGCTACAATACTAGAGAACATTCCTCCTTCAGCATTACCAGTCTTCTATGGGTTAATGACTGAAGACCTAGATACATTTTTCTTTGAATTTGATGTCTTATGCGAAGTTATGACTATACTTCTGATGCACATAGGTTAAATATTTTCCTTACCACTCTCAAAGATGTAGCTTTGAGATGGTTCATGGGATTAGGTAAAGATGTTTTTCCTGATTGGGACACCATAAAGATAATGTTTTTAGAGAAGTGTCAGGACTACTATAGAGGACCTGACAGGAGGAAAGATGATAAATTTAGAATGAGACAAAAGGATGATGATCCTTTAGAATATTATGTGGAAAGATTTCAGTTTTCTCTAAAGAAAAACCCTTAGAACAAGTTGCCAAAAGAGTCTCTCAAGTTAGTCTTTTTTAGGGGAGTTAATGAAGACTGTATGGATACCTTGAATCTCATTGGCCAGGGAGATATTTCTCAACTACCATTTTCATACATTTGTAAGGCTTGCAAGAATTATTCCAAGACCTTTACAAAAAGGCCAAGAGGAACTTTAGTTATTGGTAAATCATCTACAGGTGTTTCAAAAATAGAGCTAAGCAATTTATTATCCAACATGAAGGAGGATATAATCAGCCATTTGGAAACTCAGTTGGATACTTTCCACATTAAAAAAAATTAGGAGGAAGCTAAGGCTATGCTTACTGAATATTGTCCAAGCTGCAGGCAAAGAAAAGCAAATTGTAAATGCAAACAAGTGGCTAGTATCTAGCAAGACAAAGTTGAGAAGCCTGATTTCTAACCAATTGAAGGAGATGATGGACAACTCTTTTATATAGCACAAAGGAGGCCATGGCAGTAGAGACAAGGTATGCCATAAGGCCCCCTTAGCTTTAATTCATCCTTTCCTATTGGGAATCAAAACTTTTCTGCTTGGAACTCTCAGCCCTGGCAAGTAAACCAAAACTAGTGGTAGAACCCTCAACGTGGCCACAAGCTTAGCCAAATTGGAACCAATAGCCAAATCCTTAGCCACAACAAAAATTTTAGGGTTCCAATTACAATCCACAATGGCTAGCATAGCAGTCGATGTAGCCTCAGTGGCAGAAGGCTAGCAATGATAGTAGCAAAACATGAACTACCAGCAACCCATGCTCCCTCCTCCACAACAACAACAAGCTCTAATGCCTCCATCAAATCACGCATCCTAGCCACCCAAGTAGAAGCAAATACCTACCCAACTTGCACCTAACCCTAATACTAAGCTTGTTCAATAGGCTTATACTAACAAAGCTATGCAATACCCCAATTATTGGGTAGAGGTGAGTGATGTCAACCTCAGATCAGGAAAACAACTTGTTGGACCTTCATCCCCCAAAATTACATAAATGGAGGATGAGGAACCTATAGTTGAGGCTTTTGATAAACCATCTTTGAAACCTGAGCCAAATCAGGTACACCGAACTACCTTAAATCCCAAGCCACCTTTTCTTGAATGCCTAGCTATACAATAGCATCACCCACAGGCTAAGACAGATCTTTTAGGATAATTAAAAGATGTGAGCATCAAAATCCCACTTATCCAAGCTATCAAAGACATCCCTATCTATACTAAAACTATAAGGGATCTATGTCTTAAGAAACTAGGTAGGAAAATAAAAGATCCACAGATAGTCCATGTCTTGAGAAATCTTGTAGATATCATGTTAGGGAACATTAAAATCCCTAAGTATATAGATCCTAGTAGTCTAGTTGTAGATGTTCAGATTAATGGAACCCTCATTAAGAATACTTTGATAGACTTGGGGGCATCCATCAATGTCATGACAAAATAAATAATGTAGTTGCTTCAGTTAGTCAACCTCAGGCCCACACAAACTACTTTGCAGCTAGCTGATAGGTCCACGGTTAATCCTGAAAGAATTAATGAATACCTAGTCATTGCATTGGATTCTTGGGAATACCCTGTTGAATTCATAGTGTTACAACCCAAAGTCAATCTTGTAGGTTACCCACTCATCCTACATAGGCCTTGGTTAGCAAAAGTGGATGCATTTATAGGCTATAGGTCTAGTAAAACGATAATATCTAATGGGACAATTACAAAGAACTTTGTTCTTTATCCACCATCCCAACCATATGCAGACCTTGAGCACACCATTTGGCCCAATTTTGGTGAGGAGGAGGATAACTATTCTCTACAAACATTGATGACTATTGAATGCATCCCCTTATTGGATGACCAGGATGAAGATGAGCTCATTGCTCACATATCCAAAATGACTATGGTAGGAGCCCATGGCAATAGAACTGCCTCATATTCCTACAAGGCCCCTTGCAAAGTATTGTCCCCACCAATTCTAAGAAGAGATATCATAGCTATTTCATTCATTACTACCTCAACAATGTCTACCCATTATACCAAGCCTTAATCTCTCATCAGTTCAAGAGTCATTAAAGGAAATGGAAATCATGCCAGGAAGTTAAATATTAATAATGCTTTGACAGAGGAACAACATAATTCTCTACAAACAGTGCTAAAGGCACACTCAGCCACATATGCATGGGATTACCATGATATGAAGGGAATAGATCCTAATTTATGTATGAAAAAGATTTATATTAATGATGGCTATAGACCCATTCAAGAACCATAGAGATGTATGAATCCTACTCTCAGGGAGATAGTGAAAGTTGAGCTACAAAAGCTCCTTGATGTAGGTTTTGTCTATCCAATATGAGATAGTGAATAGGTCTCACCTTTGGTAATTGTTCCCAAGAAAGGTGGGAAATAGAGAGTTTGTGTAGACTACAAGGAATTTAATACAACCACTAGGAAAGATCATTTTCCTCTGCCCTTCACAGATCAGGTACTTGACTCACTAGCTGGGAAGAAGTACTTCTCATTTATTGATGGTTTCAGTGGTTATAACCAAATTAAAATTGCTCTAGAGGATCAAGACAAGACTACATTTACATGTCCTCAGGGGACTTATGCTTACTTTGTTTTTCCCTTTGGCTTATGCAATGCTCCATCTACCTTTCAAAGAGTAGTACTTAGCATATTTTCTAATTATGCACATGAATGCATAGAGATATACATGGATGACTTCACTACTTATGGTGAAAGTTATGAGGAAGCTCTCAATAGTCTGGAAAAAGTGTTAAAAAGGTGTAAAGAACACAACCTATCACTCAACAATGAGAAGTGTTTCATGATGATGACATGGGGAATTGTGTTGGGACACTTTATATCTAGTGAAGGAATTCAAGTTGATCCACGCAAAATAGAGATAATATCTACTTTGCTTGTTCCTTAGAAACAAAGAGATATTAGGAGCTTCCTTGGTCATGCAGGCTATTATAGGTGGTTCATCAAAGATTTTAGTAAGATTGTTGCACCTTTACTTATTTTGCTAAGTAAGGATATTGAGTTTGAATGGGCCTTTGAGTGTCAATACTCCTTTGAAGAACTAAAGAAAGCTCTGACTCAAGCACCAGTGTTGAGAGGGCCTAATTGGACTCTCCCATTTCACATACATGTTGATGCTTCATATTTTTCCATTGGAGCTGTCTTGGGTCAGAAGTATGGCAACAAGGAGTATGCAATTTATTACATCAACAAGAATCTTCGAGTAGAGTTAAACTATACTATAACAGAAAAAGAGATGCTTGTTGTAGTATATGCTATTAATAAATATAGACATTATATTACTGGCTATTCAGTATTTGTTCATACAGACCACACAACAATCAGATATTTGATGAACAAGCTAGTATTTGGAGGGAGATTGGTAAGATGGTTACTTCTCTTACAGTAATTTGATATTACCATAGTAGACAAACCTGGTAAAGCAAATGTGGTAGCAGACTTCCTATCAAGATTTCCAACATAATCAACTGAAGGAGTGGTGGATGATTCATCTCTTGATGAACACTTGTTTTCTTTACAAGTACAAATACCCTGGTATGCAGATATTGCTAATTTTTTGGTCACAGGGCATATTCCACCACATTTCTCACCAAGAGAGAAAAGATAGTTGGTTCACAAATGTTTTCCATACTTTTGGATATTTGGTTATATGTTTTATACAAGGCCTAATAACATCATGAGAAGATGTATCAAGGAATGTGAGATTTTTGATATCATGAAAGCATGCCATGATGAGCCATGTGGAGGTCATTTTGCGGCAAAGAGAACATCCTTTAAAATCCTCACAACTGTCTATTATTGGCATATATTGCATAAAGATGTTATTAAATACACCAGGAGTTGTGATATGTGTCAAAGAATGGGAAGGCAAAAAAAGAGTGATGAGATGCCCTTACAACCTTAGTTGACATTGGCACCTTTTGAAAAATGGGGTTTAGACTTCATTGGGCTAAGCTCTCCTACATCTAACAACAAGGAATATATCCTTGTTTGCACTGACTACTTGACAAAATGGGTGGAAGTTAAGGCTCTATAATTTTCTAGAGATGGTAGTGTGGCTAAGTTCTTATATGAAGATATTTTTACTAGGTATGGAGTACCTAGAGAAATAGTCACTGATCAAGGGCCACAATTTACTTCTAATCTAATTTCCAAGTTGGTTGAAGAATACCAAATTAGACACAAGAAATCAACACCCTATCATCCATAGGCTAATGGTTAGGTGGAAGTCACTAATAGGGAGATAGAAAGCATTCTCACCAAGATAGTGCAACTGCATAGGAAAGATTGGGTTTCAAGGTTACCTGAATAATTTTGGGCATACAGAACTACATGGAAAACAACCATTGGATTTACACCCTATGAGTTAGTCTATGAAAAGATAGTATTCCTTCCTATTGAATTTGAATATAAAACATTGAGGACAGTAGTAGAGTTGGGAATGGATTTAATAGAAGCGAATAAGGAAAGGCTACATTCTTTGAATGGGTTGGATGAGATAAGTATGGAAGTAGTACATCATACAAAGGTAGTACAACAATAGAAAATGAAGTGGCATGAGATTAGTATGTTAAAACAAAAGAGTTCACCATGGGAGATTGGGCCCTATTATATGATTCACGGTATAAATATTTCAAGGGAAAATTCCAGTCCAGATGGTTGGGCCCCTATGAGATTAGCAAGGTTTACCCTAATGGGGAAATAAAATTACATACCATTGATGCAATCTAGTTTTCCCTTCTTGTTAATGGCCATGGAATGAAGTTGTATAAAAATCCATTATAGAAGGATGACTTTATGTTTTCACTAATCCAAAAATATGGTGCTCTCAATGAACCTGATACAAAATTTAATACACAGAGTCCTACTTCAATAATATGGAACATACCCAACACTTCTAGTGGCCCAAAGATTGAGTTACACAACTCAATCCCTGGGCTCCCTTGGCACTAACTTTTCATGTTTTTTTTCTCACAAGCACACACTGCACGTTATAATAATGTTCAAAATATCTTCATAAGGACTTGTTATCAATATTCACAAGGGTCTTGATGCCAAAGGGACCTATAGCTTCACACTGTCAATGTTTAGAATGGTACCTAACATTGTAGGTTCTCGTAGCAATGTTTGGAAACCAAAAATAATATTATACTCATTTCGTGCCATATTTACTGCAAGTTCATTCATATTCATTTCAAACATATTCGCGTATCATATCCATCATTTCATACAAAATAAAGTGGCATAATTCTTTTATTTCCCAATCTCATTTTAATTACTTGAGATATCAAATCGCCAACTCATACTCATCATTCCCATCCCATCATATCCAATCACCACCCACTATTCATTATCTTGCGGTTAATATGTGTCACATCGAATCATCGAATACATATATTCTTCTAATTTCCACAAGTGAAAGATGGTTATTTCTACAACGCAGTACTTAAGGTATTTTGTTATGATTAATCTAGTTTTCTTTAAACTTTCATACACTTTTTCATTTAATTCCACGCATGTGAAATATTATATCTTTAATTTCCATCATTATGAATTTACACCACCTCCAAATCATCAATGTGAAGTGAGGTCACTTCACTAATTAAGTTGTGAGGAGGGTACGCCTTACTCAATCTTTTTTCCATTCCTTTCAAATCTACCACCCGAAACCAAATTTAATGAATATTATGACCTACAAAACCCTTAGTTATGTTTTATTTTTGCTGCTATCTTCAAAGCTACTAAAATGCAATATGGTATAGTAGCAAGGATATATGAGGAAACAAAGGTTTTGAAGTGGTAGAGCAGTTCAAAGGTGGTTGGAAGATTGAATTAAATTTTTAGAGCTAAATTTGGTATATTGAGTAGAGAAGAAAGCATGGATGGGAGATGTTATAAGAAGAAAGCCAACAGCTCACCAATAAATTTTGGAGGACACAAGAATCCTACCTATCTGCACAAGGGTTGGATGGTTCAACTACTTTATGAAATTAATAGAATTTAGTGATGATTTAACAAGAAGATTTACAAAAAATATTCAATACAATGAAACCATGATAAAGGAACTTTCTATAGATGCATCTAAAACCAACATTGCATAGGTTATAGGACTACCAAGGATAGGAATAGAATTCTCAACTCGGCCTGATGCAGTTACAACTCAGGAAGAATTCTACATAAGAGGAGAGGAATTGGATTCCTCATCACAAGGTACGAAGAGACTTTCTCTCCACTAGTTGTACGCAAGATGTGTCTCTTATATTATTAAATATATTACTTGTGATGGTAGAAAAAACCTTTTGTATATGTCCCATTTCAAACTATTAAGTCATCTCAGGAATACTAGGGTAGTAAATGTACCAAATTTTCTCTATAACTTGTTGAAATGAATGGCCTTAGAATACCAAAAAAGACAATGTGATACTTCTCTCTCATCATTGCTTAGTTACCTTACTGATAAAAAGAAGTCTGAGAATTCAATACCCACAAGTGAGGTGGGAGGATTTTAGGACTAGGGAAGGCATAGACATTAATAGTTTGTTGGATGCACCCGTAGTGCCTGAAAATACAAACAACCAAAATGAGCCTAAAGAGGAAAGCCCTCATGTTTTGCCTATGGCCTCACCTACCTATAGCCAAGGTGAGCATGAAGAACCTACAGAGCTAGAGTCTAGGCCGCCCATAAATTAGGAATTACCTTCTTCCTCTAAGTCACGAAAATCTAAGAGTCAGAGAGGTAGTGTATCTACCTCCACTACACCCTTGAAACCAAAAGAAGATAATTTAAAGAAATATAGGGATACTCAAAAGCAGAAAAAGGAGGATGTTACTAAAAAGAAAAATAGTGTTAAAAAGGAAAAGAGGAAATTTGAAGAAGTATTAACACCTAGAAAATCTAGTAGGCTCAAGAAACAAAGTGTTGCAAAAGAAAATGTAGAAGAACAACCTCATGAATAACAACATCAAAAAGAACAACCTTAGGAAAATGTCATTCTTGTAGACACTGACTCTGAATTGGAGGGGAATGTTCTTGGTAATGAGAATATACCAGTGAAAAAGAGAAGGTATGTAGAGACCACTGATGATTCCAAATCAGAAGATATATTTGATGCCAAGAAATTCCAGGTAGAAACCTTCCCCATTCCTAGAGATTATGAAGAGAGTAATGAATAGTTTGAGAATGTAGAGGAAGTTTACATTGAAGACAGGGATGCAAGAAAGGAACTTCAAGAGGCACTAGACAAAATTAAACACCTGGAAGAATTGGTATAGAATTATGAGCAGAAGGATAAAGAAAGAGAGGAAAAAATGAAGGAGATGGAGGAAAAACTACAACTATATGGTCATGGAACTAAACTAGATGTGCTGGAATAGTTGGTTGTTACTAAGACAGGGGACAAAGAAATAGCAGTTCCAAATGAGAGACCTCCTCCTCTTAAAACTCTTGATTATCATACAACCTGCTCACTTGGATACCAATTGTAGAAAGTAACTAATAAGTTTGCAAAGGAGAAGGATAAGTGGAGAAAGGAAAAGGAAAAATATGAACAAGAATTGGAAAAGAAGGATATGGAACTGAATAAAACAATAGCTCGGTTGGAAGAGATAGCAAATAAGGCTACACAAATAGTCAGGTGTAGGCCTCCACCAAGAACTTATGCATTGTTTTTACAAGGTTTTTATGTTTTTAGTACAGTAGATTAGTTAGCAAGCATTCAATTGGCATGAGTCAAACTTCTGAGTTTCTTGAGGATTTTGTTGCTTCCACACCCGAAGACCATAATCAATTGTGTGAATTTTATTTGCACAACTATGTGATACCTGATGAAAAAAAATGGAACCCTTTAATTTTTGTGGGGGGTCTTTAGATCAAGGAACTTTCCTCTTACTACAAGAATGAACAACTTAGGGGTGAAATTATGGAAGAGTATGAAGAAAAAGAAAAATCTATTACACTTCCAATCAAAAGAGAGGCAAAGGATCCAGATACAATAATTGATGAATGGATGAGACTCCTTACACATAAGGGAGTAGGTAAGAAAATTATGAAGCTTAGGGAGGCAGACTATGATAAAATGAAAATGTTAGTTGTGGGAGTAGGACAACAGTGTTTTAAGTATGTGCAAGATAGATGGAACAGTTTAACACCTGAACTGTAGAAGAAAGAGCCACATTCCATGCATAATTTCATTGCTATGCTTCAGAGGGCACGTAATTACATGGAAATTAGTATTAGAAAGGGATTTCATTAGATGTCACTCACTTTTCATCCATTATTCTCCTTTATTTGATCCCACATTAGACAAGGGAGAAAAGTGATGAATGTGAGAGAGCAAGAATTATCAGGATGAGGTAGCTTTCAGAACATCAAGGTTTTTATTTGAGGTAGATTCAGGGTGATAACATAGTTATGGACCTAAGATAAATTGCTCAGCAGTACAATCAAGATCCCTAGTGTTTTTCTTAGGGACAAGAAAAAAGCTAGTAGGGGGGACTGATAGGTCTAGATAATGGCTTATTTTCTAATGTTTTTATACTTTTTTTAAGATAATTTTTAACATATTCTCCAGACAATGTTCCTATACTATGCTATCCTTTTATATCCATTATGCAAACTTAAACCTTAATATTGTGATGGAATTATGGTTATAATATATTAGTATTATATGTTGTATATGAATGAATGTATGGAATGTTGATGTAACGCTGTGAGCTAATTGTGATAGTTATCCTTGTGTACATGTTTTGTAGAATTAACTTGTTTGTAGCTAAAAAGGAACCATATCACAACAGTTGTGGGATGAACCCATAGAAAAAGGGATGACTAGACACCGAAGCAAGGGAAGCTCTAGGTTAAGTTGAATGTGGTGTTCATTGATCAAAGGCTCTTAATGAAGATTGTACATGTGTTATTATAACCAGTTTAATAAACGCTAAAAAAGAGGTCTCCTCCACCTATGGAATTTTGACAAGTGGTTGTATGTTTACATATAGTTCTATTTTGAAAGAGTTCTAGTTCTAATAGGATTCTCTTTCCTTTTCAGTTATAGGTTGAATAATTCAAGTCTTAATTCTACGCTCTATTATCTAGGAGTGGAGTTATTGAATTTGGTTACTTGTTGATTTCAATAAAGATTCCCTCAGTTTGTATATAACTGTTGGTTGAATCTATAGGATAGTTAGTTGGTTTTTATCAGTTTTATCTTACCATTTACTTTTAGTTTCAAGACATGAAAAATATTCTAAATGATTGAGTCCAATCTATGAAAAGATCTTTTGTAATCTTTTACAATATGCAATGAATGGAGTTAATCTTATGGGATGCATATCATATATTAGTTAGATTGAGTTTAGTTAAAGTGGGAACATTTACTTGAGCAAGCCACTCAAGGTATTGTTCTTCACTTCACCTTTAAATTATTTATTTCTATTAATAGTTGTTATTAGTTTATCATTGTTCATGAATCACATGCAAATTAATTGGAATTTCATTTCTTGCTTATTATGAATGAATGCTTGTGAATATGCATGTAATAATCATTAGTAACACTCTGGAGGATAGTTCAATTGAGTCATTAGTTTTTATTAAGTTTTTAGTTACAATCTTTACTATAGGTACCTGTAGCAACTAGTTCAGGTTTATGTTTTTACTATTTTGCAGTTTTGGAATTTCCAACGATTAGAATAACTTAAGTAGGGTAGTTTAGGTAGTTTTAAGTCCATGAAGGCATATATAATGTTGCACCATCATAAGCTTACAAGCCTTTGGTTGACAATTTAACGTGGTCTTAAGCAATGTAAAGTGGATTGTTCAACTAGTTAAACATCTAAATCGAGTAGATTCTACCAAGTTTACAATACATTAGCTTAGACTCTACATCTCTCTCTCTCTTTCTCCATCTCTTCCTCTCCCCCTCCCTCTCTATCTCTCTCTCTCTCACACTCCCTCTCTCTCCCTATCTCTCAAGTCTCTCACTCCCACCCTCTCTCACAGTTCCCTTTCAAGTAACTCCCTACCTAGGTAATCTCTTAGCCATCTAGGTTCTCTACTAACCCCTTGGAACCTTAGAGCCACACTTCAGGTTTAAACCCCTAATCTCAACCCTATTCCTTAAACTCCTAAACCCATATATAGGTGGTAGGAGAGAGATATATATATATATATATATATATATATATATATATCATTCACTCTCTATTTCTCTCCCACTCCCTCTCTCTCACTCTCTCTCCAACTCCCACTCCCTCTCTCTCCCTATCTCTTAGGTCTCTCCCTCCCACCCCCTCTCTCTCTCAAATCTCTCCCTCTGGAACCCTACCTAGATAACTCTCTCTCACTCTCTATCCCTCCCACCCTACCTAGATAAGTTACTCTCACTCCAACCCCCTCTCTCCCACTCCCTTTCTTTCTCTCTCTCTATCTCTCTTGGGTCTCTCCCTCTCACCCCCTCTCCCTCTCTCAGGTCTCTCTCTCTCACTCTCTCTATCTCTCTCCTATCCCTCTATCTCCCTCTCCCTCTCTCAGGTCTCTCCCTAAAGCACCCTACCTACATAACTTGATAACTCTCTCTCTCTCTCTCTTAAAATTCTCCCTCCCTCTAAATACATACATACATACAAGCATACATACATATGTACATACATATGCACATACATACACTGATACATACATACATATACATACACCTATACATACATATATACATACATACAGGCATACATACATATAGGTGTACATGCATGCAAGAATGTATACATACATGCCATACAAGCATATATACATACATAGATACAAATATATGCATACATTTAATAAAGTAGCATTTAACACAAAGCAAGATATAACACAAGGGCATTATAATGCACTCATGTTATGTCTTGCTTAGGCAATTTTTCAGCACAAACACAAAAAATGTCAAAACCATGAAATAGCGTGAGCACATTATAATGTGCTTGTGTTATTTCTTGCTTTGGGAATCCCCAAGCCTTAGGCTTGGTAATTGCTTTGGATTACCAATCCAAAGGCTTGGAATTCCTTCCCAACATCTAAAGATGTGTTTTTGCATATTCTACAAGATTTCACATAATCATGTATGTGCCAACTGTCAGGTTTGCACGTGTTTCAAGGTCAAACAAATCGAACACCTGGGTATTATTAGGCTCTCTTCTCTTAGCTATTTATTGATATAATTTTTTTCACATTTTGACGATGTTATGCCTTTCATCTTTAATTTATTTTGTTTGTGTGTCTAATTTTTGGCAAAAACCATTGTTTGCTATTTTTTCGTTATAAATTAATCATTCATTAAAATTTCAAATAAATTACATTTTTAGAAACTAGACTCCATTCTACACATTAAAAAAAAAACATTTTTTTTCAAAATTTATAGGGGTAGCACGACCAAAATTTTGATTTTCAAGATGTGTCCACTCTGAAAATTAGTAAAAAATCAAATATTGATTAAAAAATTATCAAAAAAATAGGTATAAACTACATGTTGTTAGCTAATTTCTCACTGAAGCAATTTTAATTTAAATACAAAAAGAATTTAACCTTTGTTAGAGTAGATGTATGTACTCCCATAGCTCCATGAATCAACTACAATGATAAACCTTTCACACTATGAAGAAATAAACAAGATATGATTGCCCAACAACTCAGATCTGATAAAAACACCAATTTACATTATGTGAACAACTGTCGCATTGAATATGTTGTAGAGAATGAAAAAAACAATTACAATGAATCGATCCTTATAAAAAGGATGAAAGCTAACCCTTGATTAGGGTTAGATTAGAACATGACAAGTGTTCTCATAGGAATGAATGAGAAAACATGTTCTAATATTAGAGGCTTTAATCATGTAAAAAGCAACTAATTAATTAAAGAAAATAATGAAATAAAAGCACTCCTAAATTTAGCTTAAGTGTAATAAAGCATAAAGTGACCCAATTAATTAATGAGGTGATGACTTTATTACACACCCCCCCTTAAGATGAACTAGGGAGAAACTAAACTATGATAAAGAAATACATGAATGGGTCCCACCCTAACAGTTGATGAGGTACCCATGTACAACAAGCTAATCTCTTGTAACTGGAGAAAAGGAGAAAACCTCATGGGAAAAACTCCTTTCCAAAAGAGATAAAAAGAAATGACTGCAATAGTGAAAGAAGGATAGAAGGGGGACTTAATGTGACCCCCTAAGGACTCCTATCATGCAAGTACATTATATGTCCCCCTGATAGGAGAGAGAAAATGAGGATATGAATCCCCCCCATAATGAAAGAGCTCATGTACCAATGATGTACGCCTGAAGACAGAATATGATCCACTACCTACAAACAACATTTATCCCCTTAGGAAGAAAAGGATCCATTGGTGATTGGAGAAGCCAATCCAAAAGGATGGGTGATACTAGAATCCAAATCCAAATGATGTGTTCCTTTGAAAATTGCTCATGTATCCACATGTCAGAAAGCAATGATGGTGATCCAAGATACTGTGAAGACTGAAGTAGAACAAGCCGCAAAGGCGATGAAGATGGTGGGCCAATAGTGGTGATGTGGATTTCAACAAAGAGGAGATGAATTTCCTCAAAGTAATCCTTCAGATCTACAATATAGGCCTCTACAAACAAGGATGATATGTCTGTGAGATACGAATCCCAAGTAGCTATGTTTGGAAGATGTATGATGTCATATTGCACTGAATCAATAGGGGCCAAGGATGTGGCAATGTTAAACTAATCAGGAACAATAGGAGATGTTGATGTAGTCTCAATCTTGAGAGTGGGAACATGAATGCAAGACTTTGAACCATCGAAACATGCAAGACCTATGATATACTCAAGCTCCTCTAAAGTATGGGTCCTCTAGGTATGGAGAGATATGAGGGTCTCCATGGATCTCCCAAAGTCATTTCCAAAGTATGTGGGGACATTCAATGTTCGATACAGCATACATAGTGTCAAGATCAACACTAGAACATATAACCCCATACAATATGATCTACGATAATGCCCCATGCTAAAAAACTCCTTGGTGTGTCCGATGTAGGTATGAGTCATTAAAGATAAGGAAAAATAGCAAGCCACCTGAGATGTGTCAGGATGCCATTTCGCCAAGACTCATAATTGTCCTTGTCCAAGTTGATCACAAAAGGATGAACAAAAAAACCCATGATACTCAAATGAAAAAATCAGAGACTAAAACCCTCACTACTGATAGAGTAGATCAAATGTTGTCATCTCACACAAACAAATCCTTTCCAGGTGCCAAGACGTCCAAGTAATTAAGCAAAGTGTGAAAACATAAAATACTAAATAAAATGTACATGGGGTAGATTCTAGAAAAAGTGCATGTATAGATCTGAAGAGCTCTGAAATACCTTTCCAATGTCGTTTGGATTGTGAAAATTGGAGATACATGAAAAAAGTTATGAGCTCAAAAGTGTAAAATGAGGATATGACTTTGATTGAGAATAATAGGAACCACTAGCAAAATCTGATAATGATACCTACACTGGAAAGTTCGCAGAAGCAGCTTTCCGATGATATTTTGTTTGCTTGATTTCGACATTGTATGCCCAAGTTATGCCAAAAAGAAAAAAATTGCTCCTTTAGGACAAATCAAGGCTAGGAGGGGGCAAGAGATGGCCGTATGGTTGATGGCATCATGCTGATGTCATCATTTCATGGGATTAAAATTGATGGCCTGGTTCTAATCACCACAAAAAAACTCTCCCCGGGAAAAATTTGACAGTTGTCGATTTTGGAGCAAACATGCCAGAATATTCTTATTTGATCGGCTAGTTTTTGGGGGTGGAATATGCTTTTTGAATAGAGAATATTCTCCTAGCTACTGCTTGATGGAGCCCACCTGTTTGAAGAAAAGAGGGCGCTTGATTTTAAATGCCACCGCTGAATGAAGAGAAGCTGCCTAGAATTTTGGGAGGCCACCAATGATGGGTCTTGCTGCTTGTATGGCCTGGGCAGACCTGTGTAGGCCTATGCATGAAAAACGAGGCAAAAAGGGGCTCAAATCTATATGGATTTGTGTGCCCTTAAGAAAAAAATTCCTTTTGTTGCAACTGCTCAAAAATTGACAAAACGATAGGCTATCTTAAGGTTTTCGGCTACTCTGAACACGATGGTGGTGTTTGTTTCCGCTGAAAGTGCCCAGATTTTTTGCCCACCTCTAGATTTGGAAAAAAACTATTGTATCTTCAAACCCTCACAAATATGACAACTGGAGGCCATTTTCAATGAAAAAAAAGGAAAACCTAACTGTTCTAGCAGCTCTCGATTCAATGGAATGCTCAAAATTTGACCACAGATCATGGATATTAATGCATGAGTTGATTTCTTCAAAAAAAGTGGACAAGGTGACTGTAGATCTGGTGCTCTGATACCATGTTAGAGTATATGTATGTACTCCCATAGCTCCATGAATCACCTGCAATGATAAACCTTTTACACTATGAAGAAATAAGCAAGATATGATTGTCCAACAACTCAGATCTGATGAAAACACCAATTTGCATTATGTGATCAACTGTTGCATTGAATATGTTGTAGAGAATAAAAAACAATTACAATGAATCAATCCTTATGAAAAGGATGAAAGCTAACCCTTGATTAGGATTAGATTAGAACATGACAAGTGTCCTCATAGGAATGAATGAGACAACATGTTCTAATATTAGAGGCTTTAATCATGCAAATAGAAATTAATTAATTAAAGCAAATAATGAAATAAAAACACTCCTAAGTTTAGCTTAAGTGTAAAAAAGCATAAAGTGACCCAATTAATTAATCATTAATTAATTAATTAGGTGATGACCTTATTACTCTAACAACCTTTTGAGGGAGCCACAAAAGTCACCATGTTATGTTTTTTTCATAAAAACAACACCAATTTGTGTGGCTCCCTCCTTTGAACCCCTTAATCTCTACCATTTTCAAAAAAAATAGTAGTTTAGAAAGTAGACTCAGAGCACTATGATCCTTTTTTTTGTTGCATCTAAATTTTTTGAGTGTAACTATCCTCAATTTCACATCCAAGTTTAGTATTTCTTGATTTCAGGAAAGAAAAAAAAAAGTGACTTAAGACCCCTTTTTTGGCCCCTCATCTTTTTACACTTACCTTGATATTCAACCCCTTATATCTGATATCCTGTAATTTATCAAAATTCCTGAACTAAATTCTTCAAACCCTAACTGTGAATCTTTTCCCTTAATTTCTTTGAAGCACAAGCACAATCCCTACAGTGGAATTGTTTGCAAGTTGGTTTGGGAGATCTTTCACTCCTATACCAAGTTATTCTTCCTGAAGGATTTCATCCTCAAAAAGCTTGAGATTTTTAGACTCTCCAGTCTTCAGCAAAACTCTTATCAAAATAAACTTCTTCAACAAAGAATGAATGAATGCGAAAAATGAACTTTCATTTCCCTTTAATATTTCCATGGTCAATTTACATTTTCATTTCATTTACTTTTCTCGTCTTATAACTCCTTTTAATATTTTATTTAATTATGCACAATACTTTATAAAATAAAGTTTTCTTTTAAATCATTTAAATCCCCTTTTAATAAAGTCCTTATGTCTCCCTTTTAAATTGGCACTTAACTTTATATTATAAAGTGCACTTAAAAAATCACTTATATCCTTTTAAATATAAAGTCCCATTTTCATATAATTTAATAATGCATAAAGTTAAATTATTTAATTTAACTTTATTATTAAACTTTATTAATATTAAATGCATAGGACCAATATTAACCAATATAACTCTAGGATATAATTATGCCACCATGTCAAATATAGAAACTCTGCTAGCTGATCATACCAGTGAAATACTATAAATAGTAAGTATGAGCAACAAATCTAAGTGACTTATTAAAAATAGTAAGTGTGCATTAAAGTGTCTAGAATGGCCTCTAGAAGGCACACCACAAATAAACTAGGACACTGAGCTAAAGAGTACTAAAATAAACATTGAAAGGCTTGTTGAAGAACCAAAGATCACCCTCAAAGGGGTCCCCTAAACACCTTGTTAGCCCACGGGGACCAGTTGGTAGACTAACCACTATGTCTGACCATTGCCTAGGAAAAGGGGACATTACATTGCATATTTGATTTATTCATTTTATAGTTTTTGTTCCTTGGATTTTGGAAAGAGTCTTCAATGCTATTTTTTCTCTTGATGAGAAACTTGAGGGTTTGAGTAGACTTGATTCATCTTCAGCTCTACTATGCAAAAATATTTATTTTCTTAAGTTTATGGATATTAGACCAAGTGGAACCATTTATACTTGGAATAATATATGATATGGTTTGGCTTCCATTTTAGAATATTTTGACAAGTTTTTAATCTTAGCTTATTAGATTGAGGATAATTTGATAATTACATCTAAAAGTTTATAGTGTGTAGCATAGAAAATTGTCACCCTTAACAATTTCACACTATATTTCCCCCCTCTCCCTAAATTATTGAGCCTAATTAACCCCATAATATCCTAAAATTATGCATTCCAGAGCCCATTTGTATCATTTTTAATAAATTACAAGCATTGAATAAATGTGCCCAGTTCATGTGTTGCCCCCGACATGCAATGTCCTAGAAGTTTGGGCATATGGATCCCCCTTCTTAGCCAAGAACCATTTTGGGGCATGATGTTGGTGGCATTTTAACTTTCAAAATTCAAATTTCAAGTGTCAGCTTTTGGGATCTATTTTTTGGGAAATTGGATAAATACCTAGTATTTTCACCATTTGAAATTAGAAGGAAATTAGAATGATAACTTATGATCAAGAATTATTGTCAAGAGCAGAATTTTTAGAGCTTTATTGCAACAATTCAAGATCCAAGCATCATGTCAAAGTCTATGTGAGTTTATGTGTTCAAGTTATCATTTTTTTGTGAAGGTTGATCCTTATTGTAGGTATCCAAATCATTCAAGCAAATCAAACAAGAAATGTCCAAATCCTTTGAGGTTTTGAAAGAACACTCCTTTTGAAAGACCACAAGTGATTATGTCATCAAGGAATCCTTTGAAAGATCTTTCATCAAGGAATCCTTTGGAAAGAATGTTCCTTTTTGAAAGGAAGTTTTCATATTCTTTCACCAAGGGAAAGAAAGCTCCTTGTTGAAAGGAAGTTTTTAGATTCTTTCACCAAGGGATCTTTTTGAAAGAAAATTTCACCAAGGAATCATTTTAAAATAATACTCCTTGTTGAAAATTAAGCAATGATGAGAGCCCCCCCTTAGAATGATGTGTGCTATGCAAAGGAGCACATGTCATTCTAAGGAGATAAAAGAAGGACGAGGGATGTCATGGAAAAAGATACATGATGAGATGTATTTGTGGTATATAATCACACATGTAAGGGATAACACATTGAAAACCACAACATGATGAAACAAATAGGCAGATACAAAGAAATTAAGAGACAAGGGATCTGATAATTCATGGTCAAAACTATCTAGAGATATAGATAGATAGATATAATATAATATACTTATGAGTTGTCGCCAATCCCCAAATGTACTAGAAAGTGATAAAGAGCACATGAAGACAAAGAAAAAATAAAAATTGGTCAACTTGGAAGAAGGCCTAAATGCCCCCAATGTTTTGCATCGTCCCCAACATGAAAAAGTAAAGTTTACGACACATAGAAGAATGATGAGATAAATAGGTCATGATAATTTTCATGCCTGTATACAAGAACTGACAAGGGTAGCAAGGGTCCTCCATGAAAGAGCACAAAACATATACAAAAAAGTATAGGGGAACACAAATAAACACATAAATCTAATCTAGAGATGTAGAAGAGGTACCACCCTAATCTGAGTCCACTAGCAGGTCATCTTGCTCCCAATCTAAATCATTGTAGGGGAGGAGGATGAGCCTGAAGGGGAGGGATAGCAATGGTTGTACCATATGACTCATCTACAATAAGGGCCAAGGAAGAAGGCCCATTAAGGTCTTCTTTGTCAAGATCTTGTGAGGCTACAGTCACCAATTTCTCAAAGATCGATGACAGAGTTGGAATGTCCTCCACCAAGTTGAAAACACACTTAATAGGAGTGCCATATGTCAATTGAGCATGAGGAGGATAGGAAACCCAAAATCACTTCCAACCTCAGCAAAAGGGGTAATGGAAAACTTTGTGGAAGTGGGGGTTGCCTCTGTCATGAGGACGATGTAAGCTAAAATAGAACCAAACTTCACATGAGATGAGGATTTCTTGTGACCCTCATTCGGAGCAAGGTCATCCTCAAGCTTTCACTTCAACGAGGGATGCAAAATTACCACAAAAGAAGCAAAGGAAGAAGAAGACAAAGACAAAGCCATAGAGTACACCACCTTTGTATTAGCATGTTGACAAGCTACAAAAAAGGAGGAATATTAGGAAGTGAAGTAAGAAGGGGAGGATCCACTAAAGGAGTGATGAACACCTGCACCCTTTTGGGGGTGAGGTTCATTGGGATCCATTGATGAAGCCAAAAGAAGCACAAATGCTATGGGAATTGAAGCGAAAGACAGAACGGGAGCAAAAGCAACCATAGAAGAAGGATCAGATACAGAAACACAAGACTCCTTGGCACTTTTCTGCAAAACCGCATGCTCCTTGGCCAGATCATTTTTTCGATGCTTACGCTCAAGTGCAAGCGGATTACGTCGACTATGGGCACTAGAAAGCGCGACCTGAGAAGAGGTTGGGAGCTCTTGCTCTACCATGGGGGAGACCTCCACAACCATTATCAGTGGAAGGGGAGACTCATTAGGAGGAGCAAGAGGAGAAATAGACTCAAAAGAAAAAATAGAAAGAGGTGTCTTGGTACTAGGACTCTTCCCATGTGTTACACCTCATGTGTTATTACCTATTTACTATTACCTTGTTTGGTAAATTGGTTTAATATATGTGAATGTATTTTTATGAATTCTGATGGAAATATGATGAATGAATATTTGATTCAATTTAATGTTTTATAATGATTTTGTATATGAAATGTATGTGATGCATATGAATGTATTGATTCAGCTAACTATGGTTATGATGAACTAAGCTGAATGGAGGAATAGGTTCAAACCTCTGAAAGAGAGGGGAAGTATCACTCAAGAGAATAACTTGGTCTAGTAATCTTTAATTTGGCCTTACTAAGCATTCACACACTCACGCCCTAGTTGGTCTTAGTTAAGTCAAGTCAGTTCAAGTAATGGGTAAGTGATCTTCAGTTTTGATTATGAATGTTTATATTGGTTTGCGATCTTGTTTTATGAATGTTTGGAATGAGGAATGTGATGAAGTCATGATGTTAAGTGGAAGACCTTCCTTGTGTGTTTATTGTTATGTCGATGAGATATATGCATAAAATTTATATATATGTATATATGTACTTGTCTATGGTAAACTCATACATGTGAGTAAATACATACATGGATATACATAGGTAGATGTACCTATGAATGCTCATGGATGGATTACTCATATGCATGGGAATATTGATTGGACTAAGGTGATATATATGTGTGTGTGTGTGTGTATACACTCCATGTATATATTTTGATCAATGGTTATGAGTAAGAGTATTTTTATAAAGATACTAAAATAATATTATGTATATGTATATATATATTATATATTGTTACCTTAATTTTGGTCAGGTCACTCAAAATTAACATCCCCATTCAAAGTTTTGGCAAAGTCTTAAGTGGAGCGGTGTTTTATGAAGTGTTGCTAACTTGGGTGGTGATTTCACTAGTTCATCTAACTTCCCTTTTTACCGCCCTTCATTAAGTTGTTCTTTATTTTCTCACGAGTGGTGTTTTATGGCATTGGTGTAACTTCTTGAATACTCTAAGTCTTTCATTTGGAAGGGTGGCAGTCCATACTTGAGGTTCGTGAACTAGACGAAAAGACCACCAGCAACAAGGTTTCAAAGTTTTCAAGTTTGAGTGGGAGTTTAAGTGGTTTCTAAAACCATCATTAGTGTTTTGTTTTGTTTCGTGAACTTCTCATTTTACCACCCAAGAGCATTTTCAAAGGGAACTAAAGGAATAAAAGTGTAGTTTTGTGTTATGATGCCTTTCAATTTCAAACAATGAACCCATTAAAGCATAATTAAATAATAGATGCCATCTAGATACAGTAAAAGAAATCAAAATTGAATTGCTCAGAAAAGAATGCAAACACCAAAATTACAAAACAATGTAATTTTATTATATATTTATATCGATGGTATTACAAAATATGCTATTCGATTACAAAATTGGGGCATCCAAATGATATTTTCTTCAAGAATACAACACAAACATAAGTACACACATTCCTTCCACCACCACTTGGAGGCACTCTATCTGGGCTAGCGACAACAGGTTCTCATGGGATTACAGGAATTGGGCAAACAACCCCATGTCATTTCTCACTAGCCCTACATGGAGAAGAGTCACAAACTCTTTAGTGGCGTCATTTTGGGTTACAGCCGCAATGTAGACATCACCGACCAATCCACTTCGTGGGTAGTTGCTAAGTTTGGCAATGACCACATTAACTTTGTGAAGGAATTCAAGTCAAACCAGGCACTCCATTGCTCTCATTCCCTAGTAACAATATCCAAAGGTGTGAATGACAGTATACACAAAATGCTCCAGAACCGTAGCATTGTGTACATGGACTTGATTCAAGAATGCTACTCCCAATATACTATGCAACACCTCCTCTTCTATCTTGCTCTAGATGATGAAGACTTCTCTCAACTGATCGAACAATCACCTAAAGAGGGGATTGCACTCGGCCTCCTCAATGACAATGAAGTCATTCATAGACACTCTGTTGCTCTGAGCACTCGCCATGTTGGACACTTCAGGATGGTGAAGTGTGGTAGTGCCTATTAAATTTATAGAAGGTTGGCAAGATATTTGAGTTGAAGATTGATCAAGATGATAGGATGGAAATGTGGTCGAAATTAATTGTTGATGTGACCAAGATTTAATTTATATTCCCAAATGATCTTCTAGCTAGATAGTTAGCACGTGTGATTCCATTGCACCTCTGAAATAGTTATTTAATGCTTAGTTTGTGAAGCATGCTAACTATGCAAGAAATGATGGCCGCAGGGCATGAATTAAAGCAAGAAATGTTCAGTTACCACCTAATGTCATTTGTGATGTAAACATTTTGACCATTTTAAAGTATTTCCCAACTATCAATTTTCAAGATAGACAATTAAGCGGTGAGAAAGTGTTACTATGTTTGGCAACTAATTAGTAATCGTTAAGAAAGGAGAAGAACCCTTATATCTGGGAGGAAAATGGTCCAGTTCAAGTCTAATTCCTAAAGAGTACACTGTTGTAGTCAAGGGAGGAACATTTATTCTGCTTTGAATTCAATTCATGTTGTAATAACTGAATAATCTATGAGTTGTGAGTTTTGAATGTAATGTTCATTATATTGAACTGTGTGTCAAGTGTGTAATAGGAGTATATTTTTTGTGTGAAATTTTTCCTACTGCATTTAATTTATTTATTGCAATTATGAAGATTTTCTATTTCATTTACAACATTCATTCATCATTTCGGTCTGTGTGCTAGTTGATTAATGACTCTCTTAAGGTTTGCTTCGCATTAGCATCACTTTTGTGGGATGATGTTTGTCGCCATTATTGATTTTTGGTTAAAAACATATTAATTATCCATTAAATCATATAAGGGATTTGTACCTCTAAAATTCAAAGGAAAGTCACAAATGCAATTGTGACATTTTTCAGAGTTGTTAGAGGTTTGGCCCAGTGCATTACAGGCTAGAGAGTTGATAATTTTAAATATATATGTATACACACACACACATATATATGTATGTATGTATGTATAAAGTAATATAGTTACATATATATTAATATATATTTATATATAATTGTATGCATATATATA
Organism: Sequoia sempervirens; assembly: GCA_007258455.2. NCBI lineage: Eukaryota > Viridiplantae > Streptophyta > Pinopsida > Cupressales > Cupressaceae > Sequoia > Sequoia sempervirens. Next base: position 336,152,242 of record VDFB02000015.1, on the reverse strand, counting down.
CATAATGTTACTCTTTACATATTTATATATGTTTGATAATATATAGTTTGTATATTGCTGTGTATAATGTGTGTATATATATATATATGTATATATATATATATATATATATATATATACATATATATATATACTATATATATATATATATATATATATATATATATATATATATATATATATATATATATATATATATATATGTGTGTGTGTGTGTGTGTGTGTGTGTGTGTATGTATATATATATATGTGTGTGTATATATATGTGTGTATATATATGTATATATATATATATGTATATATATATGTGTATGTGTATGTATATGTGTGTATGTATGTATGTGTATATGTATAAAAAGTATCCCACATTTACTTAATATGTACATATAATGCATATAACAATATATAATATATATATATAATATTAATATATATATATATAATATATATATATATATATATATATCCATATATGTAGTAACGGAAAAAGTATCCCTTTTACTTAATTGGGAATATAACAATAAATCAGCCTAATTTTGTCTTGATTTAGTGTTGTAATGTGTTTTACACATTCACATTAACTCTAGAACCCTTTTTAATAAAATGGACTTAGTGCTACCTTAGTTAGGGTGTTGTAAAGTATTGCTTTACACTTTCACACTAATCTAGGGATTTAATTAATTAATTGAGCTTAATTGAGCTTAATTGGTCCCTTAAATTCAAATCCAAGCCTTATTTATTGCATTTTTTGAAGGATAAAGCCCAACACTCATTAATAATATCTCACAACACTTAATTTTGTAAGTTTTGTGTCCTAGGATAGTGACCTAGGACCCATTAGTCCTCACTAGGTTCTAGGACCCCTTTTTGGCATGTTAATTCACAATCTCCAAAACAATTCCTAGTTAAGTATGCTAGGACCCATTCACCCTATGGCAAATGGGTCCTCCTTAACCTAGGACACTCCTTTTTTAACATATCCTTGGCGGGATTTTAATGATTTCAAATCCTAGATCTAATGTTAGTTTGTGTTATTTGAATTTCGAGATTAAATCTTAAGTTAGGTATAAATATAAGGTTATTTCACATAGTTTCATCCTAGAAGATCTAAGCATTCAAGTATTCAAGAATTATAGCAAATTTATGATCAAGAGAACATTTGATAGCATTCAAGAAGGCATTCAAGGGTGGGTTATTAGAGTTTATTGCAGCAATCAAGATATCAATCATCATATCAAAGGCATAGTGCATCATGCATGTTGTTGAGCTAATGTGTTAATATAGCATTGAAGATCCAATTCAAGCATTGTTTCACTTCCAAATTTAAGATCAAGATCTACATACATTGATGCCACTTCATGCTAAGTTTCAGATTTCTACTCCAAGGTTCAATTAAGGATTGGTGAGTTGTTACACATTATTGTTCATTCATCTTTCCTTTTATGCATTATTCTATTACATGGTTTAATTACCAAAATGGGGTTTGACCAAAGCAAACCCCTATTCCCTAATAATCAACAATTTTTCTTCTCTCTTGATGTGTGATTGATGGTTTTAGATTGAAGATCAAGTGGAGAACAAAAGTTGCAAAAATTGCAAAGTTGCAAAAGTTGTCATCTTTATTGCAAGATCACGGAAAGTACTCTACAAAATGTATTTTTGACTTTCAAGAACTGAACACCTAGGATCTGGGAGTGTAGCTATTGAAAAACATGATCCAAAAATTAATTTCTTACAACCCTCACAAGGACCCATTCACCACTTGGTGAAGGAGTCCTTGGTGAGGCCCGAAACAATACTTTTCCAAAAAGGTATTGTAGACATCTAATTTTGATCGCTCCCATACGATCAAATTCACCTCTTTATTCGTCCATTCCATCAATATTAATTTATTTAATTAATATTGCATTTTTTGTCCAAAGTCCTTAAAGTATTTAATTTAACAATTAAATGTTTTACCTTACACCTTTTCCTCTCTAAATTAAATAAATATATCAATTTATTTAATTTAGTCATTTGACCTTTTTGAATAAAATCAATTTTAAATTCTTCATTTTTCTCTCCTTGTCACATCCTCCATAATCCTTTTCTAATCTGGATTAATTTAATTAATTCATGATTAGGATGTGCATCCTCTTAATCAAGGATTAATGTCACATCCTCCTACATTTGTTACTTGCTTCTAATCTCTCATTAATTACCTTAATCAGGTATTTGCACAACCTTAATCAAAGTCATTAGCCACTTTTAACACCCCCTTTTTAGTCAACCTTTTCATTTTCCTTTCTTAGCATTGACCCTCTTTCCCATGTGAATTTTTAATTCACATTTATTCATCCTAGGTCTCTCCCCTCCCCATGTGAATTTTTAATTCACATTTTATCCTTCCAAGACTTCTAGAACATTTGAATTGTCACCTCATCCACATGTGACCAATTCCCACCTTTTTGGAGACCCTCTCTTATCCATTAGATTCTCCTAAGAATGTGAATTTTTAATTTATTTCTCCAACCACTTTCTCATTTTCCATGAAGATTTTTGAGGAGTTCCAAAATTCCTCAAATGTCACTTTCATTCTCATTTGGGGACAAGAAGTTCCTTTTTGAAGAAATCTTCTCACTCCCCAAGGTACTTGGAAGGTACTTGTCCTTCCTCCACATCATGTACTCTCCTTCCACATCACCTACACATCATTTCACCCTTAGCCACTTCACATTCCACATGTCAAAATATGAGGGCTTGTGAGTCCTCAACTCACCTTAGCCCTTCGTCTTGGCCTTGTTGGGAAAATCTCAACCATTGAATTCTCTAGAGAAATCAAATTCCTTTATAAATACCCCTTCTCTAAGGCATTTACAACACTTAGTCATTTGAGCAACCTTATGATGTCATTTTGTGCACTCATTTTACAAGCATTTTCTCTCATCTAGCCATCCATTTTAGCCATTTGCATTTGCATCCCACCATATAGTTAATCTTGCATTTAGCTACATCAATAGCCATCTAAGGAGCATACAAAGTAATCAAAATCAAGGGCCAACCAAGGAATTTCAACTGCAAAGAGAAGGTATAATCATTTGCAATCTTCTTTCATTTTATCTTTTTGTATTAACAATTCCTTAGGCTAAACTTGAGGTGTTTTTTTGTGTTTTTCCTCATTGCATTATAGTTGTTTTGCATATTTCAGATAGGATAAACATTTAGGTTCACATTTCTGGCATGCCTGGTGGGACCCACAAGCGAATTCCTCTATTTTACATTTGTTGTTGTTGAGATTGTTTGCAGGAATAGGTCGCAAAGGGGCGACTACGCCCTCCTGGTCACTAGAGAGGGGCAACTACGCCCTCCTGTACGCTGCAAAGGGGTGACTACACCTTCCGATTCACTACAGAGGGGCGACTATGCCCTCATGGTCACTGCAGAGGGGCGACTACGCCCTCCTGTTCACTGTAGAAAGGCAATTATACCCTTTGTTTCACTGTAGAAAGGAAAGTATGCCCTTTATTTCACTGTAGAAGGGTGACTACGCCCCTAATTAAACTTTATTTTCTAACATTTTACTATAGAAGGGCAACTACACCCTCCTTTTCACTACAGAGGGGTGACTACACCCTCTTGTTCACTGCAAAAAGGCGATTACGCCCTCTGTTTCACTACAGAAGGGCGACTATGCCCTTGGTTTGAACTTTGCTTTCTAACATTTCACTACAGAAGGGCGACTACGCCCCTATTTAAACTTTGTTTTCTAACATTTTACTACAGAAGGGTGACTACGCCCTAGTTTGAATTTTGTTTGCTAACATTTCACTATAGAAAGGCGACTACACCCTCCTAGTACTATAGAAGTTCAACTGTGCCCTCTTGTTGTTGTAGAAGTTCAACTATGCCCTCTTGTTGTTGCAGAAGTTCAACTGTACCCTCTTGTTGTTGCAGAAGTTCAACTACGCCCTCTTGTTGCTGTAGAAGTTCAACTGTGCCCTCTTGTAGTTGCAGAAGTTCAACTACGCCCTTCTGTTTGCTACAAAAGTTCAACTGTGCCCTCTTGTAGCTGTAGAAGTTCAACTACGCCCTTCTGTTTGCTACAGAAGTTCAACTGTGCCCTCCTGTTTACTACAATGGGGTGGATACACCCCAAAACATCATAGTTTGAAAGGTAAAACAACCATTTTAGCTTCATTTTTGCTCTCGTGTTTTGTTGTTTTCATATCTTAACCCCCTAACATTATTTTTTGCAAGGATATTTGTGTTTTTTCTAACATTTTGTAGCATATTCTTGTGTAATTGGCGAAGAAATAAGGGTAAAACAACTAACATTTTCTTGCAGGACCTTCTGTTTACACATATTTCCAAAGCTATCCTTGTTGTTTTTCGTTAATCTAGGAACATAGTTTAATTAGGGGAGGTAATATCCATTGTTTGTTGTGTCTATCTTTTTGGTGTTACCAAAAGGGGGCATTATTTTGTTTTCACTTTCCCCTTGCACTTCATGTGAGCCTGGGGAGTAGTTGGAAACGATTTGTGTCTTCTTTCTAGTGGGAACTGCTTAGGGATTTCATCACCCCAAGGGACAATCCCAACCACACATACCAACAGGGTATATAAAGGGGGGAGAACAAAATTTGTACCCCAATCTAGTCAAGTCATAATTGGCGAAGCGTCGAAGCTAGGGTGATACCTAGATAGACATGAAGAGTTGATCTGAGCCCTTCAGTATTTCGTTGGGGTTTCCGACTCATGCTTGTGACAGGCTAGTATTCACGATTGTGCCTCACGTACTGAGAGTATATCAAGGACTCCCTAGACACCTTGTGCATCCTAGATTAAGACCTTTATTAGCCATACCCTTAACACTAATTGTAGGATTGTGCTTGTTTGAAAGTGTTTTCTTGTGAGAAACCAATAAGCTTTTTGACAAATTGGCCTTATTGTTGTCATTTTAAGTCCTTTTCATAGTCATTTTCATCGAAACTAAGTCCCTGTTTACTATAGTGGGGTGAATTTTCCCTCCTGTTTACTGCAGTGGGGTGAATTTGCCCTCCTATTTGCTGCAGTGGGGCGAATTTGCCTCCTAAACAATCAAAATCACCTTGTTTAACTCTGTTTAGCCTCTAAACCATCGTTTAATCATTCCAAACCTTTATTTAATCATTCCAAACCTCCGTTTTGTCATTCTAAACCTCCATTTTATCATTCCAAACCTCCGTTTAGCCTCCAAACCTCTATTTTATCATTCCAAACCTTCGTTTAACCATTCCAAACATCTATTTGACCAAGTAGTCTTTCATCCCTTTCGATCCTTCGTTCACTCATTTCGAGTAATCTTTCATCCATTCTAGGTATCCATCTCCTCATTCTGAGAGTTGTTCATCCTTTCTAATCAATTGTTTACTCGTTTTGAGCTTTCATTTCCATGACTTGAGAGTCCTTCGTCCATTCTAAGCAATTGTTTACCAGTTTCGAGTGCTTATTCATCCACTCCTATCATTTGTTTTCCCAATCCAATCATCTATTTCCTCAATCTGATTATCTAAAACCCTGTTCCAATCACCCATCTCTTCATTCTAACAACCTGTTTACTCGCTCAAAAATTCCAAAAGCAGTGGGGTGAATTTTCCCTATAGTGGGGCGAATCTACCCTGCAGTGGGGCAAATTTTCCCTGCAGAAGGGAAAATTTGCCCCTCTGTGAGGGCAGATCTACCCTAGAAGGGAAAATTTGCCCCTTTGCAACAAAAATTTGGCAAATAGACAATAAAAAAATCTAGTTCCCAAATCCGACTGGTGGAACCAATCCCATCATATCCTTCAATCCAATCCTAATCTGAGCTTTAATCTAATCCCAATCTGAGCTTTGGTCCATCCACATTCTGTCGAGCTCATTCATTCATCATCTGAATCGTATCGATACATCATCCTAAAGCATCTCTAGGTTACACATCCCTTATCGTTTCCCCATCCAAATCTCTTGAACTTTGTTTCAAGTTACTATCTGAATTGACTTAAGTGTTTGAATTGACCGTCATCATCAACATCTGCTTAGGATTGTCATCCATCCTAAGTTAATCATCATCGTCGGCCTAATCAATCCACTTTCAACCTCAAGGTGGATTTGGTGCCACAATCATCCATTCATCGTTTAATCCAATCAATTAGTGTCCTAAGTCACCTAGGGTAATCTCTAAACGGGGTTTTCCAATCCCTCTAATCATCCTATCTGATCCATCATTCGATCTTATCAATCATCGATCAATCTTATCAAATCCAATCCAATCACATCCTTGTCCAATCACCTTCGACCCAATCAATCTACTTCCATCTTGAGGTAGATTTAGTGTCGTAATCATCCTTTGATAATTGATCCTATCATTAGAATCAATCCCATCACATCATCCAATCATCCTAATCTAAGCTTTAATTTTATCCCGATTTGAGATGTAGTTTTTTTCCATCCAAAATATTTGATCCATCCTACTTATCCTTTCATCATCATGAATCCTTATCCTCCATCAATAGTAGTCAAGGGAAACCCTAATTATGTTAACAACGATAATGAAAGTCTTGTCGATCAAGAAGTATACGACATAGATCCCCTTGACACTATCATCACTAGTAAGCTTTCTCCACCCACTTTCCCCAATCTAGTCACCCCTTCAAACTATCATGTTATGTCTTCACCCATGCCTAATCACGCTCCTTATGCTACCTTTGACAAGGGATGTCCAGTATCTTCCTCGTCCACATATCCATCATATCCTATCTACACCTTCCCCTTATCCAATACCTGTATCCTCTTATCCTAATCTACCATCCCAATACTCTTATCATAATCCCTCATCCATGTCCCATTATCCTAATCCTCCATACCAATCAACCTATTCTAATCTTACGTCCACACCTTTTTATCTTAATCCTACACCCCCATCAACTTACCCTAATCCAACATCCACATCTCCCTATCCTAATCCACCATCCATGTCTTCCTATCTTAATCCACCATCTCAATCTTCCTATCCTAACCCACCATCTCAATATCCTTACTACAATCCACTAGCCGCATCCTCTTGTGTTAATCTACCATCCACGTCCTCATATCCTAATTCACCATTCCAATATCCCTACCTTAACTCCCCATCCAATCCTAATCCTCCATCTACTCCTAGTCCTATATCCAATCCCATTCCTCCATCTAACCTTAGCTCACCAATCCATAATGCTAGTCCTCCACCTATCCCTAATCCTTCATCTATTCCTATCACACCATCTCAGCCTCAAGTATGCAAGTTCCTCACTCCATAAGTTCTCAAAGGACTTATGACAAAGAAGAAATCCCCAACTGCACCACTTGAAATTGTGGAACCATTCCATCCCACACCTATCATTGATGCTACCACCCCTAGCACCACTCAAACCATCGAACCCACTGAATCCATTGAAACCCCATCTCCTACTCTAAGAACCACTGAATCCATTGAAGACACCCAAGTCCAATCCACTCCCTCTACTCCTAAATCCACCCACTCCATCAAAGATACCCAAATCCAATCCACTCCTCCCACTCCTAGTAACACTGAAACCCATTTCCATGAACCTCATGAATCCTCCATACTTTCATCTCCCCCACTTCAAGAGTCCCTCCAACACTTCATTATCATGTCACCCACACAAGATGAGTCATTCCAAGAGTTTGATTCAAAGCATACCACCATATCCCTTCCTCCAGATCAAGATTCTGCAATCCCATCCAGTCCATCTCAAGCTCATAGTCCTTCATCCATTTTGACCCATGATCCCCTTGACACTCTAGATCCAATCACTCCATCGCATGAACCCTTATCACCTACTGCCACGAATCTCGATCCTATCATATCACCTAATTCATCTCCTAATCCCTTACCGCTTACTCTGCCCAATTAGGATGCTACTACCCCATCATCTCCATCTCATGATCCTCCATCACTACCTATTCTATATCCCCTTGGTCCCCTCTCATTCCTCCATGGTGGTCTCCTCGCAGAAGAAAAACAAAACATATACACCAACCCTCCTCTTCCACCTAATAATGGACTCACATCATTCTTCTAGAATAACCAAAATCCTGTCCTAGATCAAATGCTCAAGAGAATGAATTATCAAGGAAAAGGTTTAGGCCTTCATGAGCAAGGTAATATAGAGCCCATCCAAGATAAAGAACATTTGTATATGCAAGGTCTTGGATGTACTACTCACAACTCCCAATCCAAGAATGTTGGTACAACCTCCACACATCTTCCTTGATCCTCTTCTAAAAAGATAAGAGGCTCCTCCCATAACTCCACTAGATCATTTGTTTCCATCCCCCCTCCTCCATCATATTGCTTCAAAACAACCATCCATATTCCTCCTTCATCCGCTCTGTCCATTTTGGGTCTTTATGTTCCCCTATCCCCCATCACATATACTCTGGGCCCTAAGTCCATTTTGGGCCCTTACATCCTGAAATCACCTCCTCCATCTCGTCCTATTATCCATCCATCACCTATCCATGTCACCCATCATAACTATCCCACTCTCATGTTCCCTATTCAGGATCAACAAAGGCACATACCTACACATCCTCTATCTACACATAATCCCCATAATCCTACCTCCATCGCACCCATCCCATTGCTACTAAAAGCACTTTGGATGCTAAACCAAAAATGCATAAATCCAAACATCCACATGAATCTAGAGCTCCCCATGTCCCCTCTAAAAGACATGGTGAGGAGAAGAAAAATCAAATCCAGAATCTAAATCAACTCCATAGGCCACAAAGGCCCACCAAAGCAAAAATCAAAACCATGTGGATCCCAAAGAAAACAGATGCAATACCTTCAAAAGAAAAATTTGTAACAACATCCAAAGTTGCTAATCCAAAAGCTAATCATACCCCCCTTTCATCTCCTAAGTTTGTTTTGGGTCCCTATGTCCCGAAATTCACTATCCCATCTCCTCCATTATCCTCGCATTCTCCATCCATTAATCCTCTTGTCATTTCACATCCATCACCGTATGTGCCAATGTTGGTCTTGAACTCACCACCCCATCACACACCTACCCCATCATTCTATCCATACCCTTTCCAGCCCCCCATCCATTATTCCACATACCTACCCCATCAAATCCCTATAATTCATCCTCTTGCATAATCCATTTATCCTAATATGGCTGTACCAACATCTAACAGTCACTTTGAACATGGGCTCTTAACACCTTGTATGGAACTTGATGCTTGAATCCTTCATACATATCCTTGTCACATGTCTTCTAAATCCACTTATCTGCCTCCATATCCTTATCCATCTCCTTCTGCATACTATCCAAAAAGTCAAAAAAAAAAATTGTAAAGAGAAATAATTCGCCCAATGGTGAAAACTTGGCAAACAAGTGCCTTGGATAAGTACCATGATGAAAACCTGGCAAACAGGCATCATGCGTAAATCCCCATCTATCCTTTTCCACACTTGGGGGCAGCTTCCTGATATGCATTCCCTCCATCCACTATACTTCCTACTATGCTTCCTACCATACATCCTCCTCAGTCATCCCCTTCATCCCACCTATCTTCCGCATCATGTGATCTTGATCAAATCAGGGGCACCTCTCTATGCATGCTTTAGACACCTCTCGATATACATGCCCTTCATCCATGCTTTATCGTATTCCTTAGTCACTCATCCTATCCTCCTCCAGCTATCTCCTTTATCTTCCCATCCACTCGTCTTTCGCCCCTTTTTCCTTATCACACATGACATATCTCGAGTGGGGGCATCTACTTCCTTTGTGACATAAGTCCTTAGAGACATCATTCATCGATCCTATCTAACTTTTCGTCTTCCCCTCCTTATCTTCCTATCCATCCATCCAAACAATCCCTTTCATATCCCCATATTTGTCTTCCTACCTATCTAAACAATCCCTTCCATCTCCCCATCCTTATCTTCTTATCCATCCAAATAATCATTTTAACCTCCTTATCCTTATCTATCCATCCTAGCATCGCTCCACCTCCTTATCTTCCTATCCATCCCTATCTCTATTACCCATCCCTTTCATCCCCCCTCCCTATCTCCCTATTCATTTGTCTCTCTCTTTATCCCATCTCATAATCCCTTGTCATTGGTATATGGCTATAGGCTTCTCCCAATGCAATCCAATTCCATCTATCTAATCATCATCACTTCTACTTCTCTTGCACATCTTTCCAATCCCCTATCACTTTTCATCACTCATCTAGCTATCATATCATCCTCCCAAGTCATTTTAATGATTTGGATAACTATCCCATACCTGAGCTTTGTAATTTCCATCATCCCATCTTTTCCAACAGGTCTATCCTATCTCGTCGTATTGGTCCCATCTTTTTATCCACTTATCCTATCATCTCATTATCCTTTATCCATTGTTTATCATTGGTCGTTAGTCGAACTATGTTGCCGCTGCACTTTCACATAGGCAAGGTCGATCATTTGATCCGTCCTCGGGGCTCTTTTGTCCATTTAGTCCTATCATCCATCATCGGTCTCCATTTTTCTCTTTCCGCTTTCATCCATGGTCTTTTATTGAACTACGAGGGCTTTGCACTTTCACATAGGCAAGACTAATCTTTAATCGGCCCCCAAGCCTATAGGTATGTAGCATGTGTCAGTCTTCTATCTTGTGACTTGTCTCTTGTATTGTGTCATCAAGCTATGCCCTTATATAGTTGGTTATTAACAAACAAGATCCGCATGTATCATCAGATCCAATCAGTTTCGAATATCCTGCATCATATCAATCTTTCAGTTTAGTATCCATCATTGGTCTCAATAGGATGCATCCTTCCTAACATACCTCATCAATCCCATCCATCCCCTTAATCCTATGGCAAAGGATGTTTGAAACTTGATTGCGCTTTGTTGATGCTTTTGGCTTTTGTTCATCCTTTGAGCTCCCTATCATCACTCGTCATGGTCGCCTTGATCTATCATATCACGGTGTGCTTTGACTAGTCAACATAGGGGTGTATCTTGATCTTTTATTGTTGTTGTCTACTAGGTTGTCCCACGTAGTATCCACCAAGACCCATGTGATCTTATGTTATGCTGGGACATCCCTTTGTGCTTGCGGTTATCCCAATGCCTGGCCCGACCAAAGTCTTTGTCACTTTGGGGTGTTTGAATAGCCTTATTTCCTATTGTGCATTAGACACCAATCTACCTTGGTCCATCATACCTTGGTGTATCATGTCTTATGCTATATCAAAACTCAGTGCTCCAAAGATGGCAAATTATATTAGGATTGCATTTTATGGTCATTTTCGTTGCATTGCATTCACCCTATGATTTTGGTTGTGCAAATACTTCACATCTCTTTTTCTTCTCTCTTAGTTTCTTTTTCCTCCCCCCTCCCGCTTCGCCCTAGTTAGGGCGAACCTATCTTCCAGTAGGGGCGGGTGCACCCCTACATCGGGGTGAATGCGCCCCAAGTCGAGGCGGATACACCCCTGTGTCGAGGTGGAAGCACCCCCAAGTCGAGGCAGATACACCCCCGTGTCGAGGTGGAAGCGCCCCCAAGCTGAGGTGAAAGTGCCCTCGACGCAGGGCAGAAGTGCCCCAAGCTGGGATGGAAGCGCCCCAAGCCAGGGCAGAAGCCCCCTAAGCCCCTAACTTCCTGGAGCTGCCATTTGTAAACTATGTGTCCAATTGACTCCATTCAAAAGCCAATATTCTCGATTTTACATGTTCTTTCCAAAGACATATACCATGTCATACTTTCAAGAAGTTGCCCTGGGTTGGGGTGGAAGCGCCCCAGGCCCATAACTTCCTAGAGCCGCCATTTGCAAATTGTGTGTCCGATTGACTTCATTCAAACATCAATCTTCTCAATTTTTTGTGTTCTTTCCAATGACATATACCATGTCATACCTTCGAGAAGTTGCCCTGGGCTGGGGGGAATACACCCCAACCTGCACTTCACTTCCCTAACTTCTCAGGGCCGCCATTTGCAAACTATGCGTTTGATTGTGTTCAAATGCCAATCTTCTCAAATTTTCGTGCTCTTTCCAATGACATATACCATGTCATACTTTCGAGAAGTTGTCCCGGGCCAGGGCGGATACGCCCCCAAGTTGGGGCGAAAGCGCCCCAGGCATGGTACCTTCCCAGAGCCGCCATTTGCAAACTATGCGTTTGATTGACTCTATTCAAATGCTAATCTTCTCGGTTTTTCATGCTCTTTCCAATGACATATACCATGTCATACTTTTGAGAAGTTGCCCTGGGCCAAGGTGGAAGCACCCCCGTGCTGAGGCGAATACGCCCCAACCCGCACTTCGCTTCCCTAACTTTTTGGGGCCACCATTTGTAAACTATGCATCCGATTGATTCTGTTCAAATGCCAATTTTCTCAGTTTTTCGTGCTCTTTCCAATGAAATTTACCATGCCATACTTTCGAGAAATCGCCTAGAACCCCTTTTTCCTTCCCCATCCGCCTTCTCGAGGGGGCATACCCTATCATTTCTCTCCATTCCTCCGTCATGAGTCTTCTCCCGCGAGACTAAGGCATCCCCTTTCACTTCCCTTTACTTGGACAACTCGTTCAACCTCTTTCATGCCGGGGCATCGAGTCATATCACTTCCTTCGTCATCTGCATTTTATTTTTCTTCGAAACACTATTATTCTAACAATATTTCGAAGAGGGGCAAAATGTAGACATCTAATTTTGATCGCTCCCATATGATCAAATTCACCTCTTTATTCGTCCATTCTATCAATATTAATTAATTTAATTAATATTTCACTTTTTGTCCAAGGTCCTTAAAGTATTTAATTTAACAATTAAATGCTTTACCTTACACCTTTTCCTCTCTAAATTAAATAAATATATCAATTTATTTAATTTAGTCATTTGACCTTTTTGAATAAAATCAATTTTAAATTCTTCATTTTTCTCTCCTTGTCACATCCTCCATAATCCCTTTCTAATATGGATTAATTTAATTAATTCATGATTAGGATGTGCATCCTCTTAATCAAGGATTAATGTTACATCCTCCTACATTTGCCACTTGCTTCTAATCTCTCATTAATTACCTTAATCAGGTATTTGCACAACCTTAATCAAAGTCATTAGCCACTTTTAACACCCCTTTTTATTCAACCTTTTCATTTTCCTTTCTTAACATTGACCCTCTTTCCCATGTGAATTTTTAATTCATATTTATTCATCTTAGGTCTCTCCCCTCCCCGTGTGAATTTTTAATTCACATTTTATCCTTCCAAGACTTCTAGAACATTTGACTTGTCACCTTATCCACATGTGACCAATTCCCACCTTTTTGGAGACCCTCTCTTATCCATTAGATTCTCCTAAGAATGTGAATTTTTAATTCACAATTATTTCTCCAACCACTTTCTCATTTTCCATGAAGATTTTTGAGGAATTCCAAAATTCTTCAAATGTCACTTTCATTCTCACTTGGGGACAAGAAGTTCTTTCTTGAGGAAATCTTCTCACTCCCCAAATTACTTGGAAGGTACCTGACCTTCCTCCACATCATGTACTCTCCTTCCACATCACCTACACATCATTTCACCCTTAGCCACTTCACATTCCACATGTCAAAATGTGAGGGCTTGTGAGTCCTCAACTCACCTTAGCACTTTATCTTGGCCTTGTTGGGAAAATTTCAAACATTGAATTCTCTAGAGAATTCAAATTCCTCTATAAATACCCCCTTCTCTAAGGCATTTACAACACTCAATCATTTGAGCAACCTTATGTTGTCATTTTGTGCACTCATTTTACAAGCATTTTCTCTCATCTAGCCATCCATTTTAGCCATTTGCATTTGCATCCCACCATATAGTTAATCTTGCATTTAGCTACATCAATAGCCATCTAAGGAGCATACAAAGTAATCAAAATCAAGGACCAACCAAAAAATTTCAGTTGTAAAGAGAAGGTATAATCATTTGCAATCTTCTTTCATTTTATCTTTTTGTATTAACAATTCCTTAGGCTAATCTTGAGGTGTTTTTTTGTGTTTTTCCTCATTGCATTATAGTTGTTTTGCATATTTAGGATAGGATAAACATTTAGGTTCACAGGTACACATTATTTTAGCTTCTAAAAACCTTCATTTTTACTACTATAATAGCTAGGTTTGTTTTCTAATTGTTATTTATGCCTTATACCCCTCATAATTGAATGAAACATTAGTAAGAAAAATTGTGGTTCATCATCTTGTTGATTCATTTTGGTGAACCCACTCTTTTGGTGTTTCATTATGGTGAACTTGACTTATTGAACATTGTAGTTTTCTAATTTTGGAGTCTCTCTTTTCATCCTAGGTTAGATCTTGCATTCATTTGCATTGAATTGATCTCATTTAGGGTGTCTTAGTTTGCATTCAAATTTGCATCTCATCTAGGGTTTTAGAATTGCATTGTTTGCATTCTTTAAATGTAAAAAATTCAAAAAAATAGTCATCTTTCATATCATTTAGATCACTTACACTTGCATTTGAAAAATCAAAACAAAATCTTGTAATTCATCATTTTGTCACATTTTCATTTTGCATTTCACGATGCATTTGCAAAAATATGAACTTGAAACTTACTGTAGCAGACCTCAATTTGAAAATCATTAGAAAAAACTTAAAAATCTATAAAAATTAGTTTCAAAACCCTAATCTAGGACCCATTCACCCTAGGGTGAATGAGTCACTAATCAGACCTAAAACTGAATTTCTATAATTTGAAAACTTTTGTTTACAGCTATTAGATCTCTATTTCAATTTGTTCAATTTATGTTTCATTCCTTTCAGTGGATCTAGCTCAATTTGCTTCATTTAGTGCATTGTCTAAATTCAAAATTGTATTTACAACATTTAATTTTCAAATCATTGCATAGTGTAATCAATAAATTCCCTTGTTTAGAATCTAAAAAATTGCATTTACACATTTCATTCTAGGACATTGCATTGCACTTTACCCTCTTTTCATTTTGGGTTTGTACACTAAGTTTATAAAATCTTGCATGAGCTTTACAACTTGGTGTTCTATTAGCATTACTATTATAAGACATAGTTCGAGACTCATGTCATCCTGTGATATACCATTCACTGTGGATCTTGGGTTTTCTAGCTCTCTTCCTAATAGTTTTGATAATCAACCCCCTATGGATCATAGTATGCATACTTCAATTCCCATGAATTCCATGCCTACAACTAATGTGCTTAATGTTAACAATACTATCCCTACCATCATGAGTTCTAATCAAGCTTTGGTGTGTACTCAAAGCCAAGGTGCAACTTCGATTCCTCCTTCTACCATACCCATTTCAATTCCTGCATACACTAGTACTCAAGTTACCACAACCATTCAACCTACTAGCAATGTGAACACTTCCTTAGGTATTTCCACAGGGAATCCTTTTAGCTTTGTGCATTTGAATACAATATCTCCTCAACAATCCTCCCTCACAAACTTACAATTCACTTGCCCTCCACATGTATACACCACTCCACCTTATTCCCCCCACCCTACAATAACAATGATGCCATCCTTAACACACTTATGCAAACCATGTTATCCATTCAAAAACAAGTTGCAACCCTTAATCAAAACAATAATGGTCAACCTTCACAAAACATCAAAACCAATTTGTTATCCCTAGAGATATTGAGAGCAGAAATACCACAAGATATAGAAGTTCCCTAATTTGAGAAATATGGTGGGAAAGGAGATCATGTTAGCCATGTTCCCACTTTTACCGCCCTATGTAGTGATTTCATCTTCAAAGATAATCTCTTGGCTAAACTATTCCCTAGATCCTTGAAGGATACTACTTTAAAGTGGTTCTCTTCCTTACCGAATAATTTAATTGGTTCATTCAATGAACTTGTGATGCCTTTTACAATCACTTCCACATTCACATGGGTCCCAAGATGACCCTAGCTAATTTAATGACATGCAAATAAAAGGATGATGAGAAAGTGATCGATTTCATAGCAAGATACCAAACACTTTATTCACAAGTAAACATTAAGATTCCTGGTGTCGACCTTCAAAAAATGTTTATTGCTAACTTACAAAACAAAATTGAGATGTTGAGATTCCCATCCTTTACATAGTTATGTATAGCCTTTTGTGATTATCAGAATAAGACTTATGTTCGTGATGTGAGAAATCCCCCCAGTCATCCTGAAAAGTCTGAATCTGCAACTCAAAATAATTATCAACCTTTCAAGAAGAAAAATAGGGGCTTTTTACAGCTGAACTCCCCTCAACCAAGTCAACAAGCTAATAACCAAGTGGTTGCTATAAAGACAACAAATCATTTTTCCTTTTAGGATAGGAATATAAATTTTACTCCTCTACACGACACCCTTCATAATATCATGTTGTAGCTTGTTGAAAACAATATGCTTTCCTTACCTCCTATTAAAGAGCATGATCCTAATCTACCATTTCCCACAGACTTTCGATGAAACTATTATTTCCATTATCACTGAAAAAATGGACATGATACAGAATATTGTAAGTGTCTTAAACATCTTGTGCAAAACCTTAGTGATTCTAATCATCTAAAAATTGGAGGTGTGAATGATCAAGGAAATAAGTTCGTAGATCCTCCTAACCAAAATTTACAAATCTTTACAAATACCATTCTGAAACATTCTATTTCATTTGTCAAAGCTAGTGAAGCAAAAAATGATGTGATGAATGTTGACATGGATGATGAAAACATAAAAGATGACAATGAAGAAAAACTAATTAAAACAATAGCATTTATTGATGCTAAACCTTGTAAGGGCTTAGCCAAAATGCCTCTTTATATTACTTTCTCACAAAAATACATACTTAAACATGCACCCAATGGTCCTCTTTACATAGCTAAGAAAATCAATGACAAGCCCACTAATGGGATATTAATTGATCCTGTCTATGGAGAGAATGTGATCACCAAAGAATTCTTATTTATGCATGAACTTTATCAAGATACATATGATAAACTGAAAGCATGGATCAAGATGCATAATGGTTTTGCTTGTCCTACGATAGGCTCAATAGATCTCCCTTAAAATTTTGGATTGAAAATATTAATTGTCTCATTCACCATTATCCCACAATTGGACCAATTTCATGTGAAGTTAGGCTACCCATGGCTTCGCTCCATGAATTTTGTCCCATCGATTGTGCATAAATGTTTAAAGTTTCCCTTTGGCAATGATATCTTTATTGTGCATCATAGTGGGTTTAATCTTGTCTTCCTAAGGGAAATTTTCATTGGATTTATTTTGGCTTAAGCCTATTGAACCTATTAGACCTCGTGAGGACTTATTTTTCAAATCTTATCAAAAGTTCAAGGCAAAGCATATAGCAGAATTATCCATTAGAAACAATGATTGAACCAAAAGTCCTTCAAACCATCCAAGAGCAGCCTATGACAAAACCTCCTACAATTTCCTATAGGAGACTACGATACAACCAAAATAATCACATTGTGCCTCCTAAAGTTAAACAAGTTTACAAAGCTAAAGAGAAAGCAGTTTAAAAACCTCCTATGGTTCCTTCCATTCCTCCCCTAAAGGAAGAGAAGAAACCTATAGCTGACAAACCCGCTCCTACACAAACACAAATTGACAACAAATTGAAACAAAACTGAAATGCTAGAGAGCGTAGGCATAGACGTCATGTTATTGACCGTATGTTACAAAATCAAGAAGAAAAGAGCAATATAGAAAATCAAAATCCGAACTTCCCTAAAGCAATGCATGATGAATCTATACCCTCGCCACAACATAAACAAGAACCTTTGAGAGACATTATCATTCAACCTCTTGTTGTGACTAATCTAGATGATGACATTGACATTGCAAAGATTGATGGGCAAGTGCATAATGAATTGAATACATTGTTTTCCTCTTCTATGAGATTAAATGACAAATCTCCTAAAAAGTGTGTTGAACTTGGTGCTTCCCCTAGTTCGGAACTTGCTATTGTCCCTTTGGCTAGTTTTCCACCTTATGTATATACCAACCAAGATTGGGATGTGGACAACCTGCTATAGGTTGACTCACATGTACCTTACTAGTCTTTTCTTTGTTTTTCTTTTTCACATTTCTTTATGTGATTGCATGTGCATAATGTGATCCCCCATGATTTTTCGTTTGATGTATCTCTCTCCCTTTTTGTGCATTCCTCTATATGTACCTACATTCTTCTCTATGTCGTAAACATTTTATTTGTTTCATTTGTCTTGTGTTTTCCTTTTAGGGATGACGCAAGGCATCAAGAAATTTAGGTCTCTTCCATGTTGACCTAAAGGATTTTTCTTTGTTTTCACTCTCTTTGTGTCATTCTTCCAGTTCTATGAGTATTTGGGGAATGATGACAATTTTGTGCTCTATAACAATATTGTAGCAAAGACACACTGACCCTGAATCCATAGATCCCTTGTGTATTCTTGGGGGAAACCCCTCCCTCCTTTTCATGGCATAGCTTTATTTTAGAAACATGTGACTTGGCATAGGGTTTTTCGAGGAAAAATCTCATGTCTTAGGTGTAAACATTTGCTACTTTAAAGCAGTTTCTCACAACAATGGTGTTAGCAACCACTTTAAAGTGGGGGCATACATCTATTAAATCTTTCAACATTTTGCATATTTCATGGTGTGATTTCATTTCTTATGAAGCGACCTTTTCTTGGTGGTGTTGTTGGGTTTGATGTCCTCCAAGAGTGTGATATGTCTAAGTGTAAAATTTCCCTTAGTGCCATGATGTGAAGTGAGGCATCCCATAAGTGGCAATATGATCTTCTTGACTTGTCTCTCTTGGAGACATTAGGCACAATGTTCCCTAAGAAGAAGATGTTACATGACGTGAGAACTCCTTGAACAAAAACCTATAAACATAATATTCATAAGAATTTAGCATTGTGGTGCCTTATAAAAGTTGTTAGGAGGATAACTTCGGTATGGTATGGGAAGCTAATATGATTCTCTCATTTTCCACCTTTTCGAGATACTCACCTAGTGGACTGCCTAAGGTTCCACTACCCTAGAGTGAGTGTGTGTGTCATTTGCATAGTGGACATCATGTTCTGCTTGTAAACATTTTTGGACAAATAGCCTAGACCTGGTCCACATCGTGTTGGACAGACTATCAAAGCTTGATCCTTTTCAAACAAATAGTCATGTTCCAGATCGTGTTGGAACAATCAAAGCTTGATCCTTTATTTTCCTTTGTTTTTTTGGTCTTTGATAGGGTATGATTATGTATCTTTTTCATTACTGCATACGTAAGTGTCTTGAATGTCTACTTTAGTGTGAGTTTGATATGGGGGCAAACTCTCACTAAAGTGGGGGAAAAATGTAGTAACGAAAAAAGTATCCCTTTTCCTTACTTAATTGGGAATAATTAACAATAAATGAGCCTAATGTTGCCTTGATTAGTGTTGTAATGTGTTTTACGTGCATTTACATTAAGTCTAGGACCCTTTTTAATAAAATGGACTTAATGTTGCCTTATTTAGGGTGTTGTAAAGTGTTTCTTTACACTTTCACATTAATCTAGGGCTTTAATTAATTAATTGAGGTTAATTGAGCTTAATTGGCCCCTTAAATTCAAATCCAAGCCCTATTCATTGCATTTTCTAGGGGATAAAGCCAGACACTCATTAATAATATTTCACAACACTTAATTTTGTAAGATTTGTGTCCTAGGATAGTGACCTAGGACCCATTCGCCACTTGGTGAATGGGTCCTCACTAGGTCCTAAGACCCCCTTTTGGCATGTTAATTCACAACATCTGAAACAAGTCCTAGTTAAGTATGCTAGGACCCATTCACCGCAAATGGGTCCTCCTTAACCTAGGAAACCCCTTTTTGAACATATTTTTGGTGGGGTTTTAATGACTTCAAATCCTAGATCTGATGTCAGCTTGTGTTATTTGAATTTCAGGATTAAATCTTAAGTTAGGTATAAATATAAGGTTATTTTACATAGTTTCATCCTAGAAGATATAAGCATTCAATTATTCAAGCATTATAGCAAACTTATGATCAAGAGAGCATTCAAGAGCATTCAAGAAGGCATTCAAGGGAAAATTAGTAGAGGTTATTGTAGCAATCAAGATATCAATCATCATGTCAAAGGCATAGTGCATCATGCATGTTGTTGAGCTAATGTGTTGATGAAGCATTGAAGATCCAATTCAAGCATTGCTTCACTTCCAAATTCAAGATCAAGATCTACATACATTGAGGCCACTTCATGCTAATTTTTAGATTTGTACTCCAAGGTTTAATTGAGGGTTAGTGAGTTGCTACACATTGTTGTTCATTCATCTTTCCTTTATGCATTATTCCATTACAAGTTAAATTGATTACCAAAACTAGGTTTGACCAAGGAAAATCCCTATTCTCTAACAATCAAAAAAAATTCTTCTCTCTTGATGTGTGATTGTAGGTTTTATATTGAAGATCAAGTGGAGAACAAAAGTTGCAAAAGTTGTCATCTTTATTGCAAGATCATGGAAAGTAGTCTATGAAATTTATTTCTGACTTTCGAGAGCTAAAAACCTAGGATATGGGAGTGCAGAAACTGAAGAATAGGATCTTGAAACTAATTTTCCAGAACCCTAACAGGGACCCATTCGCCACTGGGTGAATGAGTCCTTAGTGAGGCCTAAAACAACACTTTTCCAAAAAGGTACACATCAGTTCAACATCTGAAAATCTTCCTTTTTACTGTTATAATAGTTAGGTTTGTTTTCTAATTGTTATTTATGCTTTATACCCCTCATAATTCAATGAAAAATTAGTAAGAAAAATTGTGGTTCATCATCTTGTTGATTCATTTTGGTGAACCCATTTTTCAATGTTTCATTATATATATAATATATAAGTGAAAGTCATTTGAGATAATCACAAAGCATAATATATAACACTATTATTATTAATAATAGTGAAGCACTTAAATGAATATAGGCACATATGTTAATACATGGCACCACCTTTGAAAGCATAGTAAACCAATGCATAAAGCAACAATAAACTAAGTCAACAAAGAGACACATATAGTTTCATAAGCTACTATGTAAACATTGCATAAGAAAGTAAATGCAAATTTAAAACAGGTGTAGAAGTAGTCAACCTACACTATTCCCAAGGGTACCAACTTATGAATGTGGCACCAATATGGAAGTGAATGGAATGCAAAATAAGTTTGTAAACTACACATAAGTCTGATAATGCAATATCTTAGCCTTGAGACTCAGTCAAAAGTAAATTTGGCAAAAATATGTGAAGGAATCTGATTTAAGAACCTTGTTATTGAGCTTGATGTTCATTTGAATCAGTAAAAGAGTCTTATTTTCTCTTATAACAATTCAACTCAACCATTTAAATGGAGAGGACTATTATGTGTTGCAAACCTATAAGTTAGTTTGATGAGTTGTTGCATGAGGTTAGAAAGGTGGCAGAAATTTAATTTTTTGGTAGCCTTTGGTTGCTCACAATTTAGTATAAATAGAGGTGCCCATTCTACCAATTGCTACACTTATCAATCTGATTACCTTGTGTTATTTTGTTGCAATTTTAGTGCAAATTAAGTTGAGAGTTTGAGAGTTAGAAATTTCTTTTATTGTTTTATATTGGTATTGTTGAGAGATTTAGTGAGAAGCTAGTAGAGGAATTTGGGTTGTTCTTGGAGGAAGTTACAAGTGAGCTTGAGCCATTAAGCTAGGAGGGAAGACTAATTGGTTGGAGCTTTAAATAAGCATGCTAATTTCTACTCCTTTGTTATTATGTTTGGAAAGATTATTTATTATGTTTCCATGATTGGAAAGATTGTCTTTTGTGTGCATTATGATGCTTGCACATCTTTTGAATGTTCCTTGATTGTTTCTTGTGTTGGGAAACCTTTCTTTTGGGTTTACACATATATAGATATTTATACTATATTGGGTTTTATATGATTGTATACTATTTATAATATATGTGGAATGTTAGTACTATACATAGTATGACAACACTCTAGGTGCGTAGCATAAGATAGAGTTATTTTGAGATTCTTGTAGTAATGTAATTTAGATATGAGTTAATGAGAAGGTTATTCTTAGGGTTAGGATAATCCATGAGAAAGGGGATAACCTTAGAATAGAATACTAATGGTCAATACAAATCGAGCAATTAAATGTGGTGAATAGATGACCTCACTTGAAGTTATAGGGTAATGAATGTTTGGCCAAAGTAGTGTAGGCAACCATTGTCTACATAGTCAATTTAGTGTGTGATCCAATTTACATTCTAGGCTGAGGTAATCATACATGTAGAAGTAGACATTATGGTAGCTCTAGATATGTAGGAAACATCACTATGCTCAGAAAATGTTATCTGAAGGATGAGGTTACCCAACCAATCTCTTCGTCGAAGGGAGGGCCATCTTACCAAGTTTGGTGGATGCGTGGGGGACCACAGTAAGTCCATGGTTGGCGGAAAAGCACTTGAGTAATGCTTCTCCTCATGCAGTTGGTAGCCAAGATTTGGGAGGACATTTTGGACCATTTGTATTTCTAGTTCATGTAAGCTTGTTGAAGCTATGTATGTAATCATGTGTCCATCTATATGGAAATTATAAATGTGAAATTAAATCTTAAATATATTTATGTAACTTAGTGAAATCATACTTATATTATTGAAATGGTTCATTAACTATGCAATGGAAATGATTGGAGAGGTTATGTTTCAAATGGTACATTTGTTATTGAATAGAAAATAATTTTTTTATGGCTCATTATATTAGATGCATAGACAATTTACTTGTGGATAAAACTTAGTAAAATTACTAGGTAGAACAATGGGAATGTTACACCATGGTCCACCCTAGAGGGAGGCAAAAAGATAGGTAGAGGCCGAAACGTAGTAGGAATCCCACAAAAAAACTTCCCCCTCCCATACAAGGTGGGACGAGGCACTATGGGGAGAACATGAAGCTCAAAACTCAAGGCTTCAACTTTTATAGGATAGGTTCCTTTCCCTTTCCTATGGTGGGCACAAGAGTAGGAATGGACACCACCAAGGGACAAGAAGAAAAAATACAGGAACTAGAAGGAGAAGGCTTGAGGGTAAGAGCAAGCTTTTCTTTCGCCTTTGTAGGGGTAGAGGATGAAGCCTATTGCTGCACACACAAACAAGCCTTCAAAGACACATCATAAGGCAATGGAGGAAAACCACCTTTCGACATCGAGCCCCTAGTTTTATACCTATAATAAGCCTAATACAATAGATCTCCTCTAGGAGGGAGGGGTCTGATTGAGGTGAGTTGAAAATGGTCGAGAGAGAAGCCCCCCAAGTGCTATCAATGGCTTGTATCCAGTGTCTTGGACAACATGCACGGTACCCTCATTGGGATACTTCAAGCATTTTTGGATTATGAAGGAAATTGCATTCATAGGTACTAGCCATGGAATGCCTAGTCTTGCTCTGAATAAGTCTGACTCTGGGATCACAATAAATGAAACATCCACAAACTTAGGACCAACCAAAATTGATAAAGAAATAGGCCCCATAGTGGCAATAGAAAACTCATCATGAGTACGAAGGGTGACTTGCGATTCATCATACTTCTCCTTCTGAAAAATGTTAATAAACAAGGCCTCCTCTATGTTAACATTCACTCAGCTCGACGGGTCAACTATTACACCATTTACAATGTTACCGTTGATTCAGGTGGGAACATACAACATAGACGACTCCTTGTTTAAAGGCAGATAATGTGTGGTAAATGTAATATCAAGAACTATGCTTACACACCTTATACGAGAAATATGGGTGAATGAGACCATATTCATGTACTCAGATGAGATGGAATCAAAAGATGCGAAAGACTGTGTAACCAAGTTAGCAGAATGGGAAGGAAACAAATTTGTGTAAATCTATAGTTGGTTGTTAGGCTTAGCTAAAAATTTACTAGAGTTTTGTTTCCTTCTATTGAGATGGATAGTCCTATCATTGTTGCAATCTTGAATCTCATGACCTAGGAAAACACATCGCTTGATATCATGTTTGTGTACTTGGTGGAATTGATAAAACTACTGCGCATCGTACCATTGTAGATACGACTCGGAGAGATGTCATATTTTTGGTAATGTTATAATTTTATCCTTTAATAGCTTTTGCAAGATGTTGGTATATGATTTAGATAACTTTATAAAAGTTCTATTATGTCCTATACTTCCTTTGGGAATAGAGACCATGCTTGTGATGGCCTTATTCTTTCTTGAAACACTAGAAATCGATACTACTGACCAGTTATTTGAACAAGAGCATGAGGACGAATCCCCAAACTAAGCAATTTTCTGTTGATACTCATGTAACGTTGCAAATAGATGCACAAAGGAAGGGTAATTTATTAGGACAAAATTATTATTGCAGCAATCACTATAGGTTCCTAATGAAAACCTTTTGGACATCGATATCGGGCAAGGGGTAAGAAATCTGAGAGAAAAGAGCTTGATAATGAGCAATGGAATTAGTAACCTTTTCATGCTCTCCTTGCTTACATTGGATGAGATCAGCGAATACCATCTTCGACCCAATATTAGCCTGGAATTGTCTAAGGAACTGATTCACTAGCTGATAAAACAAGAAAAAAAAAGTTATCTAGAAAAGAACAATACCAATCTATAGTAGTGCCTTTAAAATAATGTGGAAAAATATTCACCATTAAAGCATCATGGTGGAAGAAGTCAGTGCACATGGTATTGAAATCTGAAACATGCATTTGAGGGTCTCCAAAACCACTATACTTCTCAAACTTAGGAATCTCCATACCCTGAAGAATAGGAGTGATTAAGATGGTGATAGATAAGGGACTATGGTGAGAGAAAGGATAGAACATAGGTTGAGATGAAGAAGAGTTGGCTAGGTTCGCTAACTACATCTACATTCATCCATGTTTTGCAACAAAGCATTTAAGACAAGATCAATAGATGAAATAAGACCAAATGAACCACCGCCAGAGCCATTAGCCCCCATATTGACAGAGTCTCCAACACTAGGACCAATAGGGATACTAGCATTACC
Organism: Sequoia sempervirens; assembly: GCA_007258455.2. Taxonomy (NCBI): domain Eukaryota; kingdom Viridiplantae; phylum Streptophyta; class Pinopsida; order Cupressales; family Cupressaceae; genus Sequoia; species Sequoia sempervirens. The sequence continues at coordinate 336,127,148 of VDFB02000015.1, read as the reverse complement.
ACCAGAAGCAAAAAAATTAAAGGTAGAAAAACTAAAGCCCAAAGGTACCTTATTTACTTTGATAGTGTGGGTCTGCTTAGGCATAGAGGTATTGTTGATAGAAGGACCTATCTTAGCCATATACATTGACACTTAGGGCATCGAGACTTCCAATTGTTTTGTAGTGGTCTTAGAGCCAACATCTTAAGTAAAACCCCTGGGTTAGAGTTATAGGATGGGACATGGGTATCCATAATATTTACAAAACCTTGAAGAAGTTCTATACATCTCTAATCCTTGTCCAACATGTTTCTCAATCTATTCACAATAGTAGCCACTTTAGTGAGACTACTATCTTTTGCCAAATACTGCTCAAACTCCTCAAGCCTCTTTTCTAGGGAAAGGAGCTACTCCGTAGGAACCTCAAGAGAAGCTTCTTCCTCCATAAAAGAAGTAGAAGGAGAAGCAGGGGGTAAGAACATGAGTGGAAGCTCCCCCAAAGGGACTAGAAAATTTTGTAGATAACCTTGAAACCAGTTCTTCAAAAGAGGGGCCAGTTTGACCAAAATTGACCTTCCTAGATTCCATTCTTGTGTGTCAAAGACTTCTTCTAACAAAAAATTTGAAGGTTGTAGATTGGGTTGTAAAGCTCATAAAAGCTTCACAACACACTAATTTATAACACAACCAAGACCAGAGGGAATTTTTTTGACACAATGAAATGAAAAGGAGAAAGTTCATGTCAAGTTCACCAAAATGTGAAGGAGGGGATTTGCTACTCCCAATTCCCAAGAAAAATAGGATCTAAAGGGAGAAAATTTCCCTCGATCACCTTAAGACTAACCAAAAGGAAATAGGCTAAAAAGGAAGGGCAAGCTAAGCTCTACTTTTTATATTTTATGAGGGAGGATTTTGGGAATTGGGTGAACAAACTGTAGAGGTCTCAAATTGCAAACTGACTAGCCCTTGGCTAGAGGATGCTAGTGTGTGATACAAATGACAACACAACACACTATCACTTTAGAGGTGCATTGGCATCTCGTACAGACAAAGAGTAGAGTTCACAGGCTGAAACTCATTGGGCATATTAACAACCTAAGAGTCTTAAACTAACAGTTTAACAATAAACAAAGAAATGCATGAAATGAAAGGAAACAACAAGAAGAATACTATAACTTGAAAGACATTTGAACTATCTAATAACAAAATGATAAGAGAGAAGAAAGAATAAGACCAACTCATAAAAGGTCCAGCCTCTCGCAAGCTCCTCACGAATAGATTGTACCTACACATAGTAAAAAAAAAGTGTTGTGGCTGTGTTTTGGAGTTTTCCTTAGTCAAACCCCTATTTTTGTGTTTCCACCTCCACAGACAACCAATAGACCACAATATAGAAAAATAATAAAAAAATGGAAATAGTCACAACAAGTATAGAATGCAAAGACAATCTAAATGAAATTCTATAAACAAGATAATGCAAGTAAAAAAATGTGTTACAATCCTTTCTAGGCACTTGGAGAAGTCGAGAGAGGAAGGAAGAGAGAAATAAAATCACACCGATAGTATGAAGCTTGGAAACTTGCAATAGACAATAATGTAGATGCAACAAAAATGGTGTAGAGCATAGAATGGGAAGAACAAGAGTGAAAGTTGAGTGAATAGAAGTGATAAATAGTGAATGAATTGAGAGAGAGTCAAAGAATCTAGTTCAAAAGTGTTTTTAGGAGGTAAGTGTATGTTTTCGAGTGGTCAAGGTTTGCAGGGGATGCTATAATTTGCAAGGTGGAAAAGAATGTAATGCCTCCAATGTCCATTACCTAATAATCATGTTAGGATGCCAGTGCGACATGCAAATGTCTACGTGATGCATAGGATTCCCCGACAACAATTCCCTCATAAAAAAAACAATCAAGGCACATGCGAAAGACAAGGCAAAGGTGGAAATTTTTTGCATTGTTGGGTTTATAAGGCTAAAGTGAGGTAATATTATAGGAAATTGCACTAGGTGTAATTTTACACCATAACAGGTTGAAACTCAACCCACCCCTGAGCTAGGGTCACATAACTCTTCCTATGAACATACAAGACTTTTCACATAGATTCCTCAACAAATATACTCCACATTACCTACACTTTGCATAACTTTATACATTACAACAATTTCATTCACATCCTATTATTGTGACGACCCAACCCGTACATAAAATAAAATTTCCATAATTTACATCCTACGAGTAAGTAAACGTGTTAACATGACATTGCAATAAAAAAATTCCTTTTCTTTATTGAAAATACATGAACAAGATTTCATATCAAATTACAATAAAGATTTCATTTCAATATAATTTCACAAGTACATAAAACAAGAATACATACCTTAACTAACATAGCTCTAATGAGCTTTAGAACAAATAGTCATAAGAAGGTCTAGGAGATCATCCTTTCAACTCTTGGTACATTGATCACTTGCTGTGGAGGAGAAACATCACTCAGGCACTTTTCTGCTAACCACAGACTTATAATGTGGTCCCCCGCACACCTATCATTCGATAGATGGCCCTCCCTTCGAAGAAGAGATTGGTAGGGTATCCTTTAATGATTACTAACTGAGCATAGTGTTGTGTCCTACACAACTAGAACCTTGCTATTTCACAATCTTGAACTAGTATAAGGATCACAATGAACTGACAGTGTAGTCTCAACTAACTCACATCTAAGAGGAAGTTGTTCATATCACTACTTTGGCCAAAGTGTTCTCATTTAGTACTTCGAATGAAGGTCATCTATCATAAACACTACTTAGGGCCGATTTGTCTTAAGGCTTTCTTATACTACGCATAGGCTTAGAACTTCACTAGATTATCTATCATCGCCAACTATCCTACAACAATCTAATCTACTAGAAATGGATCAACATAACAAGTAATTCACATAATCCCTCCTATACTGGAAATCTTTATCCTAGGAGAATCTCAAGCTTGTCTAAGTTAACCTAATAACTTAAGCTGATAGGAGTTACTTGACTTTACCTTCAATTCGTTCCTATTGCATAATAACTAATGTAATTGTAACCACATTCATACTCTCCTTATATTGAGATCATACAAGTAATTCATTTCACTCAAATATGCAAACTTATCCTTTATACAGTTTACTTCCTAAATGTAACTAATATGTAATTCAAATAGTAACTCATTTTCTCCTTTTCATGAATATGCAGTTAAAAAAATGACTTATTGTCAATGCACAAACAATATTCACAAAGATTATAATGTTCTAGTATTCAAGATTTGAATGAATAACAAAAGAATAACTCATGCCTGATTTAGCGTCCTTTCAAAGATGACGTCTTAGCATTTCTGGTTATTTGACAATTCCTTCTCTAGTTACAGACTTTCCTTCACAGACTTACCCTCAAATGCCTCTTCTCACTCAAAATATAGTCACTCAAAAATTGATACTCTCAACTTCCAGAATTAATGATTGCTCTCAGTAATAACAAAGCTCTCGGGAAATATGAATGAACTCAAAAAATAGAAATGCTCTTAGGAAATATGAATGCTCTTAGAAGATAGAAGCTCTCAACAATATGGTTATTCTCAGAAAATAGAAATGCTCTCAAGAAATATTAATGCTCTTAGAAGATAAAAACTCTCAGCAATATGGTTATTCTCAGAAAATAGAAATGCTCTTAGGAATTATGAAAGCACTTAGAAGTCAAAACAATTCAAAATCCAAGAAGCAGTAGTGAGGAAAGGTTAGGGCAGCTTTATATAGAGCCCCTAGCCAACGTTTCTCCACTCCATAAGGCATGTATACTGCTAGGACTGAAGTTTGAATGATTCCATTGTGAAATGTGGTGAATTTCAGAAGTGAATCGATCTCCTTCTTTGACAGCAAACAATGAATAATTAAAACTTGCATATGGTGTAAATTGATGAGTTGACACCTCCAGGCGTGTCTCTAATTTAGTGCGATTTTCAACAATCTTGTTTGATGATTCAACTTTGAAGAAAAGGTCAAGGTTTACTGTTTGCCATTGTGCCAAAATTCATGGTACAAAAGACACATTTCAGCCTATGTTTTTATCCATGGAGAGTTCTAAAAATGGCGTGCACTTCAGTCTTGTGTGCGACATTCCTTCTCAACGCAACTTTCACATTTTATTTTCTTCTAAAGTTTCAATATAGTTTTCAATGAAATATCTCCCTCTTCAAACCTTTGGTGTGATTCATTTCATAAAGTTTGATTCAAATGAGATGATTTGAATAAATTGAACATAAAGTATTGATACTACTTTATTTGATTTCAATTGGCTTCTATAGTTCAACATTCGATATTTCAAGGATTGATTTATTCGTTGATTTACATAGTTTGTGATAAAGTCTCCATTTAAAGACTTAACTATGCAATATATCGATTCCTAATTCATTTCAAATAATTATTATATATATATATATATATATTTAATTATATACTTATATATTTATATTATAGTTTTATTTTACTTTAACATATATATATGTGTATATATATATATATTTAAATATATTTGCATATATATACATATACATATTTATTTGTTAAATACATATATTGCAAACCAATCAACATACTTTAAATATATATCTATGTATATGTGTATATGTAAATTCCAAAGCAAATATAATAATAATATTATTAATATCCACATATATCATTGGTTGTGGGTATATATACATGTATAGACATTTGTATATTTTCCTTTATGTGCACGTATATGTATGTATATCATGTTGATGCATTCGTATGAGTATATCCATTTACTATCATACGTTTGTATTGATATGATTATACATATGGATACGTGCATATACTATATACATGTATATATGCCCACCTCTTAACCAATTATGTTACCATCTCAATGATCATAATAACATGAACAAATACATAAGTAAACATCACTTATACATGTATACAAAAGTAGACAAAACTCCTAATGCCAACATACAAGCCTACAGATGAATTACCCATAACTTCAAACAAATTGACTTAGCTTACTCAGTCTAAAGGATGTGTGTGTATGCTCAAATGGTTCACATTAATGTTTACCCGACCAAGCTCCTTCCTGAGTGATATTTCTCCTCTGCCTGGAGGAATGGTCCTCATACCTGCACACAATGACATGACAACGAGAGTCATATATTCACAACAAACCAGTATACATGAAACATCTCAAAAGTTAGAATAAACATTATTCAACAACTTGCATGCAACATTAATCAAGAATTACATCAATAGAAGTATTAGTCAAATGAGACAATCATTTAAATATAACATATTCATATTGATAACAAGAACATCATGTTTTATTCATCTAAATGATTCAATCATTACAATTTATTGCCCTATGCAATAGTAGCTATACAATCGGGGTGTAACAATTATTCCTTCACCTAAAACACATATATGGTTATTTATGTTCAAATTTAGACAAGGTAGGTACTCAGACCCAAGAATAAACTCACACATAATTCCCAACAAAAGGCATGCGAATTCACCATCTATTTTTCACATAAATTTCACAAACATAGCAAAACATCCAAACATTCTTTTACACATCAAAATCAATATCTAATAGAGGGTTTAGACCCTACAATAAGAGTTGCTATCCAAGTTGTAGATGACTCTCCAAATCCTCCCTTCCATCTTTCCTTCCTCTACCCTTCTTCTCTTCCTTCCTCCAACTAGCATTTGTCTCTACTGAATGAAAAAAGAAGAACTCAAGAGTAATTCCAAAGGAAAAAACCCCTTCTCCACTCAAGGAGAAAGAATAAATAGAAGGGGAAAATGAACCACCTTTCCTTAACCACCTAAACTACTCAACCAACTCTAATTTTTGTCACTTTTCAAAAGTGGGAAACTAGAGTACAGTCCAAACTCCATTTAAGGTATTTTGTAATAAAATTTAACACCTAACCTATAGGTTCTACACCTAGGAACCTTTTTAAACCATACAAATAAAAACTAAACTTTATAAAGATATTAAAAATCACAAAATAATAAAACATACTTAAGAAAATTAAAACACAATTAAATAAACTTTCATGTTTATACAAAATTTGCATAACAACTACAACAAAATATTTCACAATATGAACCACAAGACCTTAGTACTTCATACGAGACAAGGTCAGGTATTACACTAAAAATAACATAGAAGTAGCTATGTGACCCCAACCACCATTGGAAAAATTCACCTGTTCACTCAATAAAAGGTGTCAGTATATCATATAAATAGTAATAGCCAAAGCAACTATTAAATTAACACTTCAAAAACAAATATTATTTTTTCAAAATTCCTTATATAAAATAATCATCTAGAAAATCACATAGAAATGATTTTAATCAATAACCATGACAAGTAACATTAACATATCAAATCTCATCTCCACAATAACATCTACTTGTATATCCACATTATATAATCATCTAATAATAATAAAATTTATCATCTCAACAACCCTTATCAACACAATGCAATCCATCTAATAAACATACTAACACTACCACTAACAATAAATCAATATATAACCAATAATCCATCATAAATGAACATCTTGATCAACACATACTTACATAATCAATGAAAGGAACTCATTTGGTTATCACAAAGAAATCACAACAACCATTAGCTAGATAAAATTAGTTAGTTAACCATATCCAACAACAACCAAGCATATGAACATCATTGATACATAGGAACAACCATCACTCATAAAACTCATGTATAATGTCTAAATATAAAAGCACATGAAACATTAGACAAGAAACATCAAAGACACATAAAATCTTGACATGATCATGAAAAGGCAGGGTCTCACAGAAAGAAAGCTAGTATGCTCACATGAGAGGAACCAATACTAAAGAAGTGTTGTAAGAAGCTAGAAATCACTGGTAAGAGCTTGAGATCTTGAGAGATTACAAGATAGAGTAAATGAGAATGAAATATAGATTAAAAATGAGAAGTAGAAGGGAAATATGGGAGCTGGAGAGCCATTCAAATTTGTCTTGAGTGGTTACCACTAACCTAGGAAAATAACAGGTGGCAAAATGGAAACAACCACTTAATAAGAAACTATTTGGGATGTTAGTGCCTCACGTGGATGTCTACATGCCACTTTAATGTTAGGATAATTTTAGCTTTGGAAAAGACCAAACACCAAAAAATGATACAAGGTTAAAATATTTGTAACATTATTTTTTGCAAAAGAGGACCATGGGAGGCAAGGCCTTGGCACCATGGATAGAAAAAAGCTAAGGTAAGGGCCAAAATAAACCTATAAACATGTTAGGGGAGGCAAACATCAAAGTGAATCAAAAACATAATGTGAAATTGCAAGGGTATACATTTTTTGATGTTACACATAAATCTACAATAAAATATGTTATAAAGTTCAACCAATTTAAGAGAAAATTTTAAGAGTCTTTGGAAGCTAAACCAATTGGTTGGTGTTGAATGCTTCTAACCTAGGTTTGAATCCCAAAAACCCATGGTCTCGTTTACATGATAGATGTGATTTATTTGATCTCCCAATTAATCGAGGAGTAGGGAATTACGATTTATTTGGTCACTTGATTAACTTGTAGATGATTTCAAAAAACCATCGAGAGATTTACCTAATTCTTAAGAAATATATATATATCTATATATATATATATATATATATATATATTGTACCATGGCGACCATCGGCACATAGTGAAATAAGTTTCTCTTAGCCATAACCAACCCGTTAACAATTAGCAAAAAGGAACAAGAGAAAGCTGGCCCCTTAATCTTTAGTCCTCCAAAGGACATTAGTATAGATATATAATAAAAATATCACTAAAATCTCACAAAGGTTTTAGGGTTTTTGCTGCTAGGGCAAGTATTTAGCCCTAAATAGCTCGAAGCCTTTCTTTTCCTCGTGTAATTAGTCGGGGGAGAAACGAAGATCAGGCGGAGGCAGAGGAGCTTCTGCGGCAGCCATGGTGCACGTTAGCTTTTATCGCAACTGTAAGTATGATTTATTATACACTTCCTGATCTGTAGCTTACACATATTATTTACAGACCTTTTTCTGTATAAACTGGTAGGATCCCTCTGGACTAGTTTTTGTTCACACCAGAAAGAAAAAGGGTGGCTTGAAATAGTCCTTGTTATAATCCCTTTCTCTTAAAAGAACTGAACGAAATCTTAATGAAATGGAATAAATCCCTAATTTCTTCTGTAAGGGAAAATGATATTTTTTTAGGTTGAATTAAAAACAGTACCACAAAATCTGCCGAAAGACAGATCCGAGGATTTGGGAAGTTAAAATGTACGTGATGGGTTCCAAAAGTAACAGTGGTGAATGAAGAAATCGTAGCTTGTTTGGAATGGATCTATAGGAATAGTTTTATGGATATTTTAAACTTTAGGGTTTGGTTATTTCTGTCTGTTTTGAGGAGAGCAAATCTGCATGAACTGGCTCTGATAAAATTGATTGTTAAATATATTTATTTTTGCATGGCCTTTTAGATGTGGTTTTAGGGCTATATTATGCATTTTTTAATGGTATAGAATTATGCGCAATTAACAGGTTTTAGGAAAACGGAATGTTAAAAAGATTGGATTGTGGTCAAATGGTATGGTAAGGCAATTCAGATGACTTAGATGACCAGGATTCTGAAGACCTGAAAAATGGAACTAGAAAACATCTAATTCTCTCAATTGATTGATCTCAGAATTTCTAGTTTAGTGAAAAAAATTGGGCGGGGAATGCCCAATAATTATGCAAGGATTTCACGGTCTGCAATTTATAAAAGATTAAATTTTTTTGGTTGACGGCATTTTGATAAGGTAAATTATTATTTTAGGGTTGGACGTATGCTTTGATTGTTGATCTAGGATACCCATTAGGGAAAATGGTGTGGAATATATAGAAAAATACTAACTTTGATAAATAACAAAAATAAAATAAAATTGAGTGTTGGATTGCGAAGTCTAATTTAGGCTGGGGCAAAGGGAATTATGAGTTTGAGAAATAGTGAAGAAGACTCAAAAGTTTGTACGAGCATGGGCAGTTTAATGGTCTAGATTGTGTAAAAGATAAAAATGGCGTGGGATGAAGGTGTATAAACCTTGAAAATGTAAAAGCTTTGCTATGATTGTCGATATAGAATTTTCAAACGGGAGTGATGGTGTGGAATCTGTGGATTAAAGATGATACTATCTTTAATGAATAGCAAAACATGATAACTTTGAATATAGGACTACTTAGTTTAATAATCTAGAATGAACCAAAGGCCCGAAGTTATGAATTTTTCTGTGTGATTTAGAGGCCTTTTGGTTCAGATAATTAAGAAAAACAATCTGATGTTGCAAGATTAGTGATCCAGAATGTGCAAATGGTAATTGAGTCAATGGCATAGGTAAAGGGGATTTCAACTCTGTTAGTTATTGAAATAGTGTTGGATATATGTTAAGATCAATGATGTAGGCTGCACAATGGGTAAAACCGTAAAAGTAAATGACAAGTTTCTGGAAACAGTGGGTAAAAATATGGATATGAGGATGCTTTTCTTGTATTCTTCAAATGCATTATAATATTCTGATGTGTTTGGGTTGCAGATGGTAAGACTTTTAAGAAACCTCGTCGTCCTTATGAGAAAGAACGGTTGGATGCTGAGCTAAAGTTGGTTGGAGAGTATGGTCTCCGAAACAAGAGAGAACTCTGGAGGGTTCAGTATGCCCTGAGCCGTATTCGTAATGCAGCAAGAATGCTTCTTACTCTTGATGAGAAGAATTCCCGTCGACTTTTTGAGGGTGAGGCTCTGCTGCGTCGCATGAACAGGTATGGACTTCTTGATGAAAGTCAGAACAAGCTTGATTATGTTTTGGCATTGACAGTCGAGAACTTCCTTGAGCGCCGGCTCCAGACCCTTGTGTTCAAGTCTGGGATGGCCAAGTCAATCCACCATGCTCGTGTGCTCATCAGACAACGACATATAAGGTATGTTACATATTTGTGTACCATGTCCCCAATTATGAATTTTGTTTTAGCAGCTTTGGTGAACTCTGTGAAAGTTATGTTGTGTCTAGTTATATAGGAAGGCACACCAATACTGGTGTCCATAAGAGATTTTTTCCTTACTTTTTTGTGATTTTGTTTGTAGAGTTAGGTTGTACTGTACAGATGTCTGTGCTGTTTTTCTTTCAGCACTCAGCTAATTTTGCTTTTCAAAATTTTCCGAACATTGTGTATTTTGAATGTTTTTTCAACAATTATTTTAGCTATTCATTTGCTAAATTTACTTCTTATGCTTTTTAACAGTATTTGTATATTTCTAAATTTATGTTATGAATTTATATGTACTTTTACTTTTTATGAAGTTTTTCTCCGTCTCAAGTCCAAGTCAAATTTTTGGGTCCAAGTTTTAAAACTGCGTCAAATTATTATGATGTTGTTTAGCAATAAGAAGGCACACCACACCATTTATTATGGACTTCAAGAGATTAACAATTTTTTTTACCCAGGAATGCTTGTTTTGTTATTAGTATTTGTTTATAGACATAGTCATATTATAGGTGCTGTGCTTGCTCAATTTGTATGGGCTACTTGCGTTTTTGTGTGTTCGTGTGCATAAACTCTGCCTCTCTCAAACAGATAGTTCCTAAATTACATTAGATTAAGTTTTCTTTAGTAGCATAACTTTTCCTTTTTTGGCAAATTAAATTTTTTCCTTAAATCAGTCTTTAGATATTTTTAGTATTCATTAACTTGCTAATTCAAAGTAAATTACATGTTCATACTGTGGTTTGACAAATCCTGGAATAAAGTGTCTGTTGAAACTGTACAATGATAAATTCTCATACATCTGTTTTGTGCAGGGTTGGCCGGCAGGTGGTGAACATACCATCTTTCATGGTCAGAGTTGATTCACAGAAGCACATAGACTTCTCTTTAACTAGTCCTCTTGGTGGAGGAAGGCCTGGCCGTGTGAAGCGAAAGAACATGAAGGCAGCATCAAAGAAGGCTGCAGGCGGAGATGAAGAGGAGGATGAGGATTGAGTGATTGCAAAATAGATAGCTTTTACTTAGCTGTGAGATTTGTTTGATGCTCCAATTCCTTGGAGCTTGTCCCGTTGCTAGAAATATAATGTAGGGACTTATTTAAATATATACTGCAGTCAAGTTTTGTTTTGAGCATTCATTCCTCTTCCTAAGAGCTGAAGTGAGAGATGTTTTTAAAAGTAAATTTAACAAGGATCTTTTCCTCCTTACATTATTTGATTCTATGGTTGGTTGTAATTTGCACTTGGTTGCTTCACACCAGCTTGTGTTAATTTCTACATGTCAAGGCAGGGGAAAATAGGTTCTTAATCTTGTTTTGTTTTGGGCTTTTGGATCTCTTACTAAAAGCTGAGGTGAAATCGGTGCTATATGAGTATTTTGCATTACTTTTAATTATCTCATGATATATTTATTTTGGCCTAATATGATTATGTCAATTTTTGCGTTGTGCTGCCTCGAGTCATTGTGGAAGATGTAATGATGGGTAGAATTGTTATTTCATTTTTGTAAGATCACAAAGCTTTGATTTTTCTTTTTCATTGATTGTTTCAAAAAACTTTTTTGGTACATAACTCAACACTTTTTAAGGATTGCTTATGGGCTTTGATAGTTTGTTTAGATTCTGATAGTTGAAGTGCATTTTTTCTCTTTCATCTTGTTATTATGTTCAGTATATGTGTTGCAGAACATGAAACTGCACATGCAACCTAGTAGTATGGAGCGCAGAATCCTATGACGCATTTTTATAAATGTCTAACTAAAAACCATCAAAGCAGTTATTCCTTTAAATTGTTTGTAGTTATTTCTTCCAACTGTTTATTGAGAAAGTCACTTTCTTTTCCAACTTTTGATCAATAGCAGATGGTAGGTTTTATGTGACTTGTCTGATTAGCAGTTTGCAAGCAGAGTTCTTATAGATCTTTATTGACTCTTTAACTGCCTGATTATTTACATCAAATCCATGCTGTGTAACTTTAGAGATTTGTAAATGATTTCATTTCAGAGAAATATCTGTGGGTAAATTTTCCTGGATTATGATTTTTGCAATTTGTACCTTGCTAGATCTGTAGAAACATTAGTACCCATCTTTGCAATTGTCAGTATATGATCTGGGTGAGTGCTCAAGTGCTTTGAATACTGTGTATAGAACAGTGAATTTGTTTTGAACAGTTCATAATGAATGCGGACTGTTACTACACCAGTTATTTGTGCCAAATCTAGAACTTTGTATAGTTTACTACTTACTGTTATATGCATTTGCTGCTTGCTATCCCATGTTTCCTACCCTAGTTACAATGTCTTCATGTTCTTAATTAGCTTGCAGCGAATGTTTTGGATTTCAATGTATTCTGTGCAGATTGTGCATCTGTATGTATTCTGATGTGAGCATTTGATGATGATGATGCCATATTAAAAAGGTATGGCAAAATTTTGTAAGAGGCTAGTAATATATATTTGCTTCAATTAATGCATACAAACTCTTACCATTTCCCTGAATGTTCTGATGCCCAATGGCATAAAATGAACTGAATCAAATTTATAATTTTGTGGAGAATGTTGGTCATTAACAGCTCCATAGGATGAGATTTGGAGGGCTTGTGAATGTTGCAGCACGTCTTTGCTCAATTTGGAATCTCCTTCCAGGCGCAAAGTCACCAATAAAGCAGCAGAATGGAGGTCTAGCTTTGATTGGAGTTAAAAACTGAATCCTAACATGTGAATATTACTAGGATTAGACTGAACTATATTAATCTAGGATTACAACTGAGCCTTAATCTAGATGTATCTCTGGTAAAGGGAAAATGTATACAAGAAATAACAAAGGTATTAATTCTGAACTTTATTGGCTGTAGAAAAAGAACTATATCGAATGGTTGGACGATCTGAATGTTAGGAAAAAAGGCCGAGGCAACTAATATGAGAGTTTTTGTTACTGTAGTGATATGTTAATAGCATTAAATCAACTAGGGGATAAAATCTCAGGGCTAATTGGAAGGAACTGAAATATTTCTCTTTATTAGTCAACAAAGGCATAAATGCGAAGGACTATATGGAAAGCTGGTAAGCTGGAAGATGCATTTTTGCGGGGTGGGATGACCCATCTCAAAACACCAATTGAAATGCAAGAATGTTCCGGAGCGTCTGAATGTTAGGAAACAATAAAATGAAATGAATATTCCAAAGGTTTATAAAACAGAATATTATGTTCTTCAAACAAAGGTCACAATTCATAATACAGTATAGAGCAGATATTTATATCTTTTAACCCACTGTTAGGTAATAATAAATCGAACTTGAATATTCCAAAGATTTATAAAATAGAATATTATGTTATTCATACAAAAGTCACAAAGTCATAATATAGTAGAGAGCAAATGTTTATAACTCTTAACCCACACTAAGGCGCTTCCTACATAGTACGAGTAGTACTATATGTATAGGCCAAATGTGAATCTGAAATTAGGTTGCGTGGTATTTGTGAACTAGGGTCTTTCTGTTTTTAAGAAGGCAAAATCTCTTCGCTTCTTTGAGAATAAAAGGGCTGTCTAACAATGATTCTTTGGATTATACTAGCAAATTGCATCGACTGGTGTCACAACCCTGTTAAAGGCCATCTCGTGTGGCAACGTCGTGTGTTCAAAAAATAATAAAATGAATCGTTGATGGAGCCAACGATCAACGAAGTAGGAAGTTTTTCTAGAGACAAAGGGGAGAGTGGCGCAGGATTGAATGGGAGGGCCCTGCCATTAATAAGGTATGGCGTCCCTCTTCTGGAAGCAAAGACTTCAGGTTGTGTGGAGAGAAAAACGACGCTAGACTAACTAGTAAACCCTCACGACCCCCTTGTTTGCGGATATTCACATGTTTGGGAAGAAAAACGTGAAAGGAATAGCATAGGGCATGGTGACCGTGCCATTAAGAGGCATGGCGACCCCAAAATTTGTCAAGACTTGTAGTGGGAAGGAGGAGACGCAGAAGAAAGATGGACCGGTCACCTCCATAAAGGTGCATTCTGGGGCAGTCTGAGGCACGTTTTCACTGAGGATGCGAGTAGCTGAGGTCGACGATGAACGGTCGGAAAAGGAGGGGATGTGAAATATGGAAGCAAGGACGAGGCACGCAGAGAGGAGGAGAAAATACAAAAAATGGGAAGGATAAAGAACAAAGGAACGTTCAAGCAAATGCGATTGGGAGGTGAGCTAAATTCATGACCATTGATTACGTCCTTCCTGCCCAAGTCTCTGGGAGAGCTCGCGAATAAGATTTGGGTGGCCATCAGCGCGTGATAAGAGAGAAGGCCACAACAACATTTACACACAGGATTTTACAGAGATAACAGTCCCACGACAGAAGCTGCGGTGGGGTCTATGATGGAGATGGCTATGAAAAGAGAAAACAGAAATGTTGCTTCGGTTCTACGACTGCAATATCATGATTGCTCAGTTTATGAATTAGTTAGCTGGAGAGAAGAATGCATTATCCAATATTAATTAATTGAGGGCATTTGATGTAATAGATGAAATCAAAGAGGCTCTGGAGATAGCTTGCCCGGGTATAGTCTCTTCTGCTGACATTCTCATCATTGTAGAGGGGGATGCTGTAACTCTCTGGTGGTCCATTCAAGGAGGTGTATCTGGAAAGAAAGGGAGGTCTAATTGCAAGTTAATGATATAATGCCAAGCCCTAGAGTCAAGATGGAGTAGGGGCTATATATGTTGAACAAAGAAAAAAGAAGGGACAACATATTTCAAGGCCTCAATCAACAATATTTTCAGTGCCAACACTAAAGATAAGTACATTCCATCGTATTTTCTATTCAAATGTGTTTACTTCTGAATTAGCTACTCAGCTAAAGGTGATCAAGTTAGGTCGACACTTCCTCGTGATTACTATTGTAAGTAAGGTCATTGATATTTTGGAGGTGATTGGGCCTACATTCACTAGTTGCATTTGTTTACGAGCTTTTGAGGCCCTTGTTACAAACCACTGAACTTACTTGGCAAATAAGGCATTCCATCTTTCTTTGAGGCCTTTTAACAGTCTTGGAACCACATAAATTTATGTAGGCAGGATATTATGTTCTTATGAATGGATTTCTTTGATCACATTCAAGGTTAAATTATTTATTTGTATGTAACACATATTATAATTGCTCTTATGTGTTCATAAGACTATGTTTTATTCTATAATCTTACTAATGGATCTCGTCCTAGACATCTTAGAAATAGTCATATATTATGCCCAGGGGATTTCTCCTTGAAATCTATATTTTTTTAGTAAGGAAGAACTCTATATCATACATTGAGTTAATAGATTTAGTAAGAGAAAGCATGGTATACCCAAATTTCACACTTTATGAATGTATTAGAATCATAGATAATGTCTTAATAAATTATAGTATTTATAAGGAAATGCTATTTTTCTAATAAGGAAGAACTCTATATCATACATTGAGTTAGCAATAGTAGGATGTACCTACATTATGATCATATGATGTAACTTACTACTAACTATTGAGGCCATAATTAATATAGATGGAAGGTACAAACATTATCTAGACCTTGAACTAGACTAATATAAGAGTATTGGATTGTGCCATAATGTAAATGAGATCAAAGGTTAAGAAATATTAATATTTACATTATTGAATGTACATCTTCATATGAAGATATAAGGGATATATAGTGCAGCCCAATGGTCTCAAGTATGACTCAAATATTGATTATGTTCAGAGCAAGTTTATAATTATGGCCAATAAAGTGATAAAGATAATTGTTCATTTGTGTTCAATACTCCAATAGGATGGAATGACCTCGAGTTTCATTGCCAGCTTTAGAGATTAACAAGGACAAATACTAACGAAAATATCTTGTCAACATCACAACAATATGACACTAATTTCTTGAGGGTGTCATTTCGTGTCCAAGTGAATGGGTAGCAAACCTTACATGCTAGGGTTTTTGTAAAGCTAATTTATCATTTGTACTCATTGTAGCCATTAACCCAATTAGACTTTGGGGCTTTGTATAATTGTTGCATTATGAATAATAAAGGTGGCGAGGCCTAATTAGAGATCCTAATGTCCTTAGATGAAAGTGTTATAGTTTAGGCTTGCTAAATTGGGAATTGTGTTAGAATTTTCAACTTTTCGTTAACCTCTATTAAATGTTGGGAATCATTTAAAGGAACCATGTTGGAGTATGACATAGTAATTGGGGAAACCTTAATTTTGGGGAAACGTATGTGTTGCAACACTTGAGATTCCTTGTAAGAGCTACGTGCGACTTTGATATGTTCGAAGTAGGTACGTAGGTAGTCCTTGGGTGAAGGATGCCCCTATGAATTCAAGTCTATAGGGGGAGGATCTAGGGGGGATAACTCCTAGATTTTGGGGTTCCTAATTGGTTTGGCCTTCTCTCTTCAGTAGGCTTTATATGAGGCCAAAATGGTTATTAGATAATTTGTATTCAATACATAATGTGTTTTTGAATAGTAAGGTGAATGAAGGGAATGGATTTGACTACTTGGTAGTGGGTACATGTTGATTTGAGCTTGTCTCGTGTTGGTTATAGGTTATTTTTTTTATGTTGTGAAAATTAATCTCAAACCTATATGACTATATAGGCTCCTAAAGTAGTCAATTGTGATCTACTTATTCCTAATTAGGAATCTCTTTTACAATTATAGTGCTAAGCTAGGTATAGGTGATAGCTTTTACGACAATAGATGGAGTAGGACCCTACGAGGGCATAGGTAGAGGTTGCAAACCTCTAATATGTAGACTATTCCTATCCATTCGAGGTGATCACTAATGGAAAAATCTTATGACCCACGTAGAGATAAAGTTTATCCATGCTTGAGATTGATAGTAGTCAAGGAGCATACTATGTCGACTAAGTGTTAGGTGTATCATTTGGATAGTGGGGTGGATTCCACCAGGAGCAAGTAGGCATTGGGGCTAGTGGCATATCAACAACACATACCTCATGTCTAGAGGCTTGGATAGATTCTGCTAGGAACATGTGGGCCTTGGGGCTAGTGGCATGTCAACAATAGATGTCCAATGTACACTAGAGGGTTGGATGGTTTTTTGCTAGTAGCATGCAAGCCTTCATACCAACAACATGCAAATGATGGACTACCTTGTTTGCTTATCCATCCAAAGGACTATAGGGAAGAGAGTTTCTAATAAAGAATAGGTAGGTAACAGTTGGATCAACCTCATATTATAGTTTGGCCTATCTTGATGTGGAAAATGGTATCTTAGATTATCAGAGGTAGGTACTACCTTGGGATCATGAACTGATATGAACCTATGTATAATTGAGTGTGTTTATACACTAATGCCTCCCTAAGTAATTGTGTAAATGGCCTAGGGTTGTGCACATTGACATATTGGTGCCCATGCTAGTGACAACAAGAAGTATGAGATGCTTTATTGTTTTCATAGCAGGCTATGTGATTGTGAATTAGGTAGTGGCTTGATGCATGCATAGGTTGCATCCATTTCCACATTACCAATTGTTCTTTATGTGAACGAGATTTATCATGTGGATTGTCACACAGAATATATGTGATGTATGCTTGAGCTAGTTTGTTGTACTTGTGATGTAGTGCCTTAATAAAATTACATAGTGATATGTGATACACTTTTGTGTTAAGTTCACTTCTTTCCCAATATTTATCTATCTTAATTTAAACTCTTATTTTGACCTTATCATTGTCTCATTTGCACATGTTTCTACACATTTATCTTATTTTGACCTAATCCTTCCTTCAAGATCCTACACTCACCATCCTAATTCAAGTTGTGGTAAGAATGCGATTAATAACAAATGTGGGCATTGTCCCTCCTACTTACAAAGTACAAGTGAAAAAGCCTTGACATAAATTAAGTGTTCAACTAGACATGTTAGAGTTCATAAAGAAGAATGATCTCCTTTCTTACCTTTTAATTTTTCTTCTCTAGATTTTATTGGGAACTTTGCTTATCATTTTCAAGCATTGAATTTGTTTCTTAAATTTTTAATGTAGTGTCTCCTTTTCTTGTTTCTTATCACTTATATATTCAAAAATATATAAAAATTATTTTATTTTAACACATTTATTTTAGAGAAAATTCATGCCAAAAATATGTGGTGTAATATATAGGTGTTGGGTAGAAACCAAAATTTGAATGTGGAGTCCTTTATGCCTTATTTAGAGCACATACTAGATCCCTCTTATTCCAACCATCTTGATTTTCACTATACTAGTGCTCTTTGCATTTATTATGAACTAAAACATTTGATGATAGATTTAGTCTACTATGACGAACTATGAAAATGTGTGTGAACTCTAGAGGTTCCACCTTTGATAGTGCAACATTAGTCACGTTTAATTGCATATTCTCATCCAAAAAGATGATATTGCATTTCACATATTTGTGAAAATTGTAGCCTTTGTGAAGAAGTGAAGGTAGGAAAAGACTTTTTTTGTTTGCCAAATCAATATTTAACTAGGCCTTCCCTACTTTTTTTTTCTCAATGTTTATAATTCTTCCATTTTGTTTGAGTTATGATAACAAAGAAATGATATGAATTTGGTAAAATTGGACCGAGTTTGACAATGTTTATCTGGCATTCATGGTGCATTTATAGGTATATAGTGAATGCATGTACTATTGGTCAAATTTATTATTTTTATATGACTAGCTATTAGAGAATTAATGTATTAGACTTGAGATTACACATTAATTCAACCATTTATTTTGTAGTAATATATTTGATTATCCAAGTTGTTTGGGGCCAAAATACTCACTCAGTATTTAATTTGGAACATCTATTAGGACTTAGAAAACACATATAATGTTAAAAATGCTCATCTAGGTCCTTACAAATATTTACACAAAGATATATTAATTTAAACCCTCTTCTCAATGAATATTTAGAAAAATATATTCTCTTTCTTATCAATTTAATACTAGAACATTGTAATAATACTTTATATCTTATTACAATACACTAAACAAGTCATTTTCTTTTCATTTTACTTTTGAAAAAGACTAAAACATTGTAATCATTATTTATATCTTATTAAATTACACTAAACCAAATCAAAGCCATGTTCTTTTATTTTTTTTAGAATAATAGAATAGTATAATAATATATACTTCTATGAGGTCTATTTATTAAGGAAGACTTCTATGAGGTCTATAAAGAAGCCTTTTCCAAGGGATCCTTAGGTTCTTTGATTAATCAAGGGCTGATAAAATTAATTCCCAAAGTGAAAAATGAGAATAACATTGCAGGTTGGAGACCAATCACACTCCTTAATACCTCCTACAAGATTATTGCCAAAGCTATTGCAAAAAGAATTGATCGTGATGGTGCAAGAAATTTTAGATCCAAGCAAATTGGATTTATAGGAGGAAGATTCATTCTTGACAATTTGGCACTTGCTTGGGAAGCTATTGAATGGGCTCAAAAAACATGAAAAAACTGCCTCATCAAATTTGATTTTGAACCCCTTTTTGTTGATGCTAATGCTTGCTTAGCTATTAATGGTTCAATCACCCAAGCCTTTCCTCTTCAACGATCGATAAGACAAGGTTTCCCTTTAGCTCCTTTCCTCTATGTTCTCATAGTTGATGCTCTTGGATACCTTTTAATTCATGCTAAAAAGCAAAATATCATTCATGACATCTCTCTGCCTGGAAATGAAGTTTCTCTCAACTCTCATTTTGTTGATGACAACTTACTATTCATTCAAAACTCTCAAGAAGAACTTAATAATACCCTAGATGTCTTAGACCTGTTTTGTTCAACAACTGGCTCACAACTTTCTCTTAATAAAACTGAATTTTGGATGACTATAGCTGATTAGCCACCTCCTTGGATTCCCCCACAGTGGAAATTCAACAATCATAGAGTAATTTCAAGATACTTGGGCATTCCCTTTGGAATAGGAGTTTCACTATCCAAAATGTGGAAATGGTTCATCAATAAAGTAAAAAGCAAGCTCCAAATTTGGTCAAACAAATTTTTATCCATGGCTAGATGCATTCAAATTGCCAAAAAAATCATCATAGCCAGTCATGTCTACATCTCTTCATGTTGGCTTCCTTCCAAAAGTAGTTATAATTAGTTAACTCAGCTAATCAGAGGGTTTCTATGGGGAAAATGGAATAACAGAAAAGGCCTCCCAATAGCTTCATGGTTATACTAAATCTAGCCAAAAAACAAAGGGAGTAATTGATCCCCTCACACAAGGGTTCTTCCTCATTGCTAAATGGATTACTAGATCTCTTAATGGAGCAGCACCATGAAAATCTCTTATTAGGCACTGATTTGCTACAACCAAAGCCAATAATGCTTGTGTCACATCCTGTCAATGAAGGAACATGAACATGAAAGAAAAACAAAATAAAGGAAAAATACAATCTTTTGAACAAAAAAAAGATGAGGAAACTGTTCACATGAATTGAGCATGGTGCATGAAAGGGAAGGGGGGGTGACCATGCCATTAATAAGGCATGGTAACCCTTCCTTGGAGGAGGAAAAATACAAGTCATGGGTCAAATTGGCGTGCCATGTGAAGAAAATGCATTTTATTTTGGGAAGACTATGGCCTCCATAAATCTATGTGGGGTCATTTTGGGGGTGAGAAAATAAGAGGAAAGGGGTGCTGACAAGAAGTCGAGACCACTTCTTGGCCAAAAAGTGGGTGTTTTCCCTAATTTTCAAAATTTGTCATATTTGACCTTAAAAATTGAAGCACTTAGAGATAGAATCTTGGAAAAGGTCACTAATCATAAAATGTAGTATTTAGATTCTAGTTCCAAATATGTAATTTATTTTAATACCCAGATGATACAAATTGATTTTCAATAGGCGTTTCTAAAAACCACTGTTTAAAAGTCACTTTGTATTTTTACTATACCATGCACATGTATGTCATCCATATTTTGACATAAATAATCATATTTTTCTAAATCCTTTTGGGAAAATATTTGTAACTCACTTAAGCACGTTTTCCATATTTTTTTGTAATTTTTTATTGAATATATTTTTTTTGTTAATTTTTTATTGGCCATATTTGGTGTTTTAAAAAATCGTCATGTATGTCATGCATAAGATGACTTAAACTTATCATTTTTTGAATTTTTTTCAAATTAAAAAGAATCGTTTGAAGTACACTTTCATAAAATTTGTTTTTCAAAAAATAATTTTAATAAAAAGTTATTAAAATACTAAAAAACCCTGATAATTCAAGTTTATGGACCTGTTTCATCAAAAAATAATTGATAAATAGAAAAAATAATCCAATTGGAATTTTTTTTACATATTTAGAATCTACACAATCTCATCTAAAATGGGTTTTAATGTCATAAAATAATTTTGAAAAAATGTCCGTCAACCATATTAACATTCTCTTGATATTGTCATGACCTTGTACTTGTAGGTCTAAGGCTAAGGGTTGGGTTACCATGCCTTTTCCAAGCCTAAATCCAAATGTGAAACATGGATTGTGATTTTCAAACCTTTTGGAATGAGTACCCACTTTAAAATGGGTACCTATTCTAAAAAATAAATGACTACCTATTTTAAAGTTGAAAAATGACACTTCCACTAGAAGTGGACTTAACTTCTTGCACTTACCCAAAGGAAATGTAGAAGATGAGCTTTATTTAGGGAAGAAAAGAGAAATGTGAGAAAAAAAGGTCAATAGAAGAAGAATGTAGAGAATGGTGGAATTCACGAGTGTTTGGAATGAAAAACATGAGTACGAGAATTTGTAGAGAGGGAGAGCTCAAGGAAATGGCACACAAAGAGGAGGGAAGAAATCGTGTAGGGAAGAATTCAAAGGAAGGTTTTGGGTAGTTTGTGGACACGTTTTTGCTCAGGATGAGAGTAATAGAATGTAGACATAAATATGAGGAGAATGCAAAGAAATCACAGGAAAAAGGGAGAAGAAAATCATGTGGAAAGATGGTTGATTTGAGTGAGAGGAGTTGGAAGCATGGAAAAATTAGCATGGGTAAGTTGGAAGTCCACAAACATTACCTTTGTTCTCCCTGTTTAAATGGCAACAAGAGCTTTGGAGCAAGGATATGAATTCCCAACCAAGCATAATAGATAGAAGATTATTATCAGAGGAGGCATGTAGAAAATACATAGGGAGAAAGAAAGGAGAGGAATGCAGAGCAAACCGAGAAAGAGAATGGAGTGGAATATTGGTTTGGTGGGCAAATAGAGTGA
Source organism: Sequoia sempervirens (assembly GCA_007258455.2). Lineage (NCBI taxonomy): Eukaryota > Viridiplantae > Streptophyta > Pinopsida > Cupressales > Cupressaceae > Sequoia > Sequoia sempervirens. The sequence continues at coordinate 336,104,848 of VDFB02000015.1, read as the reverse complement.
ATAGGAATGGAACGGGGGAGTGGAAAGAGGGAAAAATCATGAAGATCGAGCAAGAGGAGATGCAGAATGAAACTTCAAATAGGCGAGGGATGTGGCCAGGAAACATTGTGGAAGTATGGAGGCACAATAATTCAAGGGGATGAAGACAATCCAAATCCAATAAGATATAACTAAATCTCTGCATTTAAAACTATTTAATGTTTTACTGCAATCTATTTGTGATAGGGAATTGTTATGGTATTAATGTAAATACTAAATTTTAGAGGATAAAGTGTCAATCTTATTGTCAGATAATGGATTTAAGGAAAGAAGCTAGTTTTTTAGAGAAATGCTTGGTCTGGTATCTTATCTTCCAACCCCATGGAAGTAACTATTATGATTTTAAGCTATTTTCTAGAGAGTTACCATTATCACATATAATACATAGAGGTGATATATGACATAATGGTATAAAATAATTAAAGAAATTAAAATTAATCTATATATTTATGGGAATTGGCATTATTGCTGTGTGGTCCTAGTTCTGGTCACATTGCTATAGAAACTACCAATTGTTGATCATGCATGCTTAGTTTTCATTTATAAATATAGAACAATATGAGGCCCACTTTAAATTTGAAATATGATGAAAAGTTTGATTGAAATCCCAATTTCCCATGTTTATGCATTGTTGGAGAACTCTAAACCAAGTCTCAAACTTTAATCTAATGAATATTGATAAACTATCTTTTAAATAAAGGTTACACATTGACTATTATAAGAAGGTTTGTCTATATAAATAAATCCTCCATGGAAATGTCCTCACTTCGTATATAAGGGATGACATGCATCATAATCTACCTAAAAGGGAATATGGTATTATTTTGGTACTATATTTTATCAAGATTTTCATATCAACTCTATAATCATGGGCTACGAATGAATTAGATACCATAGCTTGGTAGGGATATAGAATATTAAAACTTGGTACTATTGGTAATCCCCTTTATACTAGTGGCCAAAGTTCTTATATGATTGCATAATGTCTATTGACCTCTTATGTACTAGAACCTTGATATGGAAATCACCATGTGAATGAAAGAAGGATATTATAGCTATAAAGAATCACAACATAATCACATACTAAACGAAAGACTAAAATTTAATTTGGCACTCTTGTTGAGACTAAGATAAAAGATAATCCCGATGTGACCATGTTATGCAACATCTCATGATACCTTACTATTGACCATCGATGTCATCTTTAGTATAAATGACAATTATGAATAAATCATCCAATTTATGAACTTAATTACTATAAGAATACGAGGTTCCACCATAATGTAAAAAAATTAAAAGATTAATAATAAAATTATTATTGGGTTTATATTCATATATCGATTCATCAATAGTTATAGTGTTGCCCACTTTCTTAAGTAGGATTTTAAATCCCTGCAAAAGTAGTCTCCTATATGTCCTCGTTAAAGTTTAAATACTTATACCTGGTGTAAAGATAATAATTATGCATCCATGACCTTTCTCAGGCATGACATTAATTTAATAAATTATTGGCTAATGACATATTTCTTAATATGGGGTACTTAATCTATATATTGGGTCATAATCAACTAAAATGATTATAGCCAATAATGGCTTAAGATGTTTGTGTAATCATTGAGTTATTAGTCCATGGTTGAGAAAAGTGTCTTGGACCATTTAGGAAATTCTATTATAATGGAAATATGGGTCACATGTTCCTTTAATGTCATTTTATCCTCCTAATTTTAGTATGTTTTTGGGTATTGGGGAAAAGCTTTATGATGACTACAAGATATAGATTGACCCCTTGAGTATAAGAACCACCATGTTGAATCTATTATGTGAATTTCAAACAGAAGTATGGGTTTGTGTGGACCAGATAATTTCATACTGATTAATAAGCCTAGCCCCTAGGTAGATAAGGTAATCCTTGAGACGGTCTAGTAGGTTTATGAATGATAATAGGTGGAGTTGGTCGAGGACCTTGATATTCTTGAGGGGGAGTGTTATTCTACGAGATGCTAAATTGCGAACTTAGTGTTAGTAATTGAAGGGAATCATTAATGATGTATTGCTAATGGGAAAACCTAAGTGTATGCATCATTGAGAGACCTTGTGAGGATAACTACATGCAACTTTGATCCGTTTGGAAGCGGGTACGTAGGCGGTCCTTAGGCGAAGGATGCCTTTATGACCCCAAGTATGTAGTGTTGCAAATATGAACTAGTTTGGTGGTGTTGTCATTGATGTCATCATTGATGTCAACATAGTTAAGTATGTTGCAGATTGTACATGTGACATGGAGCTATCTTTATGGTGTTGTAGATGTGTTGTATTGGTGAGTTTCCAAGTGCTTTTGAGAAAATTAAATAAAGAAGAGAAGCTAGAGTGTTGAATGTGTTCAAAATGTGCTCCAGTATGTGCTCCACATTTCTCTTGTATTGATCCTATGCTTGTGCGGATTTGAAGGTTTGTTAATGGTAATCTCGTGGTACTATATGCTGAGGTTCAACTTCTGGTGAGATGGTACATGAAAGTTGCGTTCACCGGTATGTGAACTGTCTAGCAAGTTTGATTTTCTATGGACTGGGAGAAATGTTTCTGCTCCACAGTCCTTCACTGTTTTGATTTAGATTGTGTGGATCTGGGATATGTCTTGTGAAGGTCTTTCCTATGCTTTGGCGAAGACATTTGAAGTTTGGTAATCAAGAAGTCATATTTCGGTATTTCAGTATGAGTTTGCATAGTTTGGATAGACTAGTGAAAGGAATTTAGTGATTGAAGTTTGTTGTTTTGCTGCAGATGTATCTAGAAGTTTCTGAGATGTATTCTTGTGTATAATGAAGCATGTTGTGGCATCCGTGTGTCATCTTCTTGTTGGGAAGCGTGTGCATCAATATTTTTTGTGTTTTTAGGTTTGGTTGACCTAGAGTTTACACTTCATTCAAAGAATAAAATTTAATTGAGGAAGTGTGTAGATGATCCAACAAAATAATTTTATTGGTCCACTCTTATTCCTTTCCACTGTGGGAATTTTGAGTTGCCGACCTAATTTGAATTTATGAAACATTGTCTTGTGGCCGACCTTGGTAAATGTTTCTAAGGTTGATAATGTTATAAAAACAAATAGAATTGTGAAGAGTTGTATGACAGTGTGATGCAAAGTGACGAAAGTGTGCCACAAATCATAAGACCAGAAGTGTGTGTGAGTGAGTTGTGATGGCAGTTTTTCAATGTGCTGAAGGCAGTGAACTGAAGGTTTCTATAATCCTATGAATGTGCTTTAATTGTAGTGGTGGAACTTTTGTTCTCTTTTGTATCTATAGGCAGTGAGTCTCCTTGTTGGACAGTGAGTCCTTTCTGTACAGGTAATGAGCCTTTGTACTTGGATAGTGAATCCTCTTTTGGGAAGTGAGCCCTTAGAAGTGATCCTTTTTATAATATTTATATTATGAGTTAACCCTCACCATGGTTTTTCCCTTATTGGGTTTTCCACATAAAAAATCTAGTGTTCATTATGTTGATTTTCTTTTTGTTATTTATGTTTCATGCTCATATTTAATAACAAAATAGTGTGGTTAAAGACTTGATAAGTGATAAAGATTTAAGTTTGAATTTGTGCAACAACTGATTCACCCCCCTCTCAGTTGTCATGTTCCTTTTTAACAATTGGTATCAGAGCTTGTGGTTCCTTATGTAGAGCTTAATCGCTTAAGGAGGATCTGATGGCACACAAGTTAGCAATCCCTATGTTTGATGGAACTAACTACAATGACTAGAAGGGACAAATGAGAGGATACATTATCTCTCTTGGTTTCAAGACTTGGAAGGTTGTTGAAAATAAGTATACACTTTCGTTCGGTGGTGTTAATTCTGTAGATGAGATCTCTCCTTATGAAGAAAATGAGAAGGTGAAGTATGCGATTTGCAGTGGTTTATCTAAAAGTGAGCGAGTCAAGGTTAATTCTATGGATACTACATATGAAGTATAGGAGAAGTTGGAAGGCATGTATGAAGGAAATGAAAAGGTGAAATTGACAAAGAAGTTGGCGGAAAAGCATAGATTTTTGAACCTGAAGATGGAAGATGGTGAAGAATTTACAAGTTTCTTTCAGAGAGTTGAACTGTAGCAAATGATGTTAAAAATCAAGGAGGAAAACTAGTAGATGAAGATATAATCGAGAAAATCTTGATCACTTTATCAGAATGTTACAGCGACAAGATCTTTGTTATTGAAGAGATGTATGATCCTAAGAAGTACACTCTAGAAGAGCTATTTGACACCTTGCAAGCATTTGAGATAAGAAAGTTCTGGAAAGACGAAAAGACATAAGAGAAGACAAAAATGGCATTCAAGGATTTGAAGATTGAAGAACCAGATAGCGATGATGAAGAGTTGGAAGCAAATTTCACTAGGAAATTGAAGAAAGGAACTGGAAAATATAAAAATATGTTACCCTTTAAATGTTTCAATTGTGGTAACATTGGTCATCATGATTTGAGGTGTTTGAATAGGGCTACACATAAGAAGAACAAGGATTATAAGGATAAGGATAGGAAGGATAAGAAGTATAAGAAGCTATACTATGTTAAGGAAGAGGTAGGTATTTCTAATGGAAAATCTGACAATGAGGTTGATGATAGTGAATGCTTATTCTTAGCTTTGGAAAGTAAATCTATATCCACTAACTCTGGAAAATGTGTAAGTAAGAAGGCTCTGAAGGTTAAGAAGAATATGAAGGAAGGTACCTTGGTTACCATTTTTCATGCAAGACAGGATGAAGACTATTGGGTAATTGATAGTGGATGTTCCAATCACATGACTGAAGATAAGAGTAAGTTCACTAAACTTGAAAAATATGATGGTGGTTTAGTCATGTTCGGTGATGATTCAAGAGCTAAGATATGTGGTAAAGGTTCAATTAGTTTTGATGGAGTGCATAATACTGATGATGTATATTATGTGAAGGATTTGAGACAAAATCTTTTGAGTGTTGGTTAGATGTGCAAAACTGGTCTTAAACTTGTGTTTCAGAACAATAACTGTGAAATCATAAAAGGATCCAGAAATGGAGATATGATTGCTGTAGGAAGAACTCATGGAAACATCTATCAACTGAAGGGAGTTGACGGTCATTGTCTTGTATCTCAAATTAGTGAAAGTTGGTTATGGCACCGAAGAATGGGACATGTGAACTTTGATAACCTAGTTAAGATCAGTGCTAAGGAGATTGTTCGAGGACTACCTAGAATCACAAGACCTGCTAATGCTATGTGCAAAAGTTGTCAATTGGGGAAGTAGACAAAATGTAGCTTTAAGGGAAAAGAACATTCTACTGCTAGAATGCTAGAGTTGATTCACACTGATCTCTGTGGTCCAACCAGGACCGAAATCTTGAATGGAGATAGGTACTTTATGTTGCTTATTGATGATTATACTTGAATTATATGGGTTGCTTTTCTCAGAGAAAAAAATAGGCCCTAGATAGGTTTAAGGTATTCAAGGCAAGAGTGGAAAATGAAGTAAATCTAAAAATCAAGTGTTTGAGATTTGATAGAGGTGGTGAATTCACTTCTAGTGAGTTTAATGAATTCTATGAGAAGCATGGCATAAAAAGACAGTTTTATGCTTTGAGAACCCCACAACAAAATGAAGTAGTTGAAAGGAAAAACATGACAATTTAGGAAGCTGCTAGAACTATGATGAAAGAGTCTAATGTACTGGATGTGTATTGGAGAGAAGCGATGCATATTGCTGTTTATGTTCTTAATAGAGTTTAGATCAGACACAACAACACAAAGACACCTTTTGAGTTATGGACTGGTAAGACTCCTACTGTAAAATATTTTAAGGTATTTGGAAGCAGATGCTATATTAAAAGAGATGATGAAAATCTTGGAAAGTTTGATGCTAGATGCGATGAAGGAATATTTCTTGGGTATTCTACAACTAGCAAGACATACAAATGCTTTAACAAAAGATTAAGAAAAATCATTGAAAGTGCTAATGTGAAAGTTGATGAAGACGTACACAGACCTATTGAGATAAGTGAAGTCGAACCTGATGATCCTATCTGCGGACATATACCTGAAGAAAATAAGGAGAAGGAAGAAGAATAAGAGAAAGAAGGATAAGAACAAGTGGAAGAAGAAGAAGAAGAGAATGAACCAAAACCTACTACTAGGACTCCTAAATATGTACAAAAGAATCATCCAAAAGTTCAAATAATTGGAAGCAAGAGTGAAGGTGTGAAGACAAGAAGCAGAGCTGTAGCTAAGGTAAATTTGTGTTTACTCTCTAAAATAGAACCTAAATTTGTAAAAGAAGCATGTGAAGATGAAAGTTGGATGAGAGCTATGAATGAGGAACTGCACAGATAGAAAAGAATCAGACATGGGAAATAGTCTCTAGACCTATGAACAAAAATGTGACTGGCTCACAATGGGTGTTCTGCAACAAACTTAATGAAAATGGAGAAGTAGTAAGGAATAAGGAAAGACTGGTATGCAAAGGATATTCACAAGTTGAAGGTATGGATTTTGAAGAGACTTTTGCCCCTATGGCCAAAATGGAAGCTATTAGAATGTTTTTGGCATTCTCTGCCCACAAAGACTTCAAGGTATATCAGATGGATGTTAAGTTAGCTTTTCTGAATGGTGAGTTGGAGGAAGAAGTGTACATGAAGCAACCTAAAGGATTTTAGTTGTCTGACAAATTGATCATGGTTTGTAAATTGAAGAAAGCATTGTATGGACTGAAGCAAGCTCCCAGAGCTTGGCATGCAAGACTGGACAAATATTTGACAAAGCAAGGATTCAACAAAGGTTTTGCTGATAGTAATCTCTACTTCAAAGTGCAAGGTAATAAGATGTTGATTGTAGTTGTTTATGTTGATGATATCAGTTTTGGTGGAAATGATGGCATGTGTAAAAAGTTTGCTGAAGAAATGCAGAAAGAATTTGAGATGTCTATGATTGGTGAATTAAATTTCTTCCTTGGTCTACAAGTGAATCAAACTAATAAAGGGATATTCATTTCACAATCTAAGTATGTAATAGAGTTGTTGAATTTTTTTGGGATGGAATATTTTAAACCGGTTTGTACTCCTATGGTAACTAGATATAAGCTGAGCAAGGATGATGAATCTACTAAGACTGATCAGAGCAAATACAAATCCATGATTGGCGGATTGCTATATATCACTACTACCAGACCAGATATTATGCATGCAATGTGTCTAGTTGCTATATTTCAAGTAGATCCTAGAGAAGCTCATCTTATAGCTATAAAAAGGATATTTAGATATCTTAAAGGCACACCAAATTATGGACTATGGTACCCTAAGAGTAATGATTTCACCCTAAGTGCTTATACAAATGCTGATTGGACTAGATGTATAGATGACCGGAATAGTACCAGTGGTGGTGCTTTCCTTCTTGGTGGGAGATTGGTTTCATGGTTGAGTAAGAAGCAAGACTTAGTTTCTTTATCTACTATAGAGGCAGAGGGTGCTGCCACAATAGTGGTTTACAATTTCTGGGAGGAACTGATTTTTGCTGTTCAATCACATATTTTTAAAAAATATAATGATTTAAGCCTTGAAAAGTTCCATTTAAAGAATTCCAATTGAAGAGGGTTTGATCAAACTACCTTAAATCAAACCCCCTTAGATAGAACCCAACTAGTTTTAAACTATACATATAACAAAGTCTCCTTTACACCTATCAAAATGCTAATAAAAAACCACTTTTGATTTACCTTTTGGGGGATCAAATAAATTCATTTAAAATTTATTTTTTGCAAGTATGTAGTACTTATTATAAGCTTCCCAAAAAGTATAATTTTAAATAAATTTAATTTGATTATTATATTTATTTTTTATTTCTCGTGAATGTAGGTTTTTCACCAAAAATCAAGCTCTCTGTTCTGCACGTGGAAAAATAGCAGATTATTAATTTTTTTTTTTTAAATATTAGTGCACCAAATATTGAAGTCCTTGATCCAACAAAGAAAAACAAAAGAACTTCGATACATACAAAAAAAGTTACATGTTATACGGTCGCGCTATTTTGAATTATAATTGGTTTGAATTCAAAACTTGATTAAAGAAAAAATATTCAATAAAAAACTATCTAACCAAGTGGAAGCACTAGATATCAGAGTTGAAAATCTAAATTGAAAGAATTAGAATTTTATCCTTCATGGAAAAAACATTGTGTTATACGGTGTCACTTTTTAAAAATGTTGTTTATGAAAAAAACTGGTTTTCGGGGAGATGGAAAAAAAAGTGCAATATGATTCCAAAATTTTTGAAAAAAATATATTTAGAATCTATAGGCAAAAATGTCACGAAACTCTAGTTTGTATCATCTTCAAATTCCTCATGGTTTAGCTGCTATAGGTGCTCGAAAGTGAAGATTTAGTTAAAAAAAAATATTTCAGTGTCCAGTTTGGCCAAAAATTGTAAACCACTATTGTGGGATGACCCCAGAGTATATTACTATAGCATCCTAATGCACACAAGTTTTGTGGATGAAGAAAACTTTGAAAGACATTGGTATGGTATGTGATGAGCCTATCTCTATCTTTTGTGACAATACAAGTGTAATAAATTTTTTGAAGAACTTGGTTATGCATTCAAGAACGAAGCACATATCTATCAAATACCATTTCTTGAGAGAAAAAGTGTTGGAGAATGAAGTCAAATTGGAGTTTGTGACTACAAAGGAACAAATTGCAGATATCTTTACTAAGGCTCTTTCGAAGGATTCTTTTGAACATCTTAGAGAGATGTTGGGGGTTGTTGGCCCTCCTAACTAGGTGCACATGAAGGTGCATTAGTCCAGTGAATTCATAGATTCTTCATTTATCTGGACTGATTGTTGGGTCTACCCCGCAGGGGGAGTAGAAGTGGTTTCATTGTTGCAGTATGGGTGTACTCCTAAGGGGGATTAATCAGAGTTGTTCTTTTCCATTGATGTCAAAGGGGGAGAAAAGGTTGTGTTGCCATCAATGAAAAAGGGGGAGATTGCTGCAAATATGAGCTAGTTTGGTGGTGTCATCATTGATGTTGTCATTGATGCCAATATAGTTCAGTATGTTGCAGATTGTACATGTATGGCTGAGATGATTCTGAGATGTTGTGAGTACATGGATCTATTTTTATGGTGTTGTAGATGTGTTGTATTGGTGAGTTTCCAAGTGCTTTTGAGAAAATTAAATAAAGAAGAGAAGTTAGAGTGTTGAATATGTTCAAAATGTGCTCCGGTACATGTGCTCCACATTTCTCCTGTGTTGATCCTATGCTTGTGCAAATATGAAGGTTTGTTAATGGTAATCTCATGGTACTATATGCTGAGTTTCAGCATCTAGTGAGATGGTACATGAAAGTTGCGTTCATCAGTATGTGAATTGTCTGGAAAGTTTGATCTTCTGTGGACTGGGATAAATGTTTCTACTCCGCAATCCTCCACTGTTTTGATTCAGATCGTCCGGATCTGGGATATGTCTTGTGAAGGTCTTTCCTATGCTCTGGAAAAGAAGTTTGAAGTTTGGTAATCAGGAAGTCATGTTTCAGTATTTCAGTATGAGTTTGTACAGTTCAGATAGACTGGTGAAAGGAATTCAGTGATTGAAGTCTGTTGTTTTGCTGCAGATGTATCTGGAAGTTTCTGAGATGTATTCTTGTGCATAATGAAGCATGTTGTGGTGTCTATGTGCCATCTTCTTGTTGGGAAGCATGTGCATAAATGTTTTTTGTATTTTTATTAGGTTTGGCCGACCTGGTATTTACACTTCATTCGAAGAATAAAATTTAATTGAGGAAGTGTGTAGATGATCGAAGAAAATGATTTTTATTGGTCCACTCTTATTCTTTTCTACCACAGGAATTTTGAGTTGCCAACCTAATTTGAATTTATGAAATGTTGTCTTGTGGCCGACCTTGGTAAATGTTTCTAAGGTTGAGAATGGTATAAAAGAAAATCGAATCAAGTGAAGAGTTGTATGACAGTGTGATGCAAAGTGACGAAAAATGTCCCACAAATCATAAGAGCAGAATTGTGTGTGAGTGAGTTGTGATAGTAGTTTTTTAGTGTGCTGAAGGCAGTGAACTGAAGGTTTCTGTAATCCTGCGAAAGTGCTTTAAGCGCAGTGGTGGATCTATTTTTTTATTTTGTATCTGTAGGCAGTGAGCCTCCCTGTTGGATAGTGAGTCCTTTCTATAGGCAATGAGCCTTTGTACTTGGACAATGAGTCCTTTTTTGGGCAGTGAGCCTTTTTATAATCTTTATATTGTGAGTTAACCCTCACCGTGGTTTTTCCTTATTAGGTTTTCCACGTAAAAAATCTAGTGTTCATTGTGTTGATTTTCTTTCTATTATTTATGCTTCATGCTCATATTTAATAACAAAATAGTGTGGTTGAAGATTTGATAAGTAATAAAAATTTAAGTTTAAATTTGTGCGACAACTAATTCACCCCCCCCTCTTAGTTGTCATGTGCCAAGTTTAACATGTAGGGGGGGGTTTAGAGGGATAACTCCAAGGGTTGGGGTTGTTCCTAATTGGTTTGACCTTCTCTCTTTAGTAGGTTTCAATTTGAGGTTGTAATGGGTACCAAATGGGTATGAAATGAGTTAAGGAAATCAAATAACCTGTACTTAAATGCATGATGTGTTTTGAATAGTAAATGAATAAAGTAAGTGATTTAACTACTTATAATTGGTAATTGAATATATGTATATGTTGGGTAAAGTCCATCTTGTGTTGGTTCCATGTAACTTTATGTGTTGTGAAAACTGACTCCATATCTAGAGGTCTTTATGTATAGGCTTGCGTATCTATTGATTGTGATTGTGATTCATGTTATGTATGACTCACACAAGTGTGAACCTATAAGATATTTGACTAGTGACAGGTAGTCATTGGATCGTGCCAATGACCGATGTCTGGCCTACTATTAGGGACTAGCTGAAATTCACTTGGTTCATGGAGGTGAAGGTTGCTATAGGCTACCTTGGTTATGATTATGATATGGTAACGATTGCACGGGTAGGGACCCATCCGTGCGGGTAATGGTAATCCAGTGCTAACCATTGTACCAAGGGGGTTCACTGGCTGTCACTAAGGGCACAAAAGTGATTGATGTTAGTGTTACCCAAATTGTGAAGAAGATAGCTGACAATATCACTAAGGTCACAAGGTGGTATATGTTGGGAGCTACTTCTTCTTGAGCGGACAAACTTTTCATCGGTGGCCTATAGGAAATTGAAGTCAAAATCCACAAAGTTATGGTAGGTTCACTACTTGTGGAACCCTTGGGATGGTGGAAAAACCCATGGTGTAGTATGGGATGCATCGAATCCCCTTCCTAGTTGTCAGATTGTATACTTAACCTTGTGGGGTTGAGGACAGACCCACAGTGTAGTATGGGATACACTGAGTCATCTTCCCATTTGTCCAATGGTGCAAAAGATTAGAGGAAAGGATAGGACCCACATTGTAGTGTGTAATACATCAATATTCTTTCTATCTAGGATGCATTATGGACATGTGTTAGCCATTGTGATGTGTTAATCAACCATTGTGGATGTGATGTATGTGGAGCTTGTCAAGTTATGTGTATGTGATGTACATTGATGCTTTCCTCTATGTATGTGATGTATGTTGGAGCTTGTCACTATGTATTTGTGATGTATGTTGGAGCTCGTTATTGTGCATTTGTGATGTATGTTGGAGCTCATCACTCTATGTATGTGATGTATGCTGGCTTGCCATTGTGTATGTGATGTAAGCCGAAGCTCATCACTATGTATTTTTGATTTATGTTGGAGCTCGTTATTGTGTATTTGTGATGTAAGGTGGAGTTCGTCACTGTGTAAATGTGATGTATGTTGGAGCTTGACGTTGTATATTTGTGACATATATTGGAGCTAGTCACTAATGTAATTGTGATATGCATATGAGATAATATTTGATGTACTTGTGATGTACATATGAGCTAATCACCACTGTACTTGTGCTATGTGTATGATCCAATCATGTAATGTGTGTGAGCTAAGTTAGCTTGTGTATATGGAGGTATGCTCGTGATGATTATTGTGCATGATCTTTGGGATTATGGTTTGATATGACCCTTGTGTATTGGTGCATGTTTGTACACTAGGGATTGCTAATGTTTGGTATAGAACCGACACTTGATGACAAAGTTATTATCATTATATTATAAATTTTGGCTAAGTTGATAGCTTACATGTACCTAATTAATAGTCACGGGTTAAAAGCAAGATCAAATCTATCTCATACAAGAGGAGAGATTGAACTCCCTTTGACATTGTTGGGCGAATACGAAGCTTGTGATTCCCACAAGGGGATACACAGGTAGGGTCTTCACGAGCCCTCGAGGCTTAGGTTGTAGGCCTAGGGATGACCTTAACCTTGGGACCTTAACACTCTTTTGTGCAAGCACATAACTGGCAATAATTCAAGTTGATGCAACCATGGGAATGGAGAAGTATTGAAGTTAACACTATTAAGCTTCATGGAAGGTGATCAATCATTTAAGTTGGTAGATGTTGTGAATGCAAAAAAAAAAAAAATATAGTGCTTGAGGGGTGAATTTTATAGCTTGGATAGAGGTTGGGTAGAAAGATAAAATCTTAATGGCAAAATACTTCAAAAGTCAAGCCTCCAGACAATTTTTTAGCATATGGAAAGCTTGGCAACATGTTTCTCCTCTTCTTGAATGGAAAGAACAAGATATTAGTCATGGCATGAGTTTCATTGCTTCATCTATTTGGTGGAATAGATTGATATACTTTCATTAGCAACCTTTAGCGACTATCCCTTAGTTGCATAGCAAGCTCTTATTCAGAAAAGGCATCAAGGAATTCTTGAACATTTGGGAATTCACAACTCTAACTTGAAAAAGTGACATGCAACTTAAACATGAATTCAAGCTATCCAATGCTCTTATCAATGATATTCACAAGGTGCAAGATGTTGTGCCTTTAGAGCTGCAACTAAAACTATCTACTCCTATTTCTTGCAATTTTTTCAAGGATTGGAGGTGGTTTCCAGGCTATAATATTGATAATTTCCCTCTCAAACTTAATTACTTTAAAATCCTTCCTTCAATTCAAATTCATCCTAGATTAAATCTGAAATGGAATCTAAATTGGTCCAAGTCCAAATGGTGCAGCTTGAGCATTGCTGTTTGGAAATCAAAAGTTGAGGCCAAAGCTCAATTTTTAGCATAGAAGATTATTCATTACAAAATTGCTGTGGGAGAATGCCTCACCTTTCTACATAATTAATCCACCAAATTTCCTTTTTGTCACAAGCTGGAAACCATCAAACATGCCTTTTGGTCATGTAAACATACTCAATTAATTTGACAAGCAATTGTGGCTCTTATTCTTGACATGTTTAGTAGAAAATTAAAATGGAAATCAACTCTTTTAGGGTTGTATTGTTCTTAGAACATAGTCTCAGAAATTTTTTGTCAATGTATCCTCTAATATATTTGGTTGCTCAGGTGTAAAGCTATTTTTTCTAATGTCTTTCCTCCTATAGAAGTGATCATGCACGATTTATTCTCTAGTATTATTTTTCATCAGTCAACTCTTGCTAAAGCAGTGAAGGAGAAACAAAGTAACATCTCAGAGCTTCAAACACAACTATCTAAAGTTTAGTCTCAATTGACAGTGATTGCTAAAAATCATAATAGATCTCTACTCCCAATGGTTACTATCATTACAGAAGAACATATGCTACTCACTCTAGGAGAGAAGTGATTCTGTTAATAAAAACAAATTCAGCTGTCTTAGTTGATTTGTACTCTAGTGTTTCTTGTATTATGGTCTCATCTAGTCATTTTGGTTGGGTTCAATACTAAATTAAAACAATATATACTTATTCCAATATATTTAATAGAATTACCGATGCCTCAAACAAAATTCATTAATTTTTATATTTATGATTTGAAAAAAACCTACATCAATTCAAAATAAGTTTTCTAAAATTTTAATAAAATATTCATAAAACTAGGGGAGAGGGCCCAGTAGTCGTGCACCCTAACTTCGCGCTTCTAGTTATCCTACATCGAAATTTCAAATCACTCCCAATTTTTTACAGCAGCTTACTTGGCAAGTTCTCTGCTTATAACTAAGGTTTCAGGGCGACATCATCAAATATGATGCCACATCAGCATGCGTTTTTGTCAAGGTGTCCAAAAGGCCCCAAAAAATAGTGAGACCAATTCTCGTGCATTACATCATGAGTAGTTGAGCTCTGATGTGGTATCACATGATTGGTTGCTTTTTAGATCACAAGCATACATTTTGTTTAATTATGGGTAGTCAAATTACAACTATTAGACATTATATAAACGACTATTGTGTATTATATTTACGATTGGGTGCGCGACTATTGGGCCCTCTCCCCCAACTCATAAATTTGTGGTGCAATTTGTGGTATAGATTTTCCCGTCTGAGGCAGACATTGTGTCGGAAAGTCAAATCTAAGCTTCGCCAATTCTGGACTACGAGAGTAGTTGAAGTTACTTGCATTCCTTTACTTTTGTTCAGTCAATAAACAGGTCATTTTCTTTCTGCATATGCAAATATTTCAAGAACAGTAGGGAACCTACACTTGAGCAGCATTGACATAGTTACAGCAAATCTGAAGCTTTCAGAACCAAATATTTACTGGGTGTTGGCCACGTCTGGAATATGGAATGGGTATTTTGGGGCTTGGCGGCTGTTTGTGCTGGTTTAATTTTGTTTCTGCTCAAGATTACGACAACAATATGGTGGAAGCCTCTGCAATTGAAAAAGTCGTTTGAAGCCCAACGAATCAGGGGCCCTCCATATAGGCTATTCTATGGGAATTCTACAGATATATCCACAATGATCGATGACCAGAAGTCCAAACCCATGCCACTCTCACATGACATACTCCCTCGAGTTATGCCCTATTATCTTCAGTGGACCAAAACCTATCGTACACTTGTATTCTGCATATTTTTACGCATATGGTATTTTATTAGTCATATTACTGGAATTCCTGCTTAGTACCATTGAATGTTTTGCTGGCTGTTTGTTAGAACATAGAATAGTCGCCGATTAAGGAGAAGTTGCAGGATTCTGAAGACTCTATTGATTAATAAACTTGTTATATGTGATACAGGTCAGGAATTTATTTACTGGTTTGGGCCTAATGCCAGGTTGGTTGTTCCTTACCCTGAGCTTATTAAGGAGATATTGACCACCAAATATGGCAACTATCCAAAGCTTCTAATGAATCCCCTTTCAAGACAACTGGCTGGACAGGGACTTGCGGGGTTGACAGGTGAGAAATGGGCTCAGCACAGGAAAATCATCAATCCTGCTTTCCGTATGGATCTCCTGAAGGTAAGGCACCGAATGTCTGTATTTATGTCCTAAATTAGAACCAAAGTGATTTAATACATAGTTGAATTATATTTTAGAGAGAAATCTACCAAGTTCCTACGGTTAAATAAACATAGATCTACTTTGCATATCAATCATCTAAGGGTTGAATGTTGGACCAACAAGATAAAGCCCTCTTTCCAAGCATTGAGGAGCTGTCCATTGTTGTCATCAAGGTTATGTAGATCCCCAAGCATCCCAGGACCAATTATTGCCCCATAGTATAGGTCTGCATTGCGAAACTTTGCAGTTGGGCATCATAACAAGCATTGTTTAGTGTTTGAGCCCTGATTCTCATCACAGTTTTAAGTTAAAAATCATTTTCAAATAGCGCACAATTAGTTTTAAGAAGCTTCCAGTCTTGAATCTTTTGCCCACTCTTAAGGATGTATGTGTAGTGCAGGGTCATATTAATGAATGTCAATTTTTTTTTTTTTTGCAATCTATTATGATATTGCTATTAGGATTCAATTTTATGAGTCAAACTTGTTGATCCATGTTTCATAAGTATTGGTTCAAAAGAACCCATATCTCATGATAATGAATGGTCCACTTAGCACTTGTTGTATCTAGATGATTGTCATAGAGATGAAACAATGAACCTTTCCAAAAGATCACCCATCCCAATACTACACCAATTTGTTTGTCTGTGATGAAGAGTTAAACCAATGATATACCTTTAACCCTTAATGATGGGTTATATCTCAATGCAAAACCCATATACTTCTCCTATGGCTTCTTAGCAGAGGGAAGTTTCTGTGTGGTGTTAAGCTCAAGGTTGTAGCGTGTTTCGAGCAGACAAAAACAGACACACGGGAGACCGTGTAACTACTTACAGATTTTTAAGAATACCGACCTTACGAAAAAAATTGCAAATAGAAAAATGATATATTAAGATTTAATTTTCTTTAATTTATTGACTAGTGGAGAGGGGACACTCTCTTCAATTGAGATGTTTTGGCTAGTGCTTTTTAGGTAAATAGCGATATTCTGTTTAATCCGTAGAAGTTACTTTTATCTTAAATATACTTTTTACACATGACTGCAAAAATAATCTTATCTGTTAGCACCTATGCCGATTATTTTGCAAATAATTCTCTATTTTGATATTCATATTCAGGATTCCACAGGAAGATATTTATATTCAGAATGTCCGAAACTTATATATTTTGATTATAGTATTTCTGTAATTGCAAGGGATGATTCCAACAATCGTGAAAAGCAGTGCCAATATGTTGGATGAATGGAGTAAATCGATATTGGTAGGTGTGAAAATTCTATTGCAGTTACTGATTATTAATCTCCTATCTAATACATAGATTATTTGACTCTGAAAAATTAATTCTCAGCAAATATCGAAAAATAACACAACTGCAACTTCACCAATAAAAACTCACAGGAATAGAGGAGAAAACATTCACAATAAAGAACACAATATTTTTTGGACAAATTGTCCATGGAAAAACCCCGAAGGGAAAACCACTACTGCAGATGAGGAATTATATTAAACTTCAGCAAAATTAAGGAATACAAAACTGCTTGCCTCTTACTGGCAGAGCTCCGGCAATATCCTTCTCCAGAAATTCTTCCCTCAATTTGTCTTGCTGAAATTCCACAGCTGCTATCCCCAACGCTATCTCTGTGCCCTTGCTAACACTGCAAGACTATTTTCTCTCACTGCAAATTTACTTGCTATCACTGCAAGTCTTTCTCAACTCTATACTTGTGTGTTCTCCAAATGCCCATTGATCCCCTTTTATACTTTTCTCATTGGAAAACCAATGGCCATGATTTAATCTCAATCAATGGCTAAGATTAAATAGACTCTAACAACCCTAACTAACTGGATTCTAGAAGTCTCTAGGGGAATCAATTTATTTAATTACATAATTATCTAGACAACTCAGCCCTTTCTGGAGGTCTCTAGAAAATAATTAAATAATTAAATAACACTACTTGGGAATGGAGACACCTGTCCAAGCTACACAAAAATCAAGCATTTTATCACTTAACCAGCTATACGATCCATTACAGCGATACGATAAGGAATAAATAATCTTTTAATAATTGCAATCCAACCTAATAAACATATCCTGTTTGGTGACAGTATCTGAAAATAATAGTTTTGTTCCTCAGAAGCTGGACTGCATAAGCGATAGTGAAAGAATTGCCCCAAGTTTAATATATTATGTTACATCGGATCACAAGATATGGTGAGGGCTCTAGGAAAATTCATTGCCATTATTTCCTTCGAGGAAAATTCACCATCAGTAATTCACCGTGGCAAAATTTACCACGATAAAATTCCTTCGTAAAATTAAAATTCGCCGATGGGGTGAATTGCTGACCCGTAAATTACTTCAATCGATGTCAGTGCTGGTGGTAAAAGTTTACCATATGCCATATCTGAGGTCTTGTTATATCTCTGCTTTGGTTATAAAATTATTCTCTGCTTTTGGGGAGATTCTAACTGAATTTATAATAGATGGAATCCACCCACTCAACTCACCAGTCGATCTGGACTCTGGCTGTCTTTTAAGATTGATTTATTTTATTGCTCTTATATTTTTATTAGAACTTGTTACCTACAACATATAACGGAGTGCGGACTCAATCTCGGGGTGCTGGAAGAGATCATTCCCTCGGTAATGGTACCGTGCGGAATTATTTTTCTGGAACCCACTCTGGATTTTTTCTTTATCCCAGAAAGACAATCGTCGATTCGAATCATTTTATCTTTATTGTTTTGTTAAAAGACAAAGTTGACAGTAACTGCAATCAAATGATTTTCTTTCTTTTTGGTCGAAAACAGAATTTCACACAGGGAAAGGTATTTATTTTTTAAGCAAATTCGACGCCCGATGGTATCTATTCACTGCTGATATCGCGGCTTTGGATTGAAATAAGAAAAAAAATGGCAGGAATTGAAAAGCAGGGAGCATCATCACCATGGAAAGTTTGTACTCACGGCCGGCTTTATTCGTGGGTGAGAACAAATTGCTTAGACGTCACGCCGTATTAAAAAGGTCGTAAGTGTAACTTTCATTTATAATGAATCGAACGAATTGATTCACCTTGTTTATTTGTCGCAAATTATTCAGTAGCGTATCCATTTGCCTCAAAAGTATGTATGGCAGGTTTTAACACTGACAAGAGTCAAAGGGCATAACACAAATTAACAATTTAAGTATTTTCATAATATGAACTATACAATATCATATCATGGATTCTAATTACTCGTAGGATTCAAATGATAAATCAAAAATAGTTTCAAATTTTATTTCAATTTCATAAACAATTAAGAATACACATATAATAAACAAGATTGAACAAATGTGTTAAATCCCTTCCAAGATGATAAGAAAATGTTACTCAAATAATGACATGTATGTGTTACCATGAAATGAATCTCATCTCAAACGTAGATGGTTCTAATGCCAAACAATAGGATCCACTAGAATTAAATTCAAAACACCACGATTCATCATTATGGATATCAGCTATAAGTTGCTTCTCTATACATGGCTAGCAAGCTTACACTAACATACTATTAAAACACAATTTAGAGAGGAACTCTCCATGCAACATAACTTAGCAAGGACATGATACAATGATTAATCTCTTTTTATTTTGATAATACAACTCATTGCTTAATTCAACTAAATAATTTCTTTACAAATAAGATCACATTCAATTATCCAATGCATGAGAAAAAGCCTATCAATCATCTTATAATCATATCAAATTTATCATAACTTAATGGAAATAAGAGTTAGATAAGCACCAAACACACCATGGAGTTTCAATTAGCATGTATTGCACAACCATGAAATAAAACATTACTGAAGCACTTTTTCAAAAGCATGAATAGTAACATCTATGATGTTCCAATGGAATGATCCACCTACACATGAATTTTACATCAAAATATAATAGCATAATTATTTCAATTACAATATTACATATTCAAAATATATGGATGGGCATAAAATGAGAACATATACAAGATTAATCATAATGATAACATGATTACAACATTTATAGAACTCGAGGCATAATACAAGATGACAAATATACCAAACCAAGAGCTCTTCAAGATCCCAAGTGATCTTCTAGATGTGTACCAATGGGTGATATTACCCACCTCATCAACACTTATCATTTTATTTCAATGAAGTTAATGAAAGAAGAAACCAATCTAAAATCAATTACAATTCATCCACTAATATTTTTTAAGTCATTATTTGCACTAGATGGTTATCGCATGGAACACAAGGCATGAGAAAAACATCAAATAAACATACACATTGTAATCATAATCAAATAATGGCGCATAATGGAACTATGGTTATAAACAACCAATAACACACAAGGGACCAGTTCTAACCACCAAGACCAAGCAACAAGTATGATGATCCATCAACACTCAACCAGGGGGATCATGTAAATAACTAGATACAAAAAATCAATAAATAATAGGAAAGACCACTCGATAAGGACATAGAGTGGCATCACAATGGATTCACCTCTATGTCTAAATCTAGGGTTCAATCCTAGCTCAAAATGCTTAAAATGACCCAAAAGATCATGACACAAAAAATGAGCCCAAAGACATGACACTTGTATCCAAAAGGTAGGAAATAGTATTTTCAACATGAGATATTTTATCCCACAAAATAAAAAATATTCTACATTCCTTAAAATCTAAAACTAACATATTTATAATTTCAAGAAATGTGGAGAAAGCCCAATCAACATTAGTGGAAGCTTTAAGCTTTACGTTATTCAATAATTTTTTACAATAAATAAAAATTACATAATTCAACTAGTAGCACAATCACTTTTAATTTTGATAATACTACTCAATTCTTAACTCATCTAAATAATTTATTTCCAAATAAGATCAAATTCAACTCTCCAATACATGAGAATGATCCTATCAATCATGTTATGATGACATATCAAATCTATCATACTTAATGAAAATAAGAGTTGGATGAGCACCAAACATTCCATGGAGCTTCAATTAACATCTATAGCACATCCATGAAATAAAATATTACTTAATAATTTTTTATAAAAGAATGAATAGTAACATCTATGACACTTAGATGGAATTACCCACCTACACATGAATTTTCCATTTATATACATAACATAATAATTGTTTTAAGTATAATATTGCATATGAAGAATATATGAATGGGCATAAAATGAGATCAAATATAGGATTAATCATAATGATAATTTAGGTTCCCTTCAAAATATATTCTTTACAACATGGGTAGTCAAGTGTATCTTTTGGATGGTTGTTGTTGACGAGCTACTAATTGTCTATGTAGTTATCTGATTGTAGCTTTCTCTTGAAATGGTTTTGGGTCCCTTCAAAACCTATTTGTTAAGGGATTTCGGGTCCCCCCAAAACCTATTTTTCCCCATTAATCAAAACATTATTACAAAATTGAAATAACTCAAGGCATAGTACAAGATGAAATACATACAAAACCAAGAGCACTTTGAGCTCACAAGTGATCTTCTAGATGTGTACCAATGGGTAATATTACCCACCCCATCAACACTAATAATTTATTTACAATGAGGTTAATGAAAGAAGGAAACCACTCCAAAACCAATTACAATTCATGCATTAATATTTTTTGAATCACTATTTACACCAGATGGTTATG
>VDFB02000015.1:336022925-336083591 GCA_007258455.2 Sequoia sempervirens | reverse complement strand
ATACTTTAGAGGAGCTTGAGTATATCATAGGTCTTGCATGTTTCGATGGTTCAAAGTCTTGCATTCATGTTCCCACTCTCAAGATTGAGACTACATCAACATCTCCTATTGTTCCTGATTAGTTTAACATTGCCACATCCTTGGCCCCTATTGATTCAGTGCAATATGACATCATACATCTTCCAAACATAGCTACTTGGGATTCGTATCTCACAGACATATCATCCTTGTTTGTAGAGGCCTATATTGTAGATCTGAAGGATTACTTTGAGGAAATTCATCTCCTCTTTGTTGAAATCCACATCACCACTATTGGCCCACCATCTTCATCGCCTTTGCGGCTTGTTCTACTTCAGTCTTCACAGTATCTTGGATCACCATCATTGCTTTCTGACATGTGGATACATGAGCAATTTTCAAAGGAACACATCATTTGGATTTGGATTCTAGTATCACCCATCCTTTTGGATTGGCTTCTCCAATCACCAATGGATCCTTTTCTTCCTAAGGGGATAAATGTTGTTTGTAGGTAGTGGATCATATTCTGTCTTCAGGCGTACATCATTGGTACATGAGCTCTTTCATTATGGGGGGGATTCATATCCTCATTTTCTCTCTCCTATCAGGGGGACATATAATGTACTTGCATGATAGGAGTCCTTAGGGGGTCACATTAAGTCCCCCTTCTATCCTTCTTTCACTATTGCAGTCATTTCTTTTTATCTCTTTTGGAAAGGAGTTTTTCCCATGAGGTTTTCTCCTTTTCTCCAGTTACAAGAGATTAGCTTGTTGTACATGGGTACCTCATCAACTGTTAGGGTGGGACCCATTCATGTATTTCTTTATCATAGTTTAGTTTCTCCCTAGTTCATCTTAAGGGGGGGTGTGTAATAAAGTCATCACCTCATTAATTAATTGGGTCACTTTATGCTTTATTACACTTAAGCTAAATTTAGGAGTGCTTTTATTTCATTATTTTCTTTAATTAATTAGTTGCTTTTTACATGATTAAAGCCTCTAATATTAGAACATGTTTTCTCATTCATTCCTATGAGAACACTTGTCATGTTCTAATCTAACCCTAATCAAGGGTTAGCTTTCATCCTTTTTATAAGGATCGATTCATTGTAATTGTTTTTTTCATTCTCTACAACATATTCAATGCGACAGTTGTTCACATAATGTAAATTGGTGTTTTTATCAGATCTGAGTTGTTGGGCAATCATATCTTGTTTATTTCTTCATAGTGTGAAAGGTTTATCATTGTAGTTGATTCATGGAGCTATGGGAGTACATACATCTACTCTAACAAAGGTTAAATTCTTTTTGTATTTAAATTAAAATTGCTTCAGTGAGAAATTAGCTAACAACATGTAGTTTATACCTATTTTTTTGATAATTTTTTAATCAATATTTGATTTTTTACTAATTTTCAGAGTGGACACATCTTGAAAATCAAAATTTTGGTCGTGCTACCCCTATAAATTTTGAAAAAAAATGTTTTTTTTTTAATGTGTAGAATGGAGTCTAGTTTCTAAAAATGTAATTTATTTGAAATTTTAATGAATGATTAATTTATAACGAAAAAATAGCAAACAATGGTTTTTGCCAAAAATTAGACACACAAACAAAATAAATTAAAGATGAAAGGCATAACATCGTCAAAATGTGAAAAAAATTATATCAATAAATAGCTAAGAGAAGAGAGCCTAATAATACCCAGGTGTTCGATTTGTTTGACCTTGAAACACGTGCAAACCTGACAGTTGGCACATACATGATTATGTGAAATCTTGTAGAATATGCAAAAACACATCTTTAGATGTTGGGAAGGAATTCCAAGCCTTTGGATTGGTAATCCAAAGCAATTACCAAGCCTAAGGCTTGGGGATTCCCAAAGCAAGAAATAACACAAGCACATTATAATGTGCTCACGCTATTTCATGGTTTTGACATTTTTTGTGTTTGTGCTGAAAAATTGCCTAAGCAAGACATAACATGAGTGCATTATAATGCCCTTGTGTTATATCTTGCTTTGTGTTAAATGCTACTTTATTAAATGTATGCATATATTTGTATCTATGTATGTATATATGCTTGTATGGCATGTATGTATACATTCTTGCATGCATGTACACCTATATGTATGTATGCCTGTATGTATGTATATATGTATGTATAGGTGTATGTATATGTATGTATGTATCAGTGTATGTATGTGCATATGTATGTACATATGTATGTATGCTTGTATGTATGTATGTATTTAGAGGGAGGGAGAATTTTAAGAGAGAGAGAGAGAGAGTTATCAAGTTATGTAGGTAGGGTGCTTTAGGGAGAGACCTGAGAGAGGGAGAGGGAGATAGAGGGATAGGAGAGAGATAGAGAGAGTGAGAGAGAGAGACCTGAGAGAGGGAGAGGGGGTGAGAGGGAGAGACCCAAGAGAGATAGAGAGAGAGAAAGAAAGGGAGTGGGAGAGAGGGGGTTGGAGTGAGAGTAACTTATCTAGGTAGGGTGGGAGGGATAGAGAGTGAGAGAGAGTTATCTAGGTAGGGTTCCAGAGGGAGAGATTTGAGAGAGAGAGGGGGTGGGAGGGAGAGACCTAAGAGATAGGGAGAGAGAGGGAGTGGGAGTTGGAGAGAGAGTGAGAGAGAGGGAGTGGGAGAGAAATAGGAAATTGAATGATATATATATATATATATATATATATATATACAGGAACTAGGTTTAAAGGGCAAAGGTTGTGAGGACCCGGGGTTTGAACCTTATAGTGTCTAGGGTTGAGGAGTTAAGTGAGAACCTAGATGGCTAAGAGAGAGTTACCTAGGTAGGGTGCCAAAGGGAGGGCATACAGTGGGAGTGAGAGACTTGAGAGATAGGGAGAGAGAGGGAGTGTGAGAGAGAGAGAGATAGAGAGGGAGGGGGAGAGGAAGAGATGGAGAAAGAGAGAGAGAGATGTAGAGTCTAAGCTAATGTATTGTAAACTTGGTAGAATCTACTCGATTTAGATGTTTAACTAGTTGAACAATCCACTTTACATTGCTTAAGACCACGTTAAATTGTCAACCAAAGGCTTGTAAGCTTATGATGGTGCAACATTATATATGCCTTCATGGACTTAAAACTACCTAAACTACCCTACTTAAGTTATTCTAATCGTTGGAAATTCCAAAACTGCAAAATAGTAAAAACATAAACCTGAACTAGTTGCTACAGGTACCTATAGTAAAGATTGTAACTAAAAACTTAATAAAAACTAATGACTCAATTGAACTATCCTCCAGAGTGTTACTAATGATTATTACATGCATATTCACAAGCATTCATTCATAATAAGCAAGAAATGAAATTCCAATTAATTTGCATGTGATTCATGAACAATGATAAACTAATAACAACTATTAATAGAAATAAATAATTTAAAGGTGAAGTGAAGAACAATACCTTGAGTGGCTTGCTCAAGTAAATGTTCCCACTTTAACTAAACTCAATCTAACTAATATATGATATGCATCCCATAAGATTAACTCCATTCATTGCATATTGTAAAAGATTACAAAAGATCTTTTCATAGATTGGACTCAATCATTTAGAATATTTTTCATGTCTTGAAACTAAAAGTAAATGGTAAGATAAAACTGATAAAAACCAACTAACTATCCTATAGATTCAACCAACAGTTATATACAAACTGAGGGAATCTTTATTGAAATCAACAAGTAACCAAATTCAATAACTCCACTCCTAGATAATAGAGCGTAGAATTAAGACTTGAATTATTCAACCTATAACTGAAAAGGAAAGAGAATCCTATTAGAACTAGAACTCTTTCAAAATAGAACTATATGTAAACATACAACCACTTGTCAAAATTCCATAGGTGGAGGAGACCTCTTTTTTAGCGTTTATTAAACTGGTTATAATAACACATGTACAATCTTCATTAAGAGCCTTTGATCAATGAACACCACATTCAACTTAACCTAGAGCTTCCCTTGCTTCGGTGTCTAGTCATCCCTTTTTCTATGGGTTCATCCCACAACTGTTGTGATATGGTTCCTTTTTAGCTACAAACAAGTTAATTCTACAAAACATGTACACAAGGATAACTATCACAATTA
Source organism: Sequoia sempervirens (assembly GCA_007258455.2). Lineage (NCBI taxonomy): Eukaryota > Viridiplantae > Streptophyta > Pinopsida > Cupressales > Cupressaceae > Sequoia > Sequoia sempervirens. Next base: position 336,079,470 of record VDFB02000015.1, on the reverse strand, counting down.
GCTCACAGCGTTACATCAACATTCCATACATTCATTCATATACAACATATAATACTAATATATTATAACCATAATTCCATCACAATATTAAGGTTTAAGTTTGCATAATGGATATAAAAGGATAGCATAGTATAGGAACATTGTCTGGAGAATATGTTAAAAATTATCTTAAAAAAAGTATAAAAACATTAGAAAATAAGCCATTATCTAGACCTATCAGTCCCCCCTACTAGCTTTTTTCTTGTCCCTAAGAAAAACACTAGGGATCTTGATTGTACTGCTGAGCAATTTATCTTAGGTCCATAACTATGTTATCACCCTGAATCTACCTCAAATAAAAACCTTGATGTTCTGAAAGCTACCTCATCCTGATAATTCTTGCTCTCTCACATTCATCACTTTTCTCCCTTGTCTAATGTGGGATCAAATAAAGGAGAATAATGGATGAAAAGTGAGTGACATCTAATGAAATCCCTTTCTAATACTAATTTCCATGTAATTACGTGCCCTCTGAAGCATAGCAATGAAATTATGCATGGAATGTGGCTCTTTCTTCTACAGTTCAGGTGTTAAACTGTTCCATCTATCTTGCACATACTTAAAACACTGTTGTCCTACTCCCACAACTAACATTTTCATTTTATCATAGTCTGCCTCCCTAAGCTTCATAATTTTCTTACCTACTCCCTTATGTGTAAGGAGTCTCATCCATTCATCAATTATTGTATCTGGATCCTTTGCCTCTCTTTTGATTGGAAGTGTAATAGATTTTTCTTTTTCTTCATACTCTTCCATAATTTCACCCCTAAGTTGTTCATTCTTGTAGTAAGAGGAAAGTTCCTTGATCTAAAGACCCCCCACAAAAATTAAAGGGTTCCATTTTTTTTCATCAGGTATCACATAGTTGTGCAAATAAAATTCACACAATTGATTATGGTCTTCGGGTGTGGAAGCAACAAAATCCTCAAGAAACTCAGAAGTTTGACTCATGCCAATTGAATGCTTGCTAACTAATCTACTGTACTAAAAACATAAAAACCTTGTAAAAACAATGCATAAGTTCTTGGTGGAGGCCTACACCTGACTATTTGTGTAGCCTTATTTGCTATCTCTTCCAACCGAGCTATTGTTTTATTCAGTTCCATATCCTTCTTTTCCAATTCTTGTTCATATTTTTCCTTTTCCTTTCTCCACTTATCCTTCTCCTTTGCAAACTTATTAGTTACTTTCTACAATTGGTATCCAAGTGAGCAGGTTGTATGATAATCAAGAGTTTTAAGAGGAGGAGGTCTCTCATTTGGAACTGCTATTTCTTTGTCCCCTGTCTTAGTAACAACCAACTATTCCAGCACATCTAGTTTAGTTCCATGACCATATAGTTGTAGTTTTTCCTCCATCTCCTTCATTTTTTCCTCTCTTTCTTTATCCTTCTGCTCATAATTCTATACCAATTCTTCCAGGTGTTTAATTTTGTCTAGTGCCTCTTGAAGTTCCTTTCTTGCATCCCTGTCTTCAATGTAAACTTCCTCTACATTCTCAAACTATTCATTACTCTCTTCATAATCTCTAGGAATGGGGAAGGTTTCTACCTGGAATTTCTTGGCATCAAATATATCTTCTGATTTGGAATCATCAGTGGTCTCTACATACCTTCTCTTTTTCACTGGTATATTCTCATTACCAAGAACATTCCCCTCCAATTCAGAGTCAGTGTCTACAAGAATGACATTTTCCTAAGGTTGTTCTTTTTGATGTTGTTATTCATGAGGTTGTTCTTCTACATTTTCTTTTGCAACACTTTGTTTCTTGAGCCTACTAGATTTTCTAGGTGTTAATACTTCTTCAAATTTCCTCTTTTCCTTTTTAACACTATTTTTCTTTTTAGTAACATCCTCCTTTTTCTGCTTTTGAGTATCCCTATATTTCTTTAAATTATCTTCTTTTGGTTTCAAGGGTGTAGTGGAGGTAGATACACTACCTCTCTGACTCTTAGATTTTCGTGACTTAGAGGAAGAAGGTAATTCCTAATTTATGGGCGGCCTAGACTCTAGCTCTGTAGGTTCTTCATGCTCACCTTGGCTATAGGTAGGTGAGGCCATAGGCAAAACATGAGGGCTTTCCTCTTTAGGCTCATTTTGGTTGTTTGTATTTTCAGGCACTACGGGTGCATCCAACAAACTATTAATGTCTATGCCTTCCCTAGTCCTAAAATCCTCCCACCTCACTTGTGGGTATTGAATTCTCAGACTTCTTTTTATCAGTAAGGTAACTAAGCAATGATGAGAGAGAAGTATCACATTGTCTTTTTTGGTATTCTAAGGCCATTCATTTCAACAAGTTATAGAGAAAATTTGGTACATTTACTACCCTAGTATTCCTGAGATGACTTAATAGTTTGAAATGGGACATATACAAAAGGTTTTTTCTACCATCACAAGTAATATATTTAATAATATAAGAGACACATCTTGCGTACAACTAGTGGAGAGAAAGTCTCTTCGTACCTTGTGATGAGGAATCCAATTCCTCTCCTCTTATGTAGAATTCTTCCTGAGTTGTAACTGCATCAGGCCGAGTTGAGAATTCTATTCCTATCCTTGGTAGTCCTATAACCTATGCAATGTTGGTTTTAGATGCATCTATAGAAAGTTCCTTTATCATGGTTTCATTGTATTGAATATTTTTTGTAAATCTTCTTGTTAAATCATCACTAAATTCTATTAATTTCATAAAGTAGTTGAACCATCCAACCCTTGTGCAGATAGGTAGGATTCTTGTGTCCTCCAAAATTTATTGGTGAGCTGTTGGCTTTCTTCTTATAACATCTCCCATCCATGCTTTCTTCTCTACTCAATATACCAAATTTAGCTCTAAAAATTTAATTCAATCTTCCAACCACCTTTGAACTGCTCTACCACTTCAAAACCTTTGTTTCCTCATATATCCTTGCTACTATACCATATTGCATTTTAGTAGCTTTGAAGATAGCAGCAAAAATAAAACATAACTAAGGGTTTTGTAGGTCATAATATTCATTAAATTTGGTTTCGGGTGGTAGATTTGAAAGGAATGGAAAAAAGATTGAGTAAGGCGTACCCTCCTCACAACTTAATTAGTGAAGTGACCTCACTTCACATTGATGATTTGGAGGTGGTGTAAATTCATAATGATGGAAATTAAAGATATAATATTTCACATGCGTGGAATTAAATGAAAAAGTGTATGAAAGTTTAAAGAAAACTAGATTAATCATAACAAAATACCTTAAGTACTGCGTTGTAGAAATAACCATCTTTCACTTGTGGAAATTAGAAGAATATATGTATTCGATGATTCGATGTGACACATATTAACCGCAAGATAATGAATAGTGGGTGGTGATTGGATATGATGGGATGGGAATGATGAGTATGAGTTGGCGATTTGATATCTCAAGTAATTAAAATGAGATTGGGAAATAAAAGAATTATGCCACTTTATTTTGTATGAAATGATGGATATGATACGCGAATATGTTTGAAATGAATATGAATGAACTTGCAGTAAATATGGCACGAAATGAGTATAATATTATTTTTGGTTTCCAAACATTGCTACGAGAACCTACAATGTTAGGTACCATTCTAAACATTGACAGTGTGAAGCTATAGGTCCCTTTGGCATCAAGACCCTTGTGAATATTGATAACAAGTCCTTATGAAGATATTTTGAACATTATTATAACGTGCAGTGTGTGCTTGTGAGAAAAAAAACATGAAAAGTTAGTGCCAAGGGAGCCCAGGGATTGAGTTGTGTAACTCAATCTTTGGGCCACTAGAAGTGTTGGGTATGTTCCATATTATTGAAGTAGGACTCTGTGTATTAAATTTTGTATCAGGTTCATTGAGAGCACCATATTTTTGGATTAGTGAAAACATAAAGTCATCCTTCTATAATGGATTTTTATACAACTTCATTCCATGGCCATTAACAAGAAGGGAAAACTAGATTGCATCAATGGTATGTAATTTTATTTCCCCATTAGGGTAAACCTTGCTAATCTCATAGGGGCCCAACCATCTGGACTGGAATTTTCCCTTGAAATATTTATACCGTGAATCATATAATAGGGCCCAATCTCCCATGGTGAACTCTTTTGTTTTAACATACTAATCTCATGCCACTTCATTTTCTATTGTTGTACTACCTTTGTATGATGTACTACTTCCATACTTATCTCATCCAACCCATTCAAAGAATGTAGCCTTTCCTTATTCGCTTCTATTAAATCCATTCCCAACTCTACTACTGTCCTCAATGTTTTATATTCAAATTCAATAGGAAGGAATACTATCTTTTCATAGACTAACTCATAGGGTGTAAATCCAATGGTTGTTTTCCATGTAGTTCTGTATGCCCAAAATTATTCAGGTAACCTTGAAACCCAATCTTTCCTATGCAGTTGCACTATCTTGGTGAGAATGCTTTCTATCTCCCTATTAGTGACTTCCACCTAACCATTAGCCTATGGATGATAGGGTGTTGATTTCTTGTGTCTAATTTGGTATTCTTCAACCAACTTGGAAATTAGATTAGAAGTAAATTGTGGCCCTTGATCAGTGACTATTTCTCTAGGTACTCCATACCTAGTAAAAATATCTTCATATAAGAACTTAGCCACACTACCATCTCTAGAAAATTATAGAGCCTTAACTTCCACCCATTTTGTCAAGTAGTCAGTGCAAACAAGGATATATTCCTTGTTGTTAGATGTAGGAGAGCTTAGCCCAATGAAGTCTAAACCCCATTTTTCAAAAGGTGCCAATGTCAACTAAGGTTGTAAGGGCATCTCATCACTCTTTTTTTGCCTTCCCATTCTTTGACACATATCACAACTCCTGGTGTATTTAATAACATCTTTATGCAATATATGCCAATAATAGACAGTTGTGAGGATTTTAAAGGATGTTCTCTTTGCCGCAAAATGACCTCCACATGGCTCATCATGGCATGCTTTCATGATATCAAAAATCTCACATTCCTTGATACATCTTCTCATGATGTTATTAGGCCTTGTATAAAACATATAACCAAATATCCAAAAGTATGGAAAACATTTGTGAACCAACTATCTTTTCTCTCTTGGTGAGAAATGTGGTGGAATATGCCCTGTGACCAAAAAATTAGCAATATCTGCATACCAGGGTATTTGTACTTGTAAAGAAAACAAGTGTTCATCAAGAGATGAATCATCCACCACTCCTTCAGTTGATTATGTTGGAAATCTTGATAGGAAGTCTGCTACCACATTTGCTTTACCAGGTTTGTCTACTATGGTAATATCAAATTACTGTAAGAGAAGTAACCATCTTACCAATCTCCCTCCAAATACTAGCTTGTTCATCAAATATCTGATTGTTGTGTGGTCTGTATGAACAAATACTGAATAGCCAGTAATATAATGTCTATATTTATTAATAGCATATACTACAACAAGCATCTCTTTTTCTGTTATAGTATAGTTTAACTCTACTCGAAGATTCTTGTTGATGTAATAAATTGCATACTCCTTGTTGCCATACTTCTGACCCAAGACAGCTCCAATGGAAAAATATGAAGCATCAACATGTATGTGAAATGGGAGAGTCCAATTAGGCCCTCTCAACACTGGTGCTTGAGTCAGAGCTTTCTTTAGTTCTTCAAAGGAGTATTGACACTCAAAGGCCCATTCAAACTCAATATCCTTACTTAGCAAAATAAGTAAAGGTGCAACAATCTTACTAAAATCTTTGATGAACCACCTATAATAGCCTGCATGACCAAGGAAGCTCCTAATATCTCTTTGTTTCTAAGGAACAAGCAAAGTAGATATTATCTCTATTTTGCGTGGATCAACTTGAATTCCTTCACTAGATATAAAGTGTCCCAACACAATTCCCCATGTCATCATCATGAAACACTTCTCATTGTTGAGTGATAGGTTGTGTTCTTTACACCTTTTTAACACTTTTTCCAGACTATTGAGAGCTTCCTCATAACTTTCACCATAAGTAGTGAAGTCATCCATGTATATCTCTATGCATTCATGTGCATAATTAGAAAATATGCTAAGTACTACTCTTTGAAAGGTAGATGGAGCATTGCATAAGCCAAAGGGAAAAACAAAGTAAGCATAAGTCCCCTGAGGACATGTAAATGTAGTCTTGTCTTGATCCTCTAGAGCAATTTTAATTTGGTTATAACCACTGAAACCATCAATAAATGAGAAGTACTTCTTCCCAGCTAGTGAGTCAAGTACCTGATCTGTGAAGGGCAGAGGAAAATGATCTTTCCTAGTGGTTGTATTAAATTCCTTGTAGTCTACACAAACTCTCTATTTCCCACCTTTCTTGGGAACAATTACCAAAGGTGAGACCTATTCACTATCTCATATTGGATAGACAAAACCTACATCAAGGAGCTTTTGTAGCTCAACTTTCACTATCTCCCTGAGAGTAGGATTCATACATCTCTATGGTTCTTGAATGGGTCTATAGCCATCATTAATATAAATCTTTTTCATACATAAATTAGGATCTATTCCCTTCATATCATGGTAATCCCATGCATATGTGGCTGAGTGTGCCTTTAGCACTGTTTGTAGAGAATTATGTTGTTCCTCTGTCAAAGCATTATTAATATTTAACTTCCTGGCATGATTTCCATTTCCTTTAATGACTCTTGAACTGATGAGAGATTAAGGCTTGGTATAATGGGTAGACATTGTTGAGGTAGTAATGAATGAAATAGCTATGATATCTCTTCTTAGAATTGGTGGGGACAATACTTTGCAAGGGGCCTTGTAGGAATATGAGGCAGTTCTATTGCCATGGGCTCCTACCATAGTCATTTTGGATATGTGAGCAATGAGCTCATCTTCATCCTGGTCATCCAATAAGGGGATGCATTCAATAGTCATCAATGTTTGTAGAGAATAGTTATCCTCCTCCTCACCAAAATTGGGCCAAATGGTGTGCTCAAGGTCTGCATATGGTTGGGATGGTGGATAAAGAACAAAGTTCTTTGTAATTGTCCCATTAGATATTATCGTTTTACTAGACCTATAGCCTATAAATGCATCCACTTTTGCTAACCAAGGCCTATGTAGGATGAGTGGGTAACCTACAAGATTGACTTTGGGTTGTAACACTATGAATTCAACAGGGTATTCCCAAGAATCCAATGCAATGACTAGGTATTCATTAATTCTTTCAGGATTAACCGTGGACCTATCAGCTAGCTGCAAAGTAGTTTGTGTGGGCCTGAGGTTGACTAACTGAAGCAACTACATTATTTATTTTGTCATGACATTGATGGATGCCCCCAAGTCTATCAAAGTATTCTTAATGAGGGTTCCATTAATCTGAACATCTACAACTAGACTACTAGGATCTATATACTTAGGGATTTTAATGTTCCCTAACATGATATCTACAAGATTTCTCAAGACATGGACTATCTGTGGATCTTTTATTTTCCTACCTAGTTTCTTAAGACATAGATCCCTTATAGTTTTAGTATAGATAGGGATGTCTTTGATAGCTTGGATAAGTGGGATTTTGATGCTCACATCTTTTAATTATCCTAAAAGATCTGTCTTAGCCTGTGGGTGATGCTATTGTATAGCTAGGCATTCAAGAAAAGGTGGCTTGGGATTTAAGGTAGTTCGGTGTACCTGATTTGGCTCAGGTTTCAAAGATGGTTTATCAAAAGCCTCAACTATAGGTTCCTCATCCTCCATTTATGTAATTTTGGGGGATGAAGGTCCAACAAGTTGTTTTCCTGATCTGAGGTTGACATCACTCACCTCTACCCAATAATTGGGGTATTGCATAGCTTTGTTAGTATAAGCCTATTGAACAAGCTTAGTATTAGGGTTAGGTGCAAGTTGGGTAGGTATTTGCTTCTACTTGGGTGGCTAGGATGCGTGATTTGATGGAGGCATTAGAGCTTGTTGTTGTTGTGGAGGAGGGAGCATGGGTTGCTGGTAGTTCATGTTTTGCTACTATCATTGCTAGCCTTCTGCCACTGAGGCTTGATGAGGTAAAAATAACCTCATCATAATAATACCATAAAGACCCGGTTCATACATGAAAATCTCTATCCTCTGCCAATTAATTAAATTTTAGGAGAAATAATTGCTTAATTTTAATAAGAACTTGTATAAACTTTATTTCTTTTGATTTCTTAAAGTAATTTTCTAATACAAATTTAATGGGTTGTTTTAAGTGTTTTGTAGATAATAATTGGTCAATCAAAGTTGTAGATTGAAGCATCTAGCTAGCACGTGCTCCAGAATAGTTAGAGATATATGATGGAAATATGCTCCAGAACTTTAGGGTGATGGATCGAAGATGTAGTTGTTCTTAAAGTTGTTATTTCTGTTATCCTTTGAATTAAAGACTTTATGGCTTGACTTGAGCCTCTTAAATACTATGTAATGGGATTAAAGATATACGAGTTATCCATGGATCTGTTTAGATATTTTCAATGGTTATCCATACCATCTGAAATATAGCATGTAGTTATAGTTTCTCTATAAAAGATACAGTCTCTAGAAGTAAGATATACAATGAAAAGTAATGTTATACTGTTAGATTGTTTCCAAGGTTTATGAATAAAGAGATTGTTATCTAAAATTTTGAGTTATGAGTCACATATGATAACTATGATTGATAGAAGTGTTTCTAAAATAGCTGTGAATGTGAGCTGAGAATGAATGTGTTAACCCATGAGTTGGCCACTCAACGGGAGTAGATAAGTGTTCTCTTTCATTATAATGTTGTTCTGTAGAGAGTCATTAAGTTTATTGTTATGAAATCTTAGTTCTGAAGTATTTGTTATCTTTTCACTTCCGTAGTTTCTGTTATTCACTGTTAGAATCTTTATTGTTAAGAAAATGTTTTATGGACTACTATAAGTTTTTCTGCTTTTATAAAAAATTTCAGCTTCTTAGTTTAAGTTATTTTTGTGCTTTTCACTTTAGCTATTATGCTTTCTAAATTAGTTTACTTATGCTTCCAATTCAAGCATTTTTTGTTCTCTTAGGAATAAATTACTTTGCAGTTTTATAGTTAAATAGTTTGAAGTTAGAATTAATCTTGAGTTGTTCTTAAAAGTTAGGAAACCTAAGGGAGATACTTTGGACCTCTTCTATTGCAGATTGCCTTGAACACTACCCAGTCGACAAATCGAATATTATATTCTAAAGTAATGGGACCTAACGACAGGCTATCACTTTTTGGTGCCATTGCCGGGGACCCCTTAGCTCCTTTTGCTTAAGTGTTAATAGAAGACACCTATAATACCTCTTTTAGGCCAAAAATAGTATTTGTGGCTTCCTTTTCTGCATGGTCAGGAAAAGAGGTCCTCACAGATGATTTATACCAAAGACCCCCCCAAAATATGTCCCAATTATACATAGGGAGGCCTAAGGCTCAGAAGATGATTCTGTTGATGAGTTACTTGAGCCTAACCCACCTAAGGCTTTCCACTATCTCCCAGAAGATCATCCTGTAGTACAACTTGTTGTCGACAAAATTATTGTCGAGGAGCATATTCCTCTAAACATCATGGGAGATCAGAGGGCAGAAGCTAACCGTAATGATGCCAACCGTAATAATAATGATTCTCCACTACCTAGAACCTTCACTTATCCTATTGCTCTGGATGCAGATGATGATACAATAATGAAAAACATCTCTCTAGCTTTCCTTCCAACCTTTCGTGGTTTATCTTTGGAAGACCTAGACCAATTTATCTTTGAATTTAAGGTCCTTTGTCAAACCTATGACTATAAAAATGACAACCAAAAACTGAAGTTGTGTCCTTCTACTTTGAAGGATTCAGCTATGCGCTGGTTTATGGGACTACCATATGGAAGTATTACAACTTGGGAAGAAATGGAGACTGTGTTCTTGAATAAATATCAAAGTTATTGTAGGGTGAGTGATCGTAAGGAAGAGCTATTTAAACTTTGACAGAATGAGGATGAGAGTCTAGAGGACTACTTGGATAGGTTTCTTTTCTTATCTAAACGATTTGGGGAAATGACCATTAGTGTTGAGATTCTCAAGACTAGATTTCTTAAAGGACTCAATGATGATGCAAAAAGAAGTCTTGATTTAATGCAAAAAGGTGATGTGCCTCAGTTAAACCTTGAAGACATATGTGATTTGTGTCGTAATTTTTCACGTACTTGTGGAGGAATCCGAAAAACAAATCTTTTCAAAGGGAATAACGAGATAGGTAAAATCTGAGAAGAAATAGCAAATCTTAAGATAAACATACTTGTCCAATTGAACACTACGTTGGATGGTATACAAACAAAGACACGTAATCCTAGGACTTTGTCAATTTATTATCCTAGGTGTTGAAATAAACATCTTTTATGCGAGTGCCCTTTAGACAAGGTTAAGGTTTGTCAACTTTGTGAGCAAAGCCACCCTACCAATCAATGTGAGCTTCTTACTGATCTTAAGAACACTAAGAAAAAATTGCTTAGGTTGAAGAAGAAATAAATGTGCTAAATCAATGCCAGGGAGGTAATTTTTCTTATGGGCAAAATTCCAATCCTGCATGGAGACCCCAGAATAACTGGGCTGGTAATCAATGGCCTCCATCTTGGAATCATCCCTATCCTCCACAGCCTACTTGGGGAACTCCTTATTGGGGATCTCCTGAATGGGCAAGTCAATCATGGGGAACTCAGCAGTGGCCAAACTAGTCACAACAACAATGGTACCCACAACACATTGCTCCCTAATGGAATCAAGGAAAAAATAAATTTTATACTGGTCCTAGGAGGAATCAACAACATAATTTGTTACCACCACCTCATAATCTTCCTTAGACTGAGTAGGTATATCAACCTCAACTTCCAACACAACCACTTCCCAATCCAAAGAACAATAGACAAAATAATCTGGTATATACTACTGAGCAAGATAATGTCATAGGACTTAATGCAATTAATTGTGGAAATGTTCAGTTATGATCCGGTAGGACACTTCAATCGCCCATTATTGAGGAAGTAGTGGACGAACCTATTTCTCAAAATTTTGAGAAAGATACTACACTACCAACGAATATTACTGAGTCTTCAGCAGCAGGAGCTACTGATTTACCCCGGGAGGAGGGAGGTCAGTCTTTGACTGAGTTTAGTAAAGATATCCCTTCAAAGGAGAAAACTCAAGCACCATTTCTGGAGCGTCTGAAATCAACAATTCTGAAAGATACTCCAGAAATGACATTAGCATCTGAAATTGCATTAATTTAGGAAATTAAACAATTGCAAATAGAGGTTCCTTTGCTGTAGGCAATAAAGGAAATCCCTGAGTTAAACCAGTTGATCAAACAACTATGTATTAGAACTTCAGGAAGGAAACCAAAGAAAATAAACACTGTGCACATTGATGGTTATCTAGCTGATTTTTTTTCTGGAAAGACTGTTGCTCCAAAATATGATGATCCTGGGAGTCCACTGATTACTATTACAATTAATGGGGTAGCAATACCTAATGCATTGGTGGATTTGGGAGCAACTATTAATGTAATGATAGTGGATGTAATGGAGAAATTAAGTCTTACTGATTTAAGTCCTACAACTATAGTCTTGCAGATGGCAAATTAGTCTATAGCCATTCTAAAAGGTGTTATAAAAAATGTTCTTGTTAAAGTTGATGGATGGGAATATCCAGTTGACTTTCAAATAATCCAATCGCTTACACCTAAAGATAGTTATCCAATAATTTTTGGAAGACCATGGTTGGCTATTGTCGCTACTAAAATTGATTGTCGGGAAGGAGGTATGACCATTTCACATGGTCCATATAGTAAATGTTTATTTTTATATCCTCCTACTAAGCCTACCAAATACAATAAAGTCTGGGTTGATGAACTAGAAGAATTTAGTGGGAAAGACAGTTTGGCCTCCTTGGCCATGGTAGTGATTAAACAACATGGAGAAGAATTAGAGGATGAGTTAGTGAATGAAGTTGCACATTTGGCTATAGGTTCGAGTGAAGAAGTAATAGAGGATGTACCAGAAATTCTAGGAAAACCGATTGATATAAGTGGGATGGAACAAAATTATGTTACCATGGGGATGCCTTGTCCCTTGGCTAATATGATTCCTAGAACAAGTTATTTCTTTGATGATATTACAAGATTTCACTGACTTACACCTTATAGTTTTCCTCTCAACACTTTGTTACGACCAATACATACTGTCACTTCGGCCTATCCAAGAACAAAAAAAAAAATGTTATTACCAAGAAAAACTGTGAATGTCAATAGTTGGTTGACAAAAATACAAGAGGATAAATTATTTAATGTGCTAGTAAAAAGGTCTAAAGCTTTTGCTTGGGACTATACAGACATGAGGGGGATTCACCTGAGTGTTTGTACCCATCACATTTATACTGATCCTAATAGAAGACCTGCTCATCAACCACATAGGAGATTCAACCCCGTGTTAAAAGATCTTGTCAAAATAGAGATTGAGAAACTCCTCCGTGCAGGATTCACGTATCCTATTTTAGATAGTAAGTGGGTATCACCTATGGTAGTTGTACCAAAGAAAAATGGCAAGTGGAGAATTTGCATGGATTATAGAAAAATTAATAAAGCCACCTTTAGAGAATATTTTCCCTTACCATTTGGTGACCAGGTTTTGGATAATTTGGCTGGGAGGAAATATTTTTCTTTCTTAGATGGATTTAGTGGTTACAACCAAATATAGGTAGCACCAGAAGACCAAGATAAGACAATGTTTACTTGTCCTTGGGGTACATATGCATACTGAGTTCTTCCTTTTGGACTTTGTAATGCTCCAACAACTTTTTAGAGGGCCATTTTGGCTATATTTGCAGCACTTGTCAATGATTGTGTAGAGGTTTATATGGATGATTTCACAGTATATGGGTCAACCTATGATGAAGCCCTTCAAAACCTGGATAGGGTTTTGGAGGTTTGTGAGGAAAATCGACTATCCCTTAGCCACAAAAAGTGTTTAATAATGGTGGAACAAGGAATAGTCTTAGGCCATCACATTTCCTCAGAAAGAATAAAAGTTGATCCTAAAAAAATTGAAGTCATACAATAATTGACTGTACCTCAAACACAAACAGATGTTTGAAGTTTTCTTGGACATGCTGGATATTATAGAAGGTTCATAGAAAGCTTTAGTAAGATAGCAGCCCCTATGTTTTCTCTCCTCCAAAAAGATGCGGAGTTTAATTGGACGTCTGAGTTTCAACAATCATTTGAAACGATAAAAGAAAAGCTTGTCTCTGTACCAATACTGCATGGACCAAATTGGAGTCTTCCCTTTCACATTTATGCCGATGCTTCAGATGATGCAATTGGTGTAGTATTAGGGAAAGAAGATGAGGATGGGGGTAAGTATGCCATATATTTTATCAGTAAAAACCTAACGTCTATTGAGAGAAACTACACGACAACAAAAAATAATTCTTAGCAGTCGTTCATGCCATCAAAAAGTTCCATCATTATATTACAGGATATAAAGTTATAGTTTATACATATCACTCTGCTGTAAAGTATTTAATGAAAAAATCTATAGTTAATGGTCGAATAATGAGATGGTTACTACTTCTTCAGGAGTTCAACGTGACAATACTTGACAAGCCAGGGAAATTTAAAGAAGTGGCATACTTTTTATCTCGAATCAAACAAGAAGAAGGTGATTGAGCACCTATACAAGATGAGTTCCCAGATGAAAATTTGTTTGCTATCTCTATAAAGGTTCCTTGGTTTCCTGATATTGCCAACTATTCAGCTACTTCTGAAGTACCTCCTGAATTTACATCAAAACAAAGGAAGTGACTTATTCGAGAGTGTGCACCATTTAAATGGATTAATGGGGTTTTATTTCATTGTGGACCTGATATGGTTTTGAGAAGATGTGTTAGGGCTGATGAAACTTATAGTATTCTGAGGGCCCGTCACGATGATCCTTCAGGGGGTCATTAATCTGCAAAAAGAACTTCCCATAAAATTTTAGGTGTTGGATATTATTGGCCTTCAATGCATAAAGATGTTAAAAATTATGTTCGTCATTGTGATGAATGTAGAAGAGTAGGAAGACCAACTGCTTTGACAAAAATTCCTTTGTAGCCTCAGGTAACTTTGGAACCATTCAAAAAATGGGGGTTAGATTTTATCGGCCCCATAGATCCTTCCTCTCAAGGGAAAGAATATATATTAGTTTGTACCGATTATCTGATGAAATGGGCAGAAGTTCAAGCTTTATGAGTTGCTAGAGAAGAGAAAGTTGTTGATTTTCTCTATAATAAAAATTTTCTTTGATTTGGAGCCCCCCGAACTATCGTTACAGATCAAGGACCCCAATTTATGTCTAAAGTTCTCATAGCATTTACAGACCATTTTCAGGTGAGCCATAAGAAGTCATCGCCTTATCACCCTCAAGCAAATGGTCAAGTAGAGGTGACTAATAGGGAGATAGAAAACATACTGACAAAAACTGTCTCTTCAAGAAGAAGAGATTGGGCCAAGAAATTGCCTGAAGCCGTTTGGGCGTACAATACAACATGGAAATCTACAACTGGATTCAGTCCCTATGAGCTTGTTTTTGGAAAGAAACCTCTTCTTCCCATTGAATTTGAACTTCAAACCCTACGTACAACTATGAAGTTGGGTCTAGATTTGAAACGAGCTGAAATAGAACGAGTTTTATAGTTAAATGAGTTGGATGAGCTTCATCTGGATGCTGTTCATCAAACAAAATTAGTTCAAAATCAACAGAAAGTTTGGCATGACAAATATATTAAAGAGAGATAATTTCATAATGGTGACTGGGCTTTGCTATTCGATTCAAGATATAAAGACCATAAAGGAAAAATCAAAAATCATTGGCTGGGGCCATATGAAATCTCTGAGGTTTTCTTGAATGGCACAGTTCAGTTAAAACCTATTGATGGTGATTTACGAACCCTCTTAGTTAATGGTCATCGCCTACGTATTTACCATAAACTAGTTTATAAAGAAGAATTTACAAAGCTGGTAGAAATGCAAGGAGAGATCCAATGCATTGACTCTGCCAAGGCATAGTCTATTTGATTTAATGTTTATATGTTATCTAGAAAAAAAAAAAAAAAATTCATGGAAAATTGTAATAAAAACACATGTGTATCCAATTTGTTTTCAAAGCATATTTTTTCAAAATTTTTGGACTTAACACATGTTTTCATTTTGTAGGACCTCTCATAAAGGAATAACAACTTCTGGAGCACCATTCCAAGATGCTCCAAAACTTGATCATTCAGCTGGTCAGTGCTCCGGAACTTGACAGTCTGAACACCCGATGCTCTAGAACCTGCTCTTCAGCCTACCATGTTGGAAGGATGTTCTTGTGGATATAACTCCTGAAGTTCGAGTTAAGTGGTGTTCGTTCTCTTCTTCTCTCCAGTTTTTGATCTGGCTACATCTTTCGATGATGCTCCAGAACTTTCATCTAGTTGCTGCTCCGGCTGCATCTTTCAACGATGCTTTGGAACTTTCATTTGGTTGCTACTTCGGTTGCATCTTTTGACGATGCTCTGGAACTTTCATCTGGTTACTGCTCCAGCTACATCTTTCAATGATACTCTAGAACTTTCATCTGGTTGCTACTCCGACTGCATCTTTCGACGATGCTATGGAACTTTCATCTTGTTGCTGCTCTGGCTACATGTTTCGACGATGCTCTAGAACTTTCATCTGGTTGTTGCTCCAAATGCATCCTTCGACGATGCTCTAAAACTTTCATTTAGTTGTTGCTCCAGAAGCATCTTTCGATGATGCTCTAGAACTTTTATTTAGTTGCTGCTCCAGAAGCATCTTCCGATGATGCTCTGAAACTTTCATTCAGTTACCGTTCTAGCTACATCTTTTGGCGATGCTCCAGAACTTATCCATTTTCCAAGCTCCTAATGCATGCCTTACGTGTGCTCCAGAACTTTAACCACTTTCTTTGTTGAATGCATGCTTTACGCGTGCTCTGAAACTTATTTATTTTCATTTTGCCAACTCCTTTCTAGAAATTTTTTCAAATATTTTTCGATGCTTTGATTATCGTACATTGGTACACGCGCCTTCTTTTTCCATTATAAATAAAACCCTCCATAATAGCCTGTCTTCATTAATGAATTCGCCATCCATGAGCTTCCTTATTCATGTCATAATAATTATATCGTCACCTCAACCAATACCCTTGCATCATCCTGTCAAATCGGTAGAGGTATAAGATCTTCAAGCGATCATGGAATGGAAGTAAGTACAAATTTTTGCTTTAAATAATTAGTTATTTTTAAATAAAATATGATTGATTGGCAAGAGTTTCCTTTCCTAATTTAGTAAATTGAGCCACTTGGTGATTAATTGTTAAGTACACTACTCTTTTTGTGTCCCTTCATGCAAATTGAAATTATTACACAGCAAGCTCCGAGCAAGAGTAGAGTAGATGATTACAGTCTGATCATATTTTTTTAAAAAATATTAGTGCACAAGTCTTTGGCATTATTGATTTTTTCAGCAAGGTGGTAAGCAAGAGAAAAAAAAGGGTGGTACAAAGAAGAAATCTGAGTCGACTTCTGCAGAAAAGCTGTTGGGGTTAAGTAACATCTCTCGGCTGTTTGAAGAAGTGGACTGGTTGGATTTTGTCAGGAAATTCGAAGGGTATAATGAAAAGCTGGTGAATGCATTTGCAGAAAACTACTCTAATGGTCAGGTGATTCTGCATGGGAAGCGTTTAAAGGTGAGTTCAAAAATTATCTCTTCTATTTCAGGGTTAGAAGATTCTAGCATTAAAATATCTGAAACCACACAAACCACATATTAGAAATTATCAGAATTATTCCTTAGACAGGGAGATCCTCAACCCATGATAGTTGTCAGTACTAGGGGACAAAATAAGGGGTTTCAGTGAGCTTCTATCTTAGAACCCTAGGTTACTGCTATTGCATGGATTATTAGATATTTTACTTGTGAAGGTCAACTCACCACTGTGGTAGGACCAACATTCCGCATGTTAACACATTTGCGGCATGGGAAGGAAAACCCTACTCTAAGGGTTAATTTGCCTCATTTCTTGAATGATTCTATCAATTCTTCAATAGAGAGATACAAAACTGGTTCAGGGCCATTAAAACATCATGGGTTAATTCAATTGATTTGTAAATATCATTTCCATAAGAAACCTAAAAGAAAATGGGATTTTTTTTGGGGAAGTTTGATATGCTTACATCAAAAAGGAAGTTAGAATTAGGAGAATCTTCAAAACAAGTTGCTTCACCTTCCGGAGCAACTTCCCTTGAAGACCCTAAGGCTCCTGAACCCCAAATTCCTACCATAGTTGGTAAGGAAGTGCCAAAATTTAGAAATGATGAGTTTGAAACTCCGACCTAGATAGAAGATGTAGAGATAGTGAATCCAAATGTGGATACTCACCCTGTTAAGAAGAGGAAAAGAAGAACTATTCTTCTAAATGATCCAACTATTTTAAATTACCAGGATACTCCTTTAAGATGGAGTAAAATATTATCCTTTGGATCTATAGAAACCCCAGCACAGAGTAAAGAGAATAGGTCAAAATCTAAAAAGCAAAAGAAAAACTTAGAAATTGAGGAGTCAATTCACCACTCTTCAGAAAAAGAAATGTTTGTTGAATAAGTACATTTTCACTTGGTGTCTGAAGAAGAAGCTGTAGAACAAGAAAAACATGAAATAGAAAGGGGACAATCTCCACTTCCTATGGAAGTTGATGACAGTATATTAGGAAATTTGTCTCCAGTTATTAATAAAGCTATTGAAATTGTTGAAACCAAAAATATTAATATGGAATTGGAAAAATTGAAATTAGAGATAAAAGAGTTAAGAAGTCAGCTGCATGAAAATAAGGAAAAGATGGAATTACAACACGAGGAAATAATGGTGTATAAGACTGTAATAAATAAAAGAGATCAAGAAATTCAAGATTTAAAGTTGGAATGCAGGGAAAGATACATCTATTAGTGAGCTGCAAATGCAAATTCAGAATTGTATTGAGGAAAATAGGATACACAGGGATGGATTAAATAAAGAAATTCAAAATTTAAAAGGAAATTTTATGCTCATGTTTTCATAATTTGAAGAGGAAAAGAAAAGATAGAAAGAAGAATTAAATGCTTCTCTTAGTAAGATTGTAGAATTAGAGCAGGACTTGTAGGAAAGCACAAGAAAACAAAAGATGGAATCCAGAGAAGTTCAAACTGAGCCAACGGTAGCTAAATGGTTCCAAATTTAGATTCCTCCATTATTAATGAAATGGATGGAATGGTGCTATTTCCTAAGGAATGCACAAGTTGATAATAACATACTGAAAATGAAAATGGTGTTATTAAGAGAAGCATTTAATAAAGCTTATAAGGGGAAATAGGATGCATGTCAAATAACTGAATTTCTTTTATCCTGTAGGAGACCATACCGATTGTATTCCATGTTTCTAAATGAACAATGTTTTAGATGGAAATTGCTTAGAATTTACAATGATCAACCTTATGAACCTAATGATAAAGAATTTGTTAAAACATTTGCAAACTCAAAGCCTGAGGAGCAAGATATGCTCTGTGAATTCTCTACCCATGATCTTTTGTTAGAGAGGCATACTAATTTCTTTGTTAATCTTTTTGTGGGGGAAGTGCAATTAAGATCTCTATTGTATACTATGCGGAATCAAATCCATTGGCAAGAACGTAATAAAGAATATGTTCAAGCAAAGAAAAGTATAGGAATTCAAATGAGATCTCCAAATAGTAGACCAACAACTTTTAAAAAGACATTTGTAGCTCTTTTGTTCGATGAGAAAATGAAGGAAAGGTATGATGATATCCTTCGAGTTTGTTATAATCATTTCATAGAATAGGGGAAAAAATTGGTTGGCAGGGCTTGGCATGCATGTGAAGAGAGACATTCCATTGCCTATATATCTAAAGAAAAGAGAAGTGATCTCTCCTCTTGGTCTTAGATGGTCCTTCAAAAGAGCAGATGCTTTGGCCAAAATTTTAGATCTCAAAACAAAATGGATAGGAATGAGGTACACACCTCCTTTACTACTATATCCAGCCCCTGCTTTTCATATTAATACAGATCAGGATGACAAAATTTTCAATGAATGGAAACAGGGAGTTGCTTTTCATGGAGGCTTCCACAATTCCCCTTTAAACTTTGATGTCACAACAAAAGATTTGTATGATATTAGTGCAAAATATGAAGAAGGGAGTAGAGGGTAGATTTATAATCAGGGGATAGGAGGACCTGCCAAGAACTAGGAAGGGGAGGAAATGATGAGGTAAAAATAACCTCATCATAATAATACCATAAAGACCTAGTTCATACATGCAAATCTCTATCCTTTGCCAATTAATTAAATTTTAGGAGAAATAATTGCTTAATTTTAGTAAGAACTTGTATAAACTTTATTTCTTTTGATTTCTTAAAGTAATTTTCCAATACAAATTTAATGGGTTGTTTTAAGTGTTTTGTAGATAATAATCTCTTAATCAAAGTTGCAGATTGAAGCATCCAGCTGGCACGTGCTCTAGAATAGTTAGAGATATATGCTAGAAATATGCTCTGGAACTTCAGGATGATGGACCGAAGATGTAGTTGTTCTTAAAGTTATTATTTTTATTATCCTTTGAATTAAAGACTTTATGGCTTGACTTGAGCCTCTTAAATACTATGTAATGGGATTAAAGATATACGAGTTATCCGTAGATCTGTTTAGATATTTTCAATGGTTATCCATACCATCTAAAATATAGCATGTAGTTATAGTTTCTCTATAAAAGATACGGTCTCTGGAAGTAAGATATACAATGAAAAGTAATGTTATACTGTCAGATTGTTTCCAAGGTTTATGAATAAAGAGATTGTTATCTAAAATTCTAAGTTATGAGTCACAAATGATAACTATGATTGATAGAAGTATTTTTGAAATAGCTATGAATGTGAGCTGAGAATGAATGTGTTAACCCATGAGCTAGCCACTCAACGAGAGTAGATAAGTGTTCTCTTTTATTGTAACGTTGTTATGTAGAGAGTCATTAAGTTTATTGTTATGAAATCTTAGTTTTGAAGTATTTGTTATCTTTTCACTTCCGTAGTTTCTGTTATTCACTGTTAGAATCTTTATTGTTAACAAAATTTTTTATGGATTGCTATAAGTTTTTTTTCTTTTATTAAAAAAATTTAGCTTCTTAGTTTAAGTTGTTTCTGTGCTTTTGAATTTAGCTATTATGCTTTCTAAATTAGTTTACTTATGCTTCCAGTTCAAACATTTTTTATTCTCTTAGGAATAAATTACTTTGCAGTTTTATAGTTAAATAGTTTGAAGTTAGAATTAATCTTGAGTTGTTCTTAAAATTTAGGAAACCTGAGGGAGATACTTCAGACCTCTTCTATTGCAGATTGCCTTGAACACTACTCGGTTGACAAATCAACTATTATATTCTAAAGTAATGGGACCTAACAACAGCCTATCAAGGCTGCACTGATTCTGCTATGCTAGCCATTGTGGATTGTAATTGGAACCCTAAAAGTTTTGTTGTGGCTAAGGGTTTGGCTGTTGGTTCCAATTTGGCTAAGCTTGTGGTCACTGTTGAGGGTTCTACCACTAGTTTTGGTTTACTTGCTAGGGCTGAGAGTTCCAAGTAGAAAAGTTTTGATTCCCAGTAGGAAAGGATGAATTAAAGCTAAGGGGGTCTTATGGCATACCTTGTCTCTACTGCCATGGACTCCTTTGTGCTATATAAAAGAGTTGTCCATCATCTCCTTCAATTGGTTAGAAATCAGGCTTCTCAACTTTATCTTGATAGATACTAGCCACTTGTTTGCATTTACAATTTGCTTTTCTTTACCTATAGCTTGGACAATATTCATTAAGCATAGCCTTAGCTTCCTCCTATTTTTTTTTAATGTTGAAAGTATCCAACTGAGTTTCCAAATGGCTGATTATATCCTCCTTCATGTTGGATAATAGATTGCTTAGCTCTATTTTTGAAACCCCTATAGATGATTTACCAATAACTGAAGTTCTATTTCCTCTTGGCCTTTTTGTAAAGGTCTTGGAATAGTTCTTGCAAGCCTTACAAATGTATGAAAATGGTATAAATGAGAAATATCTCTCCGGCCAATGAGATTCAAGGTATCCATACAATCTTCATTAACTCCCCTAAAAAAGACTAACTTGAGAGACCCTTTTGGCAACTTGTTCTAAGGGTTTTTCTTTAGAGAAAACTGAAATATTTCCACATAATCTTCTTAAGGATCATCATCCTTTTGTTTCATTCTAAATTTATCATCTTTCCTCCTGTCAGGTCCTCTATAGTAGTCCTGACACTTCTCTAAAAACATTATCTTTATGGTGTCCCAATCAGGAAAAACATCTTTACTTAATCCCATGAACCATCTCAAAGCTACATCTTTGAGAGTGGTAAGGAAAATATTTAACCTATGTGCATCAGAAGTATAGTCATAACTTCGACATAAGACATCAAATTCAAAGAAAAATGTATCTGGGTCTTCAGTCATTAACCCATAGAAGACTGGTAATGTTGAAGGAGGAATGTTCTCTAGTATTGTAGCCCTTTATTGGTTAGTGATAGGGAAGTCAAATGTTGGTTGGTCAACATCATCTTTTGTTACATCACCCATGGTGCAGTATGTTCTTTCTGTATGTGTGCTAGAGGTTGGTGAGAAGGAAATTTCTTCTTTAGTGGTACCTTCACTCTGAGTACTATGTCCACCAATTTCTACAATAGCTTCTTGGTGTGTGGAGGGAAGGAACCTACCCAAGGAATCCCTCTACCTCTGCATACATGAAATATGGCTTTAGATTCAACAACCCTACGCAATGTAAGTATATCTCTGGTGTTGAAAAAGATGGTATCTAATAGTCTTAATGCTTGAAAAGAGAAATTAACTATGAAAACTATAAAAACTAGTCTATGAAGATATTACCATCCCCGACAATGGTGCCAAAAATGTAGATTCTAAGCTAATGTATTGTAAACTTGGTAGAATCTACTTGATTTAGAGGTTTAACTAGATGAACAATCCACTTTACATTGCTTAAGACCACATTAAATTTTCAACCCAAGGCTTGTAAGCTTATGATGGTGCAACATTATATATGCCTTCATGGACTTAAAACTACCTAAACTACCCTACTTAAGTTATTCTAATTGTTGGAAATTCACATAACTATAAAATAGTAAAAACATAAACCAAAACTAGTTGCTATGGGTGGGCCTATAGTAAAGACTGTAACTAAATTGTGGCTAATAAAATGATACTGTATTAACTAAAAACTTAATAAAAACCAATGACTCAGGTGAACTATCTTTCGAAGTGTTAATAATGATCATTACATGCATATTCACAAGCATCCACTCATAATAAGCAAGAAATGAAATTCCAATTAATTTGCATTTGATTCATGAACAATGATAAACTAATAACTATTAACAAAAATAAATAACTGAAGGTGAAGTGAAGAACAATACCTTGAGTGGCTTGCTTAAGTAACTATTCCCACTTTAACTGAACTCAATCTAACTAATAGATTCTACGCATCCCATAAGATTAACACCATTCATTACATATTGTAAAAGATTATAGAAGATCTTTCCATAGATTAGACTCAATCATTTGGAATATTTTTCATGTCTTGAAACTAAAAGTAATTGGTAACATAAAATTGATAAAAACTAATTAACTATCCTATGGATTCAACCAACAACTATATAGAAACTGAGGGAATCTTTATTGAAAGCAACAACTAGCTGAAATTATTAACTCCACTCCTAGATAATAGAACGTAGAATTAAGAATTGAATTATTCAACCTATAATTGAAAAGGAAAGATAATCCTATTAGAACTAGAACTTTGTCAAAATAGAACTGTATGTAAACATACAAGCGCTTGTCAAAATTCTATAGGTGGAGACCTCTTCTTTAGAATTTATTAAACTAGTTATAATAACACACACCCAATCTTCATTAAGAGCCTTTGATCAATGATCATCACATTTAGCTTAACCTGGAGCTTCCCCTACTTTGGTGTCCAGTCATCCCTTTTTCTATGGGTTCATCCCGTAACTACTACACTATGGTTCCTTTTTAGCTTGAAACAAGTTAATTCCACAAAACAAGCACATGAGGATAACTATCACAATTAACTCATAGAATTCCATCAATATTCCATACATTCATTCATATAAACCATATAATACTAATATATTATAACCATAATTCCATCATCATATTAAGGTTTAATTTTGCGCAATGGATATAAAAGGATAGCATAGTGTAGGAACATTTTCTAGAGAATATGTTAAAAAGTATCTTAAAACAAGTATAAAAGCAACAGAAAAATGAACCATTATCTAGACCTATTAGGAGAGAGAGAGAGAGAGAGAGAGAGAGAGAGAGAGAGAGAGAGAGAGAGTAGGAGATAGAGGGATGGGAGAGAGATAGAGGGAGTGAGGCATTTTTTCAAACAACTCACTACCTTCTATTCAATATTTCAAACAATATTCCTTATAACCCCACTTATATATAGGCGACTTTGCTATTAATTCATTGGTTGTGAGTTCATTATTTTACTCAATAGAATTTGGTCCACTTGATTAAGTAGTCAATTTTCAATAATTAATTTTTTATTCATCACCTCATTCTATCATTTATCCTATTGATTTTGGCATACCTTTGTGAGAATGCATATTTTTACTCAATGGTTAACCATTAGCAATACATTCTTTAAAAAATCAGTTTGATTGATCTCTTAAAAAATGTATGTTTGTGTCCTTTCCTCTTACATTTTATACCATTTTTAATAATGCTCTAAATTTAGTGACGTGTAAATGTATTGTTTTAAATTATAAATCTAAACTCTAACTTTGACTATATTGTTCTCATATTGTTCTTTTATTAGTTTTCCTAAAAGGTAGCATTGACAGGGTAGTGAGCTGTTTGAAAAAATGGCTCAAAGAAATGGGGTCTCATGGTGATACTAGCAATACATTCTTTTAAAAATTAGTTTGATTGATCTCTTAAAAAATGTATGTTTGTGCCATTTCCTCTTACATTTTATACCATTTTTATTAATTTCCTAAATTTAGTAATGTGTAAATGCATTGTTTTACATTATAAATCTAAACTCTAACCTTGACTATATTGTTCTCATATTGTCCTTTTATTAGTTTTCCTACAAGGTAGCATTGACAAGGCAATGAGCTATTTGAAAAAATGCCTCAAAGAAATGGGGTCTCATGGTGACTTTGAGGGCTCTCATGGTGATGTACATCACCATGAGACCCCATTTATTTGAGGCATTTTTTCTTGCAATTCTCACTACCTTGTCAATGCATCCACATTGACCATGAGGACATCTCTCATTGAGGCATTTTGTCAAATAGTTCATGTGCTTTGTCTATGCATCAACATTTCACATGTGTCTACTAAGGAAATTACAACCATAACACTCATGGAAATCCCCCCTTTAATGTTTTGATAGATTTCATACCCCATTCCAAGGTCCCCTTGCTGCTATGGCTAAAAGCCTAAAACATGTGCTTTCAACCAAACTATGGATGCATGGAAAAAATCTATCAAAGTATAATAGTAAGCAAAACTATAGACAAGGTATTGAACTGTTTGAAAACATGCCTCAAAGAAATGTGGTCTCATGGTGATCGACATCACCATGAGACCACATTTCTTTGAGGAATTTTATCAAACAACTCATTGCCTTGTCTATGCTACACATTTTCCATACATTTTCCATTTTGGGCATATCTTGCAATCATTCCAATCTTTATGGGTAGATTGAAAAATGAACAAATGAAGTCAAAGATTCTTGAACTTAAGACTTTTGTGGAGAAAATACAACTGGAAATAGATGATGAGGAAAAGCAATATGAAGTGTAAGTGAAAAAAAGGAGAATCAATGCGGTGGACACTTGAAAGTCTTATCTACAAGGGTAGAGAAGTTATGTAAAGAACTTGTTAAAAGAAACATTTCCATTCTAACAATCAGAAAGACACTTCCAAAGATGATAACAATAGTTGTAGATGCAAAGGCAATAGTTGGAAGTGTTGAAATTGAAGCAAAACAACCGAAGACTAAAATTAACCACTTTGAAAAGGAATTAAAAGACAAGAATAATATTTTATCATCAATGAAAAGGAAGTTAGTTTACTTTAAAAACACTTGAAAAAGAAGTAGACCAAATTGAATGAGATAAATAATGTATTCAATGAAGAGATTCTTCCTGCTCTCGAGAAGTTGAAGAAGGTACATGTGTAGTTTCTTCTCTGTTTATCATATGGATGAACTGATTATTCCAACATGTCCATATGGGTGGCTTTATGCTAGGAAAGGTCTTCATTTGCACCCAAAAATTTTGAAATAGTCTGAGCCACATTTTACCGGTGAACTCTTAAGAGACTAAAGAAAAAAAGGGCAACAAACTTTGACAAGAAATTACTCAGAAACTGTGGCACTTGGAAACATTTTATTTGAGGCTATACAATCACATAGGGCCCCGCTACAATAACCTCTCTTAGTTTTTGATAGCTCCAAGGGTGGGTGCATGAAGTTGGTTGCACTTTTGTGGCCACTTTCTAATTTTTTTTTGAAATTTCATAATGTGAGCGCTCTATAACTCGCTCGTGTTATTTCATATTAAAAGAAAAAAAAGTGAAATCAATCATTTCATTTCAACTATTGTTTTCCTCTACCCGCGGCCAAATATATACATGGATATATATATACATATATTCACAACAAAATAGCAAATTTTATGGACATTATATATACATGTACATATACATACATATATATACATATGTTCATACAAATATATATACATATATATGTATACACATAAGTTGTATATGGACCACCCTTTTGCACCAAACGTTTTGCATAGGCCTATAACTGTAATTTTCAGTATTCTATGGCAATGGTTGCAATGGAATAAAATAATTAATGTTATGTAGTTCATGTTGTTGATGTCCACCTTAGGCTATATTGTTTCATTTGTGGCTTCCATTTACCATCTATGGTTGCAACACAACAAAATAGTCAATGTTATGGACATTATATATGCATATACGTATACATACATATATAAACGTATATATACATATATATACATATATATACACATATATACATATATATACATACATATACAGGTATATAAATGCATATATATACATACATACACATATATATATATCATGTATATATATACATATATATATATATATATATATATATATATATATATATATATATATATATATATATATATATAAATATATATATATATATATATATATATATATATATATATATATATATATATATATATATATATATATATATATATATATATATATATATATATACATATATAAATATGTTGCAATGAAATAGTTAATGTTATATAGGTTGCATTGTTTTAGGGTATATTGTTACCTTTTTGATAAGGTTGTGTTTAAAAAATTGTATATAGTTTGTTCACACCAATATTGTTTGATTTATGGTTTGGATTTTGCGGCGATGTTTTTGTATGGGTTTGTCATTGTGATTTTTAGTGTTTTGCGGGTTTGGCCATCTGAGTGACTATTGATAACAATATTGTTTCATTTAAATACAGTGTAACAAACCAATGTAGGAATATAACCCAAGCCACCCAACAACAATCAACAAAATTTGCACCATCTTTAAAATTTTATTATGTTGCAAACATAAGCAAAAAATGGAATCCATTAAAAGAAGCCAACAAAAAATCACAATACAAACAAAAGTTGCATAACTTTAACAATTTTATTGCGTTCCAAACATAGCCACAAAATGCAAGCCACATAGAGAAACCCACAAAGATTCGTAGTAACAAACCAAAACAAAAATATACCCATTTCTCAACAAAACCTTATAAAAAATGAAACAATATAGCGTTCCCAATAGCACCTCCTCAAAAATTAATAGTAGAAAACTCATCCAAAAATAGAGTCCTTCTTGAATAGAAGCGCATTATAATTTGAAACAATACATATATATACATACATATTGTAGACACAGTAAATGTACTATTGATCCTATACACCTGATCCTGATTTTACTAACACCAGTTCGTCCTTAATCATCTCCTTCGCTAATCATTTAATCAAATAATCTTTATTTGATTAAATTCATCATATTTCCCCTTTTAATTAAATAGATCCCTCTATTTGATTAAATTGCCATCTCTTATTAATTAAATAAATCATTTTTATTTAATTAATCCTATAGTCCCTCTTTTAATTAAATAATTCATTTCTATTTAATTGATCTCTAAAGTCCATCTCCTTTAACTAAATAAATTAACATTTATTTGATTAAGTCTAAAACCATCTCCTTTAATCAAATAAATCAAACTTTATTTAATTAAGTTTAAATTCATATTCTTCTCACTTTGATTTATTTAAATCCTAAAATCTAAATGAAATTGTCAAATCAACTAATCTCCCTCTCAATTAATCAAATCCTGATTAATGCTAATCTTAATCCATCAAATACTCTAGCTTTTGCAACTTTGTTATAAAAATCATTTTAATTGATTTATTAAATCTCTATTTTCTTTCAAAAGGCATCAAAGTTGGAATATTCTTCAAATTTGAAATCTCTCTCCAAGTGGACATGTACATCCAACAAGGCATTTAACTCTCTTACATGTCCTTTTGCCTTGAGCCAAGTGGCATTAAATTCATTCTTTTTTCCCTCTAACTTGTCATCTCACTAATTTGAAATTCCACCTAATATCATTTATTGTGCACATTCATCAAAATGTGCTCAACCTTTGTCCACTCCCATGTTGACAAGTGGCTTGATGCTATTGGTTGGTCTTTTGTCACACATTCATCCCTTTTGCCTTTTCTTCTATCTTTCTCTTCTATAAATAGAAGAGTCTTTTACTAACTTTGGATCCACAACTTCATGCAAAGAGATTATCTTTAGATTTTGAATTTGCCTCATTCACTTTCATTCATTTTCATAGTTTTTATCAAGTTTCACAGCTAGGCTATTGCATATTTTCATCAAGGAGCTTCACATCTTCAACAAATCATCATCAAGCTTGCAAGGAATTGGGAAAGGGCCATTTTCCACATCAAAATGACACCAATTCCCCCATGGGATTGAGAGTTTGTTTATTTTGAGCAAGATTTGATAGTTTATCTCATTGTTCTTCATTTATTTTTTGTTCTTGATATGTGAAATGAATTTCATGGGGAATTTTGCTTCTAAATTGCATATTGAGCTAATTGTGTGTTTGTTCTTTGTGTTTGTGCAGGTCTAGGATCACCATTCACATTTTGGCACTAGAAGGAGGGTGAATCTAAAGGTTTTAACATATTTTTTTGAGAAATTCCACTATTTTTCTTGACGTTTTTGTGCCTATAGGATACGGCACCGCTATCAGTCCAACGACACCATATAGTGACGCTAGCAGTCTAGCGGTGCCATACAACGACGTTGACAAACTCCAAACTTCACCACTGTGTGTTCCCACCCAGAAATTCAAATTGTCAAACTATGATGCTAGGATTATTCTCCTATTGACCAGATGCTCAAATTACAAACTGCACCGTGTGACGAAATAGTGCCGCAATTGTGGTCATTGTTTTTCTACAATCCATCATTTTTTAGTCTCAACAATGCTATATAGCACTACTGACCCTTCTAAACTATGTTGCCTCTGCAGATTGCATCACTGGGGTGGGGTAAAAGGTTAAAATTTAGTTTATTTTGACATGTGCTTTTTGTCTTTGATCATTTTGGACTGTTAACCTGTTTGTTGTCTCTATTTTCTTAGATTTAACCAGTTTTTGTTGGTAAAGGAAAGAAATGAGAAAGAAGAAGTTTGAACCATGGCATCATCATTTTATTGTATCAAGTGTTTTTAAACACTTTGGGGAGAAATTATAATCCCTTTCTTAAGTACTTTGTCATCTTCATGCTTTTTAGGACTAACTAATTTTCGTTTGGGCTTAAAAAGAACAAAAAAAGGGATTAAAAGGAACCATAGGCAATGTACTAGATTTTGTTTTGGACTTAACAATTGAACAAGAAAATCTCATATTTCCTTTTTGGTGCTTAAAAAGAATCCAATTCTCGCTTTGAAGAATTAAAATGAACATGTGCCTTTGTGTTTTGTAATCTCTTATTCAAAGTAATATCATTTAAAAGACGTACGCACTTCTCTTGCGCCTCACGATGATCTTGAGAATCAAAAGGATTTTTGTGATATTAAGTTGCATAAGTGATTACCTCCACACTTCAATTTGGGTTTTTAAAATTGAACAAAATCTTGCAAGTGAGTGGAATATATCACGTGTGTTCTCTCTTTGTTTCTCAACAAAGATTGATCAAACTACAAATGTATTTGCTTGCTTTTGTTTATCCTTAGAGGGCTTGCCTTGTGGGAAAAAGTAATCACCCAAGGGAACAACCCAACAGGGAACACACTAAAGCCAAGCGACTTCCAACCGGTATATAAGTGTGGGTACTTGAGGAAAGTTCAAGTATCATGAGGATTGTTCCGAGAAGAAGGGCATAAATGGTCTCTTTCCGTATGGATGATCCCCCAAAAATGGAATGCCCCTACTAAAATATTTCGTTTAGAAGGTAAAAATCCTTAATCTATTTGTTGGTGCAAGAGGTTGGACCTTTGAAGTTGTCCCATGTTTTTATGAATCTTAGTAGAGGTGAGAAGTATGCCATGGGAGAATCATGGGTATTGATGCTTGGCTAGCCCGAGAAGAGAGTGCACTGTAAGGGGGATCCTGTGTGGTCAAGCATCTAATCATTTGCTCTAAGTAGGCGTAGCTAGACTTGTCCAAGTGGGAACCAACAAATATTGTCTCTTCATCCTAGGATTGTGCATCACTTTGGAATCAAAACACTTTGCTTGATTGAAAACATTGGAAAAAAACATTCAACATGAACATCCAATTTCAAACCCTTTAGGAGGAGCAAATACCATTGACGAAATCCAAGTACTATTGCTTACCCTAGGGATTTTATCCTTATAGGTTTCTAAGTGTTTGGGTTTACAACTCAATTTGCTCTTACTAAAGTCAACTATAGAAATTTTTTTCCTTAATTTCCTTGATTTCCACATAATGGACTTTGTGGGATGAAAAGGAAGTTGGGACATTAGACATCTAGTTTTAAAAGCTAATCAAGAGTGTGTTTGTGATAAAAAGAATTCATTAAGCAAAGCTAAGAACAATTGAATCCCACACATGTGTTCCCAATGATTTCACACAAAATCAAAATATGAAAGCCAAAGATCAAAAGGCTTAGTCCAAAATCTCTTCAAAAATGTCTCTCAATACTCTACGAGTTTAGAGATAGATTGAATTTTAATTTCTATAGAAGAGCTTCAAAAAACAATCCTAATTTGTACTCATTTTACTATTGTCAAAATCCAAGTGTTTTTTGATAATTTGAGCATCTTGTATGAGAAGTAAAGTGTGTTCTTTAAAACTGAGGTCTTGTAAACAAGAGTCTTTTTAGGTACACATAGGATCAAAATCAACCTTCACCCATCCTTCAAAACATCAATCAAAGACCACCTCACCAAAAACTCTTGAAAATCTTGAAAAAATACTTTATGCTAGGCTTTTGGAAAATCCTTGAATCAAAAACATCAAATTATCTTGATTGGCTAGGTGTGGGAAGATGCATCCTTCTGTAAGGAAAGCTAGATGCGGAAACAACTCTCCTAACATCAAAACCTCAGAGAAGAATATAGATATACTTTAAATTTTTCAATTTCAGTTCAATTAAGATGCACTATGAAGTAGATAATAGAAACAGAGTATTTGACAATCACACAGGAACACTAGATATACATGGGAAAACCCTTACAGGAGAAAAACCCACCACACCAAGAGAAATAACTTTGTATTATAGTAATGGAGATTACATACAAATGTTAGACTTATCTTTTTGGTGTTTATTTACAGTAGCATTCACCATGAACAATCTTGTACAGGAACCATCATGTTATAGTCTACATAGAATATAGTTCACTCTGATACAATTTGAACTGTTCACACACCTGTTGATTCGAACCAACCAAATCACTATAGAGATTACAAACTATATTCATGTCATTCCTGGCTGTTGAGCTTCCTCACAAAACTGTCACAACAAACTATCTCCCAACGGTTCCAATTCGACTCCTTTGATTGGCTGAAAACCAACCATGTAGATAGTCATCGCTCGGTTAGAAGAAATAAATTTTGTTGGCATCTCGGTGAGACACTAACAGTGTCTCGCTGATGCCACAAAGTTTTCATATCGATGTCACTAAGAGTCGTTTCTATTGGCAAGAGGTTTCACCGAGCTTACAACTTGTATCAGCTTTAGTTTTCCTTTTGACAAGACTATCACTCTCGCCAAGACATCCCAACGAGCCTTCTTGTGTCACACTGAGCTCAAGAGACTATCGCTAAGACTTCCTTATGTTGCCAAGACCTCACACCAACATTCTCCACATGTATTGCTATCGCCTAGACTCATCGCTTTCAGTGAGATGTCATACCGAAGCTCCACAAGTCACATAGACATGAGTTTTCCATTCGGCAAGAGTATCGTTCTTCACCAAGACCTCATGCCCAGTCACCATAGGTTATACCGAAGTCGTATGTTATACCGAGCTCCAAATAATAGTCGGAAAGACATATCAATATCACCAAGAGGTTTCTCCGAGATCACACATGTCACCCCAAAGTTATTAACAGTCGCCAAGACATATAACCTTCGCCGAGAGTTCTTATCGAACACATATATGTTACATTGAAGACCTCTCATCATCGGCGAGACTCACCAATGTCACTGGGACTTCAGAGCGAGAACCCTTTAGTTATCCCAAAGACTTCAGTACATAACATACTATCGGTAGGACATTAGCTTTCGCTGGGACTTCACACCGAACAAAGCCTTTTGGCCAAAGGTCTTCCTGATATACAATTGAATGGCCTATCGGCTAGAGATCTTCACAGGTGCTAAGAGGTCACACTGAAAGCAACCTATCACAGCGATATGATCCTTCGGTGAGACAAAAACTAGGTCACAGCGACCTGTACAAAACATGATGTTCCAAACTGCTAGTCGGCCAGACATAAGAACTGTCACACTGACTTGGCTCCAATGGAGGTTTGAGCCTGTGATGATTGAGGCATACTTTTCCAACAATCTCCCACTTGACGAAGATCTCACAGGAACCTCTAGATCACAATAAAACTTAATGAAAATCATGGGCACTAAGGCCCATCGAACTGGCACACCACCTGAACTTGTCTGTGCTTACTGGCTTCATCAATGAATCTGCAACATTCTCTAGAGTATCAACCTTTTCCAAATTGACCTTTCCATCCTCCACCATATCTTGTACAAAGTGGTACTATACATCAATATGTTTCATCTTAGCATGGAAAGTTGGATTCTTTGCTAGACAAATTGCACTTTGACTGTCACAGAAAATAGTTATTTCCCTTGCATCAAAACCAATGTTAGAACACAAACGTTTCAACCAAACTACATCTTTACAAGCATGAGTAGCTGCCATGTATTCAACCTCCGTAGTGGACAAAGCAACTACAACTTGCCGCTTACTCATCCAACTCACTACACCACCTTTCAACATGAAAATGTATCCACTGGTGGACCTCCTACTATCAATGTCCCCTGCCCAATCGGAATCTACATATCCATGAATGCTAAGAGTCCTTTGTGATTCAACCAAGTTCCCATGGTAACACAAAGAAAAATCTAAAGTTCCCCTCAATTATCTAAACACTCTCTTCACAACATCCCAATGTATCCTTCCAGGATTTACCATAAATCGACTAAGAACTCCCACTGTTTGGGAAATGTCTGGCCTTGTACAGACCATTGCATACATGAGACCGCCAACCGCACTAGCATAGGGTACACTGGTCATGTCCTCCATCTCAGTAGGAGATTTTGGACAGTCCTCATCAGATAGCTTCGTTCCCTGCAAGACTGGAATCACTAGCTATTTGCAATCATTCATACAAAATCTCTCTAGAATAGTCTTGATATACTTACTCTGACTGAGCCATAGTTTTCTATTCTTCCTATCCCTGGTTATCTCCATCCCTAGAATATACCTTGCTGCACCAAGATCTTTTATTTCGAACTTAGTAGACAACTGAGACTTAAGATCATAAATCATTAGCTTACTATTGCCTATGAACAACATATCATCAACATAGAGAGCAATAATAAGTACTCGATCACTTTTAGCTTTATAATATACACAATGATCAGATTTTGATCTCACAAATCCCAAAGACAATACAAAAGTATCAAATTTCTGGTACCACATTCTAGGTGAATGCTTTAACCCATACAGAGACTTCTTTAATTTACATACCATTTTTTCTTTACCTTTCTCAACAAAATGCTTAGGCTGGGACATATAGATTTCTTCTTCAAGATCACCATGAAGAAATGCTATCTTCACATCCATCTATTCGACCTCTAAGTCAAACACTGCTGCAAGTGACAAAAGAAATCTGATAGATGTCAGCTTTGCTACAGGAGAAAATATTTTCCCATAATCGATTCCCTCTACCTGGGAATAACCCTTTGCAACCAATCTTGCCTTGTACTTTTCTACACTGCCATCTAGACCAATCTTCTTCTTAAATACCCATTTGCAACCAACAACTTTTCTGCCTTTAGGCAAGGGCACCAGACTCCAGGTTTCATTCTTCTCTAATGATGCCATCTCTTCATTCATGGCTTCCAACCAAGAGTCTGAATCAAACATTCTAATTCCTCTTTCACAGTCCTAGGCTCATCAGTGCTAGAAATTAAAGCATAGGCATAAGTATAATCAATCAAAGAGAACCCATACCTATCTGGTTGTTTTCTTTCAAGGGTTGACCTCCTCACTTGCTGAGGCTAAGGCTGAGGTTCTTTTTCTTCTTCAGAACTATTAGAACTACTTGATCTCTCCTTAGTTTCAGGTACATTTTGAATTTTCAATTCCTCTTTCTCTGGTGTAGGAGGAATTAAAGCTACATCCTTATTGTTTTCTAGCTTTGTCTCTGACTGCAGATCCAAGGTAGAAGGTTTTAGCTCACGAAAGATTACACTTTTGCTGTATACAACTTTCTCTATATCAGGATTCCAAAGTTTGTATCCTTTTATGACAACACTATAGCCAATAAAAATACACTTGACAGCCTTGTTCTCCAATTTAGATCTTTTCACATCTGACACATATGCATATGCCTCACAGCCAAAGACTTGAATATGTCTAAGAGAGGGCTTCTTACCAGACCACACTTCCAAAGGTGTTTTCTCAACAAGAGCAGAATTTGGAGAACGATTTATTAGGTAACATGCAGTAGATATAGCCTCAGCCCAGAACTTCTCCTCCAAGCCAGCACTACTGAGCATACTTCATGCTCTCTCCATCATTGTCCTATTGAACCTTTCTGCAACTCCATTTTGCTGTGAAGTATAAGGTGTAGTCTTATCTCTTTTAATCCCATGGTCTTTACAGTATCTTTCAAATTCATCAGAACAAAATTCACCGCCATTATCAGTCCTTAAGCATTTTATTTTTCTACCAGTCTGATTTTCAACAAGATTTTTAAATTCTTTAAACCAACTGAATACTTCTGATTTACTTTTCAAAAAATATACAAATGCTCTTCTTGAGTAATCATCAATAAACGACACATAGTATCTTGACTTAGACAAAGAAGGGACATTCACTGGACCAAATACATCCGAATGAATATAATCTAGCAAACTAGAAGATTTATGAGGACTGGAATAAAAAGAAATACGGTACTACTTTCCATATATACAATGCTCACAGAATTCAAATTCAAGATTACAATCTTCAAGGCCCTCAACTAGGTTTTTATTCTTCTAGATTTTTAAACCCTTTTCTCCTATGTGGCCTAATCTATGATGCCAGAGCATAGTCTTCTCTGCAGAAAGCTTTACTTCCATAGAGTTTACATAATTAGGGATATTTCCCTCTTTACCTCCATGAGCAGCTTTCTGCGACTTTACATAGACACTGTTACATTGAACAACCTATGCATCCAGCTTGTACAGGGTACCAATTCGAGCACCTCTAGCCAGCACCATTAAACCTCTAGTCATCTTGCAGCCATTTCCAGAGAATGTGACTTGCACTCTAATATCATTCAGCATACTTACAAAAAGTAAGTTTTGAGCCAAACCTGGTATATGCATTACATTATTGATTCCCTTCACTCTGCCATCGGGGAATTGGATTCTGACTCTTCCACAGCTAACAATCTCTAAAGTTGAATCACTTGCCAAGTACACCTTTCCACCATTGTATTCTTCATACTTCGTAAACCACTCTCTCTGAGATGTCATGTGGAAAGATGCACCAGAATCAATCAGGAAAACATCATCTGATGCCTGAGTAGCCAAGGCTACAATGAAGGTGTCACCATCACTATGAGAAGAACCATTATCAGAAGAGCCCTTCTTCTTCTTTTTCTCCTCTTTACAATCCTTTCAGACATGACCAGGTTGCCCACAGTTCCAACACTTCACCTTGGACTTCTTGCCAGGAGACTTTGATCTCCCCTTTGATTTTGATTTGGACTTCTTGTCCTTCTTCTTTCCTTTCTCTTTTGACCTTCCTCTAATAGCAAGAGCTTCCTTTGCCATCTTAGAAGATTTCCTTCTCATTTCTTCTGACAACAAAGAACCAACATCTTCCAATCTTGAAGCTGGATGTTGTACTCCCAGTAGCCATCACTAGATGATCCCATGAGTCTAGAAAAGAACATAATAATAGCATACAACGATCCTCTTCTTCAGTCTTCACACCAATAGATGTTAATTGAGTAAGAAACATGTTAAATGCATTCAAATGATCTTCCATAGACCCTCCTTCCTACATTCTCAAAGAATACAACTTCTTCCTTAGGAACAATTTATTCACCAAGGACTTCCCCTAATAAATAGACGCCAGTCTCTTCCACAAAGAAGAGGTAGTCTTCTCCTCATGCACATTCAGAAGAACTGAGTCTGCTAAATAGAGCCTTATCATCCCCTTAGACTTTCTATTTGCAAGGTCCCAATCTTCTTGCTTCATGCCTATAGGTTTAGTTCTAGACACTGCAAGCCACATATCACGATCAACTAGAAGATCCTCCATCTTGAGTTTCCACAAATCAAAGTTACTGCCATTGAACTTCTCTATTTCAAACTTTCCAGACATGCTAGCCATCTCAACCTATAAGAAAAAATAACAAACTTTACAAGACTCCTACTAAATAAAATTGACTCAAAAAACCCAACGTACCCACAAGGATAACACAACTGGCCAAGATCTGATACCACTTGTAAGGAAAGCTAGATGCAGAAACAACTCTTCTAACATCAAAACCTCAGAGAATAATGTAGATATACTTTTAATTTTTCAATTTCAATTTAATTAAGATGCACTATGAAGTAGATAACAGAAACAAAGTATTTTACAATCACACAGGAACACCAGATATATGTGGGAAAACCCTTACGGGAGAAAAACCCACCACACCAAGAGAAATCACTTTGTATTATAGTAATGGAGATTACATACAAATGTCAGACTTATCTTTCTGGTGTTTGTTTGTACAACAACATTCACCATGAACAATATTGTACAAGAACCATCACGTTACAGTCTACACAAAATAGAAGTCACTCTGATACAATTCGAACTATTCACACACTTGTTGATTTGAACCAACCAAATAACTACAGAGATTACAAACTATATTCATGTCATTCCTGGCTATTGAGATTCCTCACAGAACTGTCACAACGAACTGTCTCCCAATGGTTCCAATTCGGTTCCTCTGATTGGCCAAAAACCAGCCACATAGATAGTCATCGCTCGGTCAAAAGAAACAAACTTTGTTGGCATCTCGGTGAGACACTAACAGTGTCTTGCCAATGCCACAAAGTTTTCATATCGATGTCACCAAGAGTCATTTCTATCAACAAGAGGTTTCACCGAGATTACAACTTGTATTGGCTTTAGTTTTCCTTTCAGCAAGACTATCGCTCTCACCAAGACATCCCAACGAGCCTTCTTGTGTTACATCGAGCTTAGGAGACTATTGCTAAGACTTCCTTATGTCACCAAGACCTCACACTGACGTTCTCCACATGTATCGCTATCACCCAGACTCATCACTTTCCGTGAGACATCATACCGAAGCTCCGCAAGTCACATAGACGTGAGTTTTCCATTTAGCAAGAGTATCGTTCTTCGCCAAGACCTCACGTCGAGTTACCATGGGTTATACCAAAGTTGTATGTTATACCGAGCTCCAAAGAATAGTTTGCAAGACATATCAATATCACCAAGAGGTTTCTCTGAGATCACACATGTCACCCTAAAGTCATCAATAGTCGCCAAGACATATAACCTTTGCTGAGAGTTCTGATCGAACACATATATGTTACACCGAAGACCTCTTATCATCGGCGAGACTCACCAATGTCGCTGAGACTTCAGAGTGAGAACCCTTTAGTTATCCTGAAGAATTCAATACATAACATACTGTTAGCAAGACATTAGCTTTCGTTGGGACTTCACACTGAACAAAGCCTTTCGACCAAAGGTCTTCCTGATATACAATTGAATGGCCTATTGGCTAGAGATCTTCACAGGCGCTAAGAGGTCACACTGAAAGCAACCTATCACAGCAATATGATCCTTCGGTGAAACAAAAACTAGGTCACAATGACCTGTACAAAACATGATGTTCCAAACTACTAGTCGGCCAAACATAAGAACTGTCACATTGACTTGGCTCCAATGGAGGTTTGAGCCTGTGATGATTGAGGCATACTTTTCCAACACCTTCTCCCTACACTTAGTAAAATTATCATCTCGAGAAAATCTATCCCATAGATAACATCCAACATCTTAGGGTCTATTTTTTCATAATCCAAATCTAAACATCAAAATCAAATCACTTTGTTTGGCTAGGTATGTGTAGATGAATCCTTCTCCATATACTTAGTCAAATTATCATCTTGTGAGCAAGTCTATCCCATAGATAACATCCAACATCTTGGGGTCTAGTTGTTCATTATCCAAATCCAAATCAAGGTCAAAATCCAAATCCGAATCAAGTCAATCAAAATCCAAGATCAAAATCAAAAATCCCAAAGCCTAATACCCCCCTCAAGATTTCTCAAGAGTTCAATCATTCATATCACCCATCTTCCATTTTATTTCACCCTCATCCTTTGATCCTTAAAACATCCTAAATTTCTCTTTTTTGTGCCTAAAGATATATCAATCTAAAGAGTTAGAGATTCATCTCCCACTTTCTTGAAAATTGATCCCTATTTTATGGTGCAAACTAGATCGCAACACAAGAAGAACATGGAGAACAACAAGGAAACATCAACTTCGAGTGACCTAAGGGCGGGTGCATGAAGTTGGTCACACTTCTATGGCCACTTTCTAAAAAAAGTTTGAAATGACATAACACGAGCCCGTTATAATGCAATCGCATTATTTCATATTAAAAGCAAAAAGAAGGTGAAATCAGTCATTTCATTTTGACTATTGCTTTGCTCTGCCCATAGCCAAAAACCCCATCTTTCATGCTCGCGTTATAGGAGGCTTTGTGCAAAAATCTTGAGCAACGGTTGATATTTCTTTGCAAGGATGGTGCCATGACGACAAAGAGGTGGGAGAGGTAAGTATTGTTTGCTGTTTGTTTTGAATTTCTTAGTTTTAGGTTGATTTTGTTAGTTTTAGGTTATATTTGATATATTTTTTAAAAATTTGTAGATGCAAATGATCCTACAAATCCTCAAAATCCTCAACAAGAAGAGCAACCAAATCCTCAAGAACAAAATACTCAACAAGGAAATCAACCTCAACAACAACCTCCCCCACCAATCACTCAACACCCTCCTCACACTCAACAAAATTTGATGAGTGAAATTGAGAACAACAAAAAACAAATTGAGGATTTTATCAATAGGTTGAGTGATCCTAGTGGTTCAACCACAAAAAGAATGACCCTAGCAAATTCATTGAAAGATATGTTAAAAAATGAAGATTTAATTAGCAAACAAATAACTAGATGACAAGATAGGAGGCAGGCAGCTAGGGCATATTATGCGGATAAAATATCATATAAACAAGTAAAGGATTTAAGAATTACAAAAGGTGATTTGTGCTCATTGTTCACTGACCCTGAAATAAATCAAAATCTTAGCCTCAATGCGAAGAGGTTTCCTATTCATTGGTGCCACCACCAAGAGATTAGGAACCATTTTTATAATAGGTGGTACATGGTCTTTGATGACCCACCGTGCAACAATTGTGAAGTCCCCCAATATTTTCTTAGGAAACTATAGAGTGAGTTCATATTGAACCAAATCCCAAATTATTTTGATATTAGGGATTCAAGGGAGAGGTGGGGGGTCAACTCACGATAGGCCTGGTGCATAGTTGGATCCTACGCGGCAAGGGAGACAGGCTCTCGCTAGGCCACCTTGTGAGCACATTGCTATGCCTGCCATCGTGAAGGAGAGTGTTGACGTAGAGACATTGTAGGCAATTACCACTTTGACCCAGAGTGTCATCCATCTTACTAGCCCTATTCTACAATGCCATCTAGGGGAGTCTTCGAGTCGTGGCCTTTGAACCCATGTGTGTCAATCTTGCAGGGTGACTTGTTCATATGGGCCCACTGACACTTAGGAGGATGCTACGCAGGATCCATATGCATCTATGGGGATGGAGAGGGTGGATGACATTTTGCATGATGCGTATGACATTGATACTCAAGTAAAAGTTAGCATGTTCATTGAATTTAATTTATTAAATTTTGATTTTGAAATGC
The DNA here is from genome assembly GCA_007258455.2 of Sequoia sempervirens. Lineage (NCBI taxonomy): Eukaryota > Viridiplantae > Streptophyta > Pinopsida > Cupressales > Cupressaceae > Sequoia > Sequoia sempervirens. The sequence goes on along the minus strand of VDFB02000015.1, from coordinate 336,039,435 downwards.
AAGATTAACTAATTTAGTTTTATTTTTTTAATAAAATTGCAGGGTCACAGTGTTGAGACTGGATACGCTAACCCTCCACCTACTTATTTCTACAGTACACCTATCGGTGGGGCATGTAACTAGTAAAAAAATATAAATTTATTACATGTTAATAGCTCATTGTTTTACGAATGGTATTTTAATATGTGATTTTGGATGTTGAACATGGTAATATTGGAGGTTTCGAGGGAACACCTCCTAGTCCCAGTGGATTTACTCAAACCTACATGCAAGTAATAGAATAAAGATAACTTAACTAATGAATTGTACTTAATAGATTTGTGTAGTTTATATTCATATTGTTGGGTACGTTGCATTGAACATCATTCAAACTCAAAGCATTACTTCACATTCCATAACTAATAACTAGATGTTGATAGATGAAAAAATTTCAACTACAATATAGTTGTTTAGAAAGTCAACATAAGCATCACGATGCAATTAATTCACATGGAGGCATGTGCTTGCAAAGGTACACCTACACAATAAACTATGGATGCTTGGAAAAAATCTATGAAATCATAATAGTAAGCAATAACATAGACAAGACAGTTAGTAGTTTGAAAAAATGTCTCGAAGAAATGCGGTCTCATGGTGATGGAATTCCATTCCATCACCATATGATACCATATTTCTTCGAGGCATTTCTTCAAATTGTTCACCACCTTTTCTATGATACCACATTTTTCATACATGTTCACCAAATCATTTTATCAAACTACTCACTTCCTTGCTACTATGGCTAAAAGCCTAAAATAGGTGCTTTCCAACAAACTATATGGATGCTTGGGAAAATATGTATCAAAGCATAATAGTAAGCAATAATACCATAGAGAAGGAAATGAACTTTTTGAAAAAATTCCTGAAAGAAATGTGGTCTTATGGTGATGGAATGCCATGACGTGCATTTGTTTGTAATGGCATTCCATCACCACGAGACCCCATTTCTTTTGATGTATTTTTTCAAATAGTTCACTGCCTTCTTTATGCCACCATATTTATCATACATGTCTACAAAATCATTTAATCAAACGGTTCAGTAGCTTGCTGCTATGGGTAAAAGCCTAAAAACACATCTTTTTGAACAAGATACAGATAGGGAAAATAGTAAGCATGATAATCAGAAATATATAGTTTAATACTTGTACTCAAAATTTTGTTCATTAGATCTCATACATTATAAGTCATGACGTGGATTGCTATTGTAACTATTTTGTGACTGAATAATTTTTGTTATTTTATTTTCAGATGTTGGTGATTGAAACACCTCCAAATGTTACGAGGGCTATGGATATTAGTGTTTCATTTGCTATACAATCCTCGATGGCTCTGACAGGGGAGGTATGAGGCAAATTACTAAATTTCAATTTACATTGGTTGTTATAAATGTTAGTTCTAGTGAAAAATCAAACCATTATTGATTTGTAGTTTAATTTCTATTTGGATGGTTTATATAGGGCTTGAGCAAGCCTCAACATCGACATGCGAATATTTCCCTTATGGAGAGTGATCTTGAGATGGCCGTAAGTGATTATTTTGTTAAATATATCATTTTTTATAATGTAATTTCTATATATTAATGTCTTTACTTCTTATTGTAATAGTTAAAGCTTCACCAATAACTTAACAGTAGGAGTAGCAGCAGGAGCACTCCTTGAGCACAACAGAAATGAGTGATGGATTTATCGCCATCGGATCAACAAACAAAGGGAAATAATTTATTTCCAGAGCATGGAGATAAATGATTTTTGATTCCAGAGCCCTTTGTTGTATGCCTACATGATAGTTTTGTACATATTTTATATTGGATATATTTTACATTGTATGCCTATATGGCATTCTCATAAGCCTATATGGCTATTTTGTACCTATATTTTATACTTATATCGACATATATTGATGTATGTGTACATGGCTATTTGGTTAATACAAATCTTTTTTTATCGATGGTGTCCATATTTCCATTATAAATTCATGGTTCAATAGATATGAGTTACGTGTATTCAAGTGTATACTTTACAACTTACATGTATACTTTGTGAGTTACATGTGTTCGAATGTATACTTTGCGACTTATGTGTTTTCATGCTTATACCATGTATTCATGCATATACTTTGTATTAAGTTGTGTATACTATGTATTCATGTGTATACTTCAAGGCTTACATGTTTGTGACTAGTTGTGCTTCCCTTATTCACATGTACATGCTTGAATTATTCATGAGTATACTTATTAATTGGGTAGCCCTAGCATTGATCATTGCTGTCCTTCATGGTTTGTCTCGAATAATTTAATTGATTGGTAGTAAACAACTTTATCTAAAACCAAAAAACACGTTTTCAATTGGTTTTCCATGAAATGATTGATAAAAAGATTCCAATATATTTAATCCTTTGATTGTAACAACTCAATTAAGCAAAGGATACATAATCTTCATGTAACACTTACAAAACATAATATTCAGAGTAGATGAAGTATTCAACTTCTTGACACATTATCTATGTTACCAGGTTCTTCTATTTTAGCCCTGGTTCTAGTCCTGGTTCACTCAGGTGGTGCGGGTCCTAGTTTAGTTCGCCTATGGGTTTGATCGAGGTCCTTCATTTTTGGGTCTGGTTCACCCAAGCAGAACCCAAGAGAACTTGGGCATAACCCATACATAACCCAACAAACCAAGACAAAACCCGCGTGCCTAGGCATCCAAAAAAGTGTTTTTTTGAACATTTTTTTAATGTTTTATGGAGTTTGACTTTGACCCACACCCAAAGTGATGTCTAGAAATCACTTCAAACACCTTAACTACCTCATTCTTATTCATTTATTTTGAAAACAAGCATTTTTGTTCCAAGAGGCCGAGCTTTCATTTTTGCTTTGCTAGATTGAAAGTGGATTGTGACACAGCTTTCTTTTTTCAAAAATTTTTCTGTGTCATTGAACTGAGAATTTATCACACATATGTAGAGAAACAGAGGAATACAACAAACTAAAACACATTACACTTTTGTTCTCACTGACTTGATGTACTCTCCAACATCTCTCTTCTCTCATGCAAAGAGTTAGAATTGCTTGGCCATGCCTTTGCATCATTCAGGAAGTTTTTCTCTTTTTCATAACATCAAAAGCATGGCTGCATACAAATTAGGCAAAAAAATTTTACTTTTAGATTAGAAATGCATGAAAGTTTCAAAAAGTATCCTTGATATTACAAAAAGATATGTGTTTATACACTTCAATTGTGCAGTCACCCTTTGGTTCTTTGAAATAAAAATTTGCCTATGCCATTGTTACACTGCATAGGTAAACCAAATTTTTTATTGTGGAGCTATATTAAGCTACCACTCTCAAGACCAATGTAATGTATGATACAAGATAATGTTTGAGACTACAAGAAGACATCAAAATGGCTAGTGTACTAAAAAAATTCTTATGATTTATAAAGAATGCTGATAACTCTACTCAGTTGGATTCTTTTTTCAAAATCATACAAATTGAACCCTAACATCAATAGACTCTGTATATCAAGCTACCACAATTCAAGTTTCAATGATTAATATTTATCATGCATGTTTTAAATGACATTCAAGTTTATGGTGGTCTTGTTGTTTATATGATGTTTTGTGATATTCTAATCCTAATTCATGCTTCTAGGCTGCATATTTATTCAAGGATATGTACATATTTTTTGTACCAACGAACCCAAAACAAACCAAACCCCCCTCCAAAAAAATTTGGCCAAATCGACAAACCGAACCCCCAAAACCAAACCCAAACCTCATAACCTATTCCAACACTCTTCATTCCGCTTGCACAAACTTAATTGACCACCAAATTATGTTGCCCCTTGAATTTACCCACTTTTACTCCCTCAAACCTCTCTTTTTCATTCAAAACCCCTATTTTCCCAACTAGGGCATCATACCATAACATAATTTTGACCTCCCTTGTCCTTGCAAACCTTTTGAACACATCAAACTCCACAACCTCACCCTATTTCCAACTTATTCTAACTTATTTTCAAGCAATTTCTTCTTGTCACCTCTTCTAGCCTTGCTTTTAAGGGGCCTCAATTTTGAATTTTCAACAAGGGCAGCATTACTAATCTCTTCCAATGCCTTTACCAATGCTATTTTATTATTCCTACTCCCTATCCTACTTACATCAGGCCCATATCACCGAGACACAACCTGAACAATAGGTGGAATGGCCTATTTCAACATATTACACTCAAACCCTTAAGGGATCGATCCAGTTGAATGTAGCTCAGAGCAATTTCGTGTGTGTGGGTGTGAAAGAGGACCATGCCTAGTGTAAAAATACCTAGTCAGACACGTTGGAACAATTGTTTTGGTCACACGAGTTGCAGAATGAAGGTTGCACCACTTTGCAACTTTCCACTACTTGCATTTGACACTTTTTCGATCAACTAAAAACTAGACCCCACAAGAAAACCACTCTGAGATAACAAAAATTGATAGTGGTTATTGTAGAGGGGCCCAACATGATCACATAGGATTAGACTAGAAGTTTCTAAGCCTCAAGATATCTGAGTAACAACATGCTGAAGTTTGCAACCATTTTGCACTTTGGTCTCTTAAGGGATTGATCTAATTGAATGTAGTTCAGAGCGATTCCATGTGTTTGGGTGTGAAAGAGGACCATTACTAGCCTAAACATACCTATTCAGATGCATTGAAATAGTCCGTTTGGTCACACGAGTTGCAGAACGAAAGTTGGACCACTTTGCAACTTTCCATTGTTTGCATTTGACACTTTTTCCATCAACTAAAAACTGGACACCACGGGAAAACCACTTTGATACAAAAAAACTGAGAGAGGTTATTGTAGAGGGGCCCAATGCAATCCCATAGGATTAGATGAGAAGTTTATAAGCCTCATGGTATCTAAGTAACAACATGCTGAAGTTTGTAGCCATTTTGCACTTTGGACTCTTAAGGGATCGATCTAGTTGAATGTAGCTCAGAGCAATTTCGCATGTTTGGGTGTGAAAGACGACCATGCATAGCATAAACATACCTATTTAGATGCATTGGAATAGTTAGTTTGGTCACACGAGTTGCAGAATGAAAGTTGCACCACTTTGCAACTTTCCACTGCTTGCATTTGACACTTTTTCCATCAACTAAAAACTAGACACCACGGGAAAACCACTATGAGATAACAAAAATTGAGAGAGGTTATTGTAGAGGGGCCCAACATGATCCCATAGGATTAAACAAGAATTTTCTAAGCATCATGGTATCTGAGTAACAATATGTTGAAGTTTGCAACCATTTTGCACTTTGGACCTTTAAGGGATCAATCCGGTTGAACGTAGCTCAGAGTGACTCCGCGTGTTTGGGTGTGAAAGAGGATCATTCCTAGTGTAAACATACCTATTCAGACGTATTGGAATAGTTAGTTTGGTCACACGAGTTGCAAAATGAAAGTTGCACCACTTTGCAACTTTCCACTACTTGCATTTGACATTTTTTCCATCAACTGAAAAATAGAAACCACAGGAAAACCACTCTAAGATAACAAAAGTTGAGAGAGGTTATTGTAGAGGGGCTCAACATGATCCCATAGGATCAGATGAGAAGTTTCTAAGCATCATGGTATCTGAGAACAACATGCTAAAGTTTGCAGCCATTTTGCACTTTGGACCCTTAAGGGATCAATCTAGGTGAACCTAGCTCGAAGCGATTCTGCATGTTTGAGTACGAAAGAGGACCATGCCTAGTGTAAAAATACCTATTCAGATGCATTGGAACAATTCATTTGGTCACATGAGTTGGAGAACGAAAGTTGCACCACTTTGCAACTTTCCACTACTTACATTTGACACTTTTTTCATCAACTAAAAACTGAACACCATGGGAAAACCAATCTGAGATAACAAAAACTAAGAGAGGTTATTGTAGAGGGGCCCAATACAATCCCATAGGATTAGACAAGAAGTTTCTAAGCATCACGATATTCGAGTAACAACAAGCTGAAGTTTGCAACTATTTTGCACTTTGGACCCTTAAGGGATCGATCTGGTTGAAATTATCTTGGAGAAATTTCGCATGTTTGAGTGCGAAAGAGGACCATGAATAGCATAAAAATACCTATTCAGATGGGTTGGAACAATTCATTTGGTCACATGAGTTGCAAAATGAAAGTTGCACCACTTTGCAACTTTCCACTGCTTCTATTTGACACTTTTTCCATCAAAGAAAAACTGGACACCATGGGAAAAACACTCCGAGATAACAAAAACCGAGAGAGGTTATTGTAGAGGGGCCCAGAAAAATCCTATAGGATTAGATGAGAAGTTTCTAAGCATCATGATATTCGAGTAATAGCATTCTGAAGTTTGCAGCCATTTTGCACTTTGGACCTTTAAGGGATTGATCCAGTTGAACGTAGCTCAGACTGATTCCATGTGTTTGGGTGCGAAATAGGACCATGCATAGCGTAAACATACCTATTCGAACATGTTAGGACAGTTTGTTTGGTCACAAGAGTTGTAGAACGAAAGTTGCACCGCTTTGCAACTTTCCACTGCTCGCATTTGACACTTTTTCCATCAACTGAAAACTAGACACCATGAGAAAACCACTTTGAGATAACAAAAATTGAGAGAGGTTATTGCAGAGGTCCCCAACATGATCCCATAGGTTCAAATGAAGATTTCATAAGTTCCATGGTATCTGAGTAATACCCTGTCAAAGATTGCTACCCTTTTGCACTTTGGGATTTGATGTTTCCTTGAATTGTACGATTCCATACAGAGTGATTGTGCTCTCTTTTTGATGGAATTCGGTGGGAAGAATAATTAAATTCATTTTAGTTTTGGTTTGGTTGGATTTCAAGTGATTTTGTGCATTTTAGAAGCCAATTATTGAGGGTCAGTTTGTATACCCTGTTTTAAGGGTTCTAATTGCATTAAAATGTCATATTAAGGCTTTCACCTACTCTATGCTTCTATAACTTGATGGAAAGGATTAGTTATGGTTATAAAACATGTGTGCAAAATTTTGTGTGCAAGGGAGGAAAATAGAGGGTTTTTAGGTGATATCCTAGATGTCAAATGGTGCATTTTTGAGTGGAAAATGGTGGTTTACTGCTAGGGTTTGAAGAAATATTTTGGGGCAGCAATATCTCTTCAAGTTTTAAACTTGTCCAGACCTTTTTGAAGGTGTTTTAGGCTTTGGTTGGCTATGGGAAGGTTTCGAGTATGGGTTTTCGATAAAACCTTGCCTAACTTGTGAAAGAAGAGGGTTTTATGGTTTGTTATGTTAAAGGGCTTGTGATGCAATTCAAGGTGGAGGAACTCTTTTCAACATCAACTAATTAGACCTCAACAAGACACCAACCTTGAAGTCACAATCACCCAAATTGAATCATGGTATAGAAGCACCTACACCTCATCCTCCAATTGTGTTCATTTGATGGAAAATGGTGATTAGTAGGTTAGCAATGGATATTGTGAGTCTTTTTTGTCATGGATAAGGTCTAACAAGACCATTAGTTATGTTCTAGGTTGAGTTTTTGGGTTTTGGAGTCAAAATGTGGAAAAATGGTGATCTTGCACTAAAGAGTCTTTGTAGCCTTTAAAGGAAAATTAGTGAGTTTGTATGGGGATGTGCAAGAATAGTGTTTTTTCAATGTAATAAGGCTATTTTAAGGCCATTAGTGTGGTCTTAGTAAAGTTATATGTGAAGGAACACAAAAATTACAACATGAGTCATATTATTGTTATTCATATGTAGATGATTGCAACTTGGCCTTCAACGGTCATTAAGGATTCAAAAATTAGTTGTAAAGGTAGTTGGTCAGTGGTTTAGATGGAGAGGCCTTTAAAAGGCATGAAGACATCATTTGTAATGTTGGTTTAGGATTCAAGGTTTTTGACAATAAGAAATTATGAGTTTCTTTAAATTTTATGTGTTTCTTCCTTGTTTTGCAGACTTGTACAGGTCGTACAGGCTAATGTATGTTGTGTAATATTTCTTACCACAATAGGGGCCTGTGTTGGAATTGATTTCTATCTATTTTTAAGGTTTAATAAAGAATTTGAAGCCTCCTTTAAGCATTTTCTTGTGAACAACCAATATACCCTGTTTTGGAGGGTTTTGTGAACAAACATGAGTTAAAGGGCCCTTACATTTTATGTGGAAATTGTAACTCATGTAAGGGACCCTATGGAGTTTGATTAGGTAGTATGATGCATGGTTAGAATGATTAGAAGTAAATAAGAAAGATAAACCTTGCTGTTCCTGAGAATTTGTGAAGGAAAATGCATGTAAAAGAGGGTTTTAGCCTAGGGTTTGATAGAACTTGTATGAGAGGTCTTCTTTTATGAACTTTTGAGCATGTGTACAACTATTGGACTATGTTGAAGGCTGTTTTAAGGTTTGGGAGGTTGTGAAGGTATCATATTCAATAAACCCTTATGAATTATGCCTAAAGCAAGGTTTTTTAGGTTTGATATGAAATATGCCGTACTAGTGGAATATTTTTTTGGTTTTGGAGGTTTGAGGGCATATGAATTGCTACCCCAAGGTTTTAAGATCTTGTGATAAGTTTGAAGGCAAGTTTTTTTTTAAATTAGGCCTAATTAGCCTAATTAGGTCGACTTAGAAAGGGATTTTTTGGGGATTTGGTCCAAAGGACTTGTACCTGACCTAGACATATGTGTAACAACTCTGAAATGGGTGTCTAGAACCATCAAAAGTTTTTCTAGTGTTTTGGAGAACTTTTGAGTTATTGGGAAAAAATTGAGTTTCTTCTACTACTAGGGTTCAAGGGGTGAAAGTGTGAAATCATGCTTCGGTATGTTGTCAGACTTTGAGAGTGATTTAGATTGTCCAAAAATGTCATATTAATCTTGTTAGATTCCTCTTAAAGGAAGGTTGTTAAATTGGTTGTGATAGAGCCTCCCAGGTCTACATCAAATCAACTAACAACAATAGGTTTATAGTCTCCAAATCTCATCAAATGGGCTTATCTTTTAGAGAAGGCCATCCAATGGAAAACCAAACATCAATAAAACTTTAAAAAAGACCCTAAGACAAATTCCAAAGAGATCATACCATGTTTCTTTGTACCATCATTAAGATCCAATAGACCACCTTGCACAAAGGCTACTAAATTAGCCCTATTTATAAAGAGAGGACCTTTTAAACACTAGATATTCACTCAAAATCCTCAAAAAATAGTATGTTATGTGTAGAAACCTCCAATTCCATGATTTTTTTCCAGGTCCAAGACCTTTAGACCCCTAATACACCAAACCCTTGATTTCAAGCAAAATACTTGGGGTTTTAATGAAACTCTTTTCTCCCGGACCTTCCAGACCCAAAAAAAGCACCAAACACACTTACCAGACCCTGCACATGGTGAATAATACACTACATGGACAGTCCTTCCCACATTTTGTCAAAAAACCACTTGAAACCCTCATTTTCATCATGAAAATACCTTGCTATAGACCTAGAACATCATCCCAAACACCCAACCTTGACTCCACAACTTTCTAAATAGGTTAGGCATGTATTTTACAAGTTATAGGACCCATTCTACAAGTTACAGTAGGAAAAAAAGTGGAATGAGTCGAATTACATCATGAAACCCTTCAATCCAAGAACACTATGAAAGTAGGTAGCAACAGTAAAAACAAAATAACTTTCACTATACAAAGAGTTAGAACCTATAAATAGGTGGAAATGAAAGCTAATTCATCAATCTACAACATCTAATAGGTTTCAGATCATCTTGGCATCTGTATAGACCATACAAAAACAAGAAAAGTGAGAAAAACTAGTAAATTTATGGAAAATAACGTTCTTCTTGATAAAAAATGGGTTACAAATCAACTAGAAACCTCTCCTTCGAGGCATTGAAGGTTATTATACATGTAAATCTCATTACAATGCCTTAGGTAGGAGTTTCTCTCACAGATATTTTACAATGTCACTCATGTACATTCAAGATTCTCTTCTAATGTCTACATTATAGGTTCTCATTTAGAGGTTAACTTCAAATGAGTAACTTGAGATTCCCTCACAAAGATTCACATGCTCTTTTATAATGGATTCAAATTAGAATTGAGATTTTTCAAGATCATCAAAATAAGGATGTTGCATTTCTTTTTTCGCTGAGATTCTCTTCGATGGCTTAAAAAATCATTTTCTGCAAGGAGAGACCAATAAATTTTTACTAGTTTAGTTACAGATATGCAAACTAAAAGAATAAAAAGAAATAGCTCATCCAAAAATGGAAATGAAATGAAAATAGATGGAAGGCACTTACAGATAGGCATGGAAGTCTCTCAACTTAGTCAATCTTGGTCATACATCTTCACTGAGAGTTCCAAAATACCTATTGCACACAACACCTCTCATGAATAGAATATCTTGAAATTTGAGATGCTCTTATAATGTCTACATCATAGGTGGTCATGATAAGGTTTTATTTCAAATGAATAACTTGAAATTGCCTCACCAAGCTTCTCACACACTTTTATAATGGCTTAAATCATAATTGAGATTTTTCAAGATCATCAAAATAAGGATGTTGCATTTCTTTTCTACTTGAGATTCTCTTGGATGGCTCATAAATCTGCATTTTATGCAAGGGGACACCAATCAATGTTTACCGGGTTACTTATAGATACACAAAGTAAAATAAGATGATAGCATTGGCATCAAACAAATTAACATGGATACAAGTATAAATTAATAAGAACCATTGTGCATATACTTATAAATTAATCTAATGAACCATCCAGGTCTTCTCTACTCTTTATTGTGTCAAGTATTGCCTCATGGTCAGACTCATGGACCTTCCATAAGGTCTTGTTCAAAGGTCTACCCCAATATTTGGTCAAACAAACATTGGATGCCACGAAAAGGTTTGAGTAATGAAGAATCTTACGATGCATGTCAAAGTCCTCAAACATCCAATGTTTAACACTCTTATACATGGGTACCTTCTTAGCCACGTTCCAACAACAACAACTGAGCCTATAGGGTATTCGATGTTTTCTCCATCTATAACTGGGGCTTCTAATTTCTTTTTGGCCTCAACACAACAACACAAGTAATAGTTCATTCCCTCTTCATTGTCTTCATCTACAATAACTACATAAACATGCCCTACATTGATATGTATGACATATCTCTTGAAATTAGTCAACATTACGAATACAATACAAAGTAAGATAACAATATGGAATTTCGAAAACTAAGCAAGTAGATATATTACCTGGTTGAACTAGATCTGATACGTGGTCAAATTCGATTGATAATTCCATCTGTGTTAGTTCCAATGCCATTGGAGGGTGATACGTATGAAGTGGGCTAAGATAACTTGTCAACCATTTGTCAACCCACTCCCCTAACTCACAATCATTCCAGGCTTGCATTATACATGAAGAACAAAAGCATGCCATCTTATGTGTATCGATACTCCATGAACCTACATTTGAGCTAATGAAAGAGTGCAGCTCACTCGATCCTGTTAGTGTACAACAATCCTCGTATGGTGCAATGTTAGTATCATCCATCAACTAAAAAAATCTATGAACTGAAGATGTACCTTCATTACCTGGACCCATCAAAACATTACACCACTCAACGATTGATCTTGCATCTGTCAACTTTGCACTATCTTTATACTTTAACTCTTCTCATGCTAATGCTCTTTTCATGCATGCTCCTACACCATCATACTCCCCCTTTCCTTGCTCGACCTCACAAAAGTTCCACATATGTTGAACACCTGTAGTGAGATGCATCCTGCACAACCAGTAGAACATGCGCGCGTTCTTGAACTGTGCTGCACAGTTATCTAACCATATTATATGCCAACCATATGCTATGCCCCTCTGAGCCAAATCATTGTAGAACATCTAGAAGCAACCTTGCACGAACTCTAGAGAATGTGTGTGATCATCACTAATATAAAGCGAATACTCCCTCAGTACCTTCCTTTGGTCCTCTGTACTATCAGCTGCATGAATGAATGCTAAGTGCATAAATATTGAAACCTATGTGGATTTGTAATACTGTGACTACACCTCATGCTATGGCTATAGAGTGTAGTTCTCTGCAAAGTCAACCACTGATACTATGCTGCCAACTAGAAAGGTGTCCTTGCATAGCTTGAATTGTGTGTCCAACCATCAGGCTCTATGGGTATTCCTTGCATACTCATACACTAGATTCTCACAAAACATGGACATAAACTAATACACTGGAATATTTTGAATAACCAAATCACACCTTTTTGCTTCAGACCCATCTTTTGTAGTGTATGCCACTATTTTATACTTCCCGAATTCCACTAGTTTCTGTCCCACCTTAGTAGTGCTTTCCATATGTTGACATACTGGCATTTGTTGCAAGCCACCGCAACGCTCGCATGAACCATCCAAGCATGCTATCCTATATGTAAGAATTGGCTATGAAGGTAGCCACCCAAGATCTAGAGGCCTAATAAAAAGCACAAAAGAGAGAGAAAATAATATGAAAAGAATAAATTGTATTCAATGTCAATGATATGAGAGGATTATTATTGTTTACAATGATAGAGACCCCTTGGTTATATAGCCAAGGTGAGAACATAGAAGGGCATAAGATTATGACAAGTGTCGTAATCTTATGACATGAGACAACTAGGAAAACCTATCACTCCACTTAAGGTGGAGAGATAATCACATGATGTGTTCACCAAAGGTGGAAGTGATGAGGTAATGACATGTCAAGTCCACCAAAAGTGGAAATTCTCCAACAACCTCTTATGTGGTCCCTAAGTAAACTTAACTAAGGTGTAGTTATGACCTAGGACAAGGTACAAGACTTTAATTACACCAACACTATAGAATATTTGTCCATCCTCTATTTCACATAATTTTTTTGATAAGAACTCTCTTGAAGAATTTGGTGGGGCTTCTATGCCACAATCCTGCAAAACATCATTAGTATGCATATCTACACATATATAAACATCATAATGGTTAGAGAATTCAATATGTAGTCTACAACAACAAGTAGTACATGTGTGATTTATCTTGACATAAAAAGGTTTAAGGATTTCAAAAAATCTTTGAGAAATACTAATTTGAAGATAATCATTTTGAAATTTATGAAAAAATTGGGTTTGAGTCATATCCAAAAAATGCTTTGGATGTGGCTCACGCTTCCAACTACCGATTCCCCCTCTTCCGACATCCATTTGATTCGAAGATGGCCTTGTATTATTCTTCCAATACTCTTCAATTAGTGTTCTCAATGCTTCAACAACTTTTTTATCTTTATGTGGCAGTCTCCCTAAGAATGTCCATAATTCATTTGAATCGGTGCCCTCAATTCTTTGCCGCCTTTGAACGGTTTTGATAAGTTTTTTCTACTAATTCCCATTTGTTCACTTGTCTTTTTAATGAGACGAGCTCTCTTTGTTTGATAGCTTACCAAAGTCAATGTAATGACACATTGGGTGACATTACTATCCTTTGAGTGTGAGGTCTTACCCACACTCTCATAAGGATCCATTAGATTCTTCACAATAGTGTTTTCACTTGATGCATCCGATGTTCTCAACCCAAGAGTCTTCATGATGTTTTTGTACTTTAAACCCCACATCATTTGAATAAATAGTTGACATTGTGCGGTCTCATTTAGCCTTTCAAAGAAAATTTTCCAAATCTTATCAGCATATCTTCTACAAGTGAGTTATGGAATATTACCTTCCATGTGCTGCAAAATATCCTCATCAATATTAATCAAATAGTTTGGCTTTCTATGCAAAATTCTAGGTGGTGTTCTCCTAGGTAAATACATCTCAACATTAGCAATTTCATCAATATTTAATTGAGGTGGGATAGATTGTGTACCTTTAACCGAGAGTGGAGTAGAAGACATACCTTGAGGTTCATGTGGGGATGATGGCATACCTTCTTCATTAAATCTGAGTGATGATGTAATCTCAACTTGAGATGCACTGGATGGTGTACGACCATATTCACTTGTGGTAGATGGTGTCCATCCATATTCACTTGTTCTCAATGGTGTCCCTTCATATTCACTTGCGGTAGAGGGTGTTTCTCCAACTATGATATCTAAATCTATCCTAGCACGACGCTTTCACATTCATTCCCTTTGTGCTACCAATTTCTGTTCTCTTTTTGACAGTTGAGGTTCCTCTTCAATTGGCTTGTTTTCGTCAATCATTTCTAATTTCTTCTTTTCATGATATTCCCTCATCCATTTTTTCTCCTTATCTTTGAAGGTTTGGAATTGTTCATTTGTTAGTTTTTTCCTTACAGTTCATTTCTTTGTCATGATGAATAATTTTACCTGTAGCATGGTAATGAGATGAATATTAGTTCCTCAAAAAATGTATCCATTAAAATAAATGAAATATATATGTCATTCAATGCTTCATAAATAGACAACATATAGACCTGTGATGAGGTAGCTTTACTGATATGAGGTAATTTAGAAAAAGAGATGAAAACCAAAATAGTTTAAATGAGTGCTATCAATGTGGGATGAGTTGGTGCAAGAGCACCATTATAAGTTGTTAATCCATTTTTAAGGTCATAAGGTCTAGATTATAGTTTTGGAGGAATTTTTTCTTAATAAGGTCTATAAGACCACATATGGTGATGTAATTGGTCATTTTTTCAATATAGTATTTAGGGGTCTAGGCAGTAGAATTTTCAAAATGTGCAAAAAGTGCTAAGTTGTCAAATTAACAAATAGTGAAGGGTTGTAAAAGTCTATTAAAGAGGGAGACCAACAGTCACCTCTTTCAAATGTTAGTTTTCAAAGTTGAAGTGGTTTTTTTAAGGAGGAAAACATTATAAAATTCCATGAGAAAATTGAATGGAGAATGATCCTTGGATTGGGCATCAAACCAAATGAGGAAATGTTGAGTTTTCCTTAAAAAAAATGACCTTTTGGTGATTGAAATTGAGTTTCTGAGTTGGGAAGCATTATTTTATGTTAGATTGAGCATGAGCAGGGTATTTTAGGCTTGTTTGAATAGTTTTCAAGTTTTGGAGTGTTTGGCAAATGATACTTTCAATAAAACCTAGGGTTTCTAAGCCTAGGGAGAGGGTTTTATGGTTTGGGTGGTAAATGATTGAATCTTTGCAATCTAATGCTGTAATTTGACGTTTTGACAGATATAAAGTGCTGCCTCAAGGTTTCATGAGATTTGGACAAGTTTTAAAGGTGGTCCCTTTGTAAAAGTGGGATAATTTGGGCCCTTAAAAGCATAGAAAACTTGATAATTTGTGTAGTTTGGTACAAAACAAGCATTGGTGATTGTTGGATATGTTGAAAGGCTCTGTAATGGGTCCTTGATGTGTGTTGTGTTTTGAGTTGAAAGGTTGTGTGGGGAATTATACCCGATTGAGTGACATTGATATGCTACAACCTGAATAGTGTGAATTTGTTGAAAGAAGAGGTCCTGATGAAATTGTAAATTGAAAACTGTGTTTGCAAATTGGAGTTGTGTGTTTGTGTGTTGCAAGCCTCCCCCTACTACATTAGGAGTATATTCCAATTTTTTAGAGACATGTATGGAAAATTTGGTAGCATAGACAAGGCAATCAACTAGTTTGTATAACTATTTGACAAAATACCTCAATGAAAGCTTTGGAAGCATACACAAAGTAAGTCAATTGTTAAATAACAAAATGCCTCAAAGAGATGTTTAAAAATTTAATTGGAAAGTGTATAGAATTATGTAATTTAAAATTTCCATTGACAACCTAAGGTTGTAACATGACAAACAAACAATTTGATCAACATGGAATATGCAAAACAACAAAAATGAAAGGAAGTCATAATAGAATGAAAGAAAATGTACAAAGACTTCACATACCTAAAAAAGAGAGTTTCAAATAGAGGGGTTCTACCCAATTATGTAGCCTTTGCTTCTTCTTTCCTCAAACTCCTCAAAAAATTGAATTTTTCAAAAGCTTTTTCCCCTCCAAACTTCAATTGTATATCAGTTATCACTGTAATTCAAACATGAATTGATATTATATGCCTTTCAATGTGAAAACTCTGCTATTTCATGTAAAGGTGGTGGAAATATCATGAAAAAGGTGGTGGAATCTAAAAATCATGCATGGACACTTCACTCAATCACCAAAAAGCTACTTTTTGTTGGAGCACACACAGAACCAAGAGAATATGTAGAATGTGGGCCGACATCACAGGTATATTGTGTTTTTTGACTATTTTTAGTGCAAGCCAAAACATGCTCATTTTATAACATGCTCGCTTTATAACGTGAGTGCATTATTTCTTGCTAGAACAACCATGTCTCTATTTATTATAAACGCGCTCACGTTATCATAAAGTTGGTTTTCTTATAGATTTATTTTTTCTCTTTGTCTATACTCTCTCCCACTATCTCACACCTTATCTCCTACCCTCTCACCCACTCTCCCACCCTCTCCCACTC
>VDFB02000015.1:335996766-336022825 GCA_007258455.2 Sequoia sempervirens | reverse complement strand
CCTTAGGGGATTCGATTGTTCAGTCGAGAGACACTGTGGAGGGTCTTTAGAGTATAGATCAGAGGTTAAGGGTGGTAGAGACAGAGGTGATCAGACTCAGAGTCGAGCTATCGAAAGCACGAGTAGCAGGTCAGAGGACTGATAGATTTATGGTAGAGGTGATGTGGAGAGAGAGGAAGGTACTGCTGGCTGACATACAGGGGCTATGAGATGAGTTAGCTGCTATCAGTTGGGACCGGGACAAACTAGAGGCAAAGACTATTATATTGCAGGCCAAAGGGGCAACAATGGAGGTGACTGATCATGTATCAGCAGGTAGTGGGTAGCAGGTGGATGAGCTCTGGTGGGAGTGAGATGAGTTATAGGACAGAGTGTTTTGCTTAGAGTAGACAGTGGGAGAGATGGGGGTGATGCAAGAGAGGGAGAGACAGGTGAGGGAGCAGGTTCATATTATGCAAGTGGAGAGACATGTAGCATAGGTGTGGGTACAGGCAGTGGAGGCAGAGAGGGATACAGCGCAGGTGCGAGTTTAGGTGCTGCAGGATGAGAGAGAGTTGTCAGAGGCATAGATTCATTCTCTTCAGAGGAGGAGAGAGGAGGCAGCCTCAGAGGTATTAGTATTGTAGGGTGAGCAAGATGCAGCATTGTCGAGAGTCTAGGAGCTGCAGGGGGAGAGGGATGGAGCAGTGGTTCAGGCGCAGGCTACATAGAGAGAGAGAGAGAGAGAGATGTTGCAGAGAGACGGATGCAGACGCTGCAGGGGGAGCGGGATGTGGCAGTGGCATAGTGGCAGTCTATGCAGGGCAGTGATGTGATAGGGAGAGATATGCATGGATTACAGAGGGAGAGGGATGCCGCAGTAGCCAGGGCGGTGGCTACTGAGGAGATGAGAGATCAGATGCAGGCGGAGATGACATAGTTATGCTTATCCAAGGAGGCCTAGGAGCAGGAGAGGAGGATGATTACGAGGGATCGGGACAGGTATTGTCAGGAGTAGAATTCCGTTCGGGTTTAGGCTGTGGAGCGAGAGGAGAATGCGAGAGAGGCAGGATTTTGGATGGTCGCATACTATCATTTAGTTCTAGACCCGACCCAGTGGATATTTCAGTATACTTGTTAGGCACCCCAAATTCCAGCGCCATCCTAGTCACTAGGGACACGGACTCGAGGCTATAGTGATTCACCAGGTGCGACACCAGATAAGAGATCAATACCAAATTCTCCATAGAGATCAGACGTGGGTAGCTCATTCGGGAGGTGACAGGTTACTGAGTTTTTGACAGATGCGGGGTGAAGCATGTAGGATTTATTGATAGAGATCAGAGAGGTTCCACATCTCTAGATTTTGTATTTGATTATGTGATGGATATATGATAGATTTTGATGTATGTGACACACACATTATATTATTATGTCATGAGACAGTTCTTATTGGCATTATGTAGTATGTTTCCTTTTGTTATGGGTGACTGTATGCATGTTTATATGATATTTTCTACTTAGGTGGATGGATCATTTATGCATAGGTGGATGATTTTAGATGTTTATGATGGTATACACACATGTTGCATTTATGATAATTTATATGTATGGATGCCTAGTCAACTTATTTATCATGTATGTATATGTGTATGATGGATTTTGTATGGACATTTTACATATGCAGGATGTGATGTATGATGAGTCTGACACCTTGTGATGCAGGTGGTGATGTATGCATAGATCTAACATGTGGTGATGTAGGTGGTGACGGACGTGTGGTTAATAGAGTGATTTTAATATGCAATAATGCTTTGGTAATTGTATAGGAAGTAACATATGGCCATAAGTACCAATAAGAACTGCCAGGATAATGGAAAGTGGGAATGTAGTGATTATGAAAATGGGTGTCATTTAGTATCTATCAAAAATTACGAGTATCTTGAGAAGAATGGGAAAGAGAGGGAGAAAGTATTTGTACAACTAAAATCATAGGGTGAATGCAATGCGACAGATGATGAAATGAAATCCTAATATAAGTTGCCATCTTTGGAGCATTGATAGTTGCCATAGCATAAGGTACCAGATACCCTGATATATAAGACCAGGGCTAGTAGGCATCCAGTGCATGAAACAAACACAGCAAGCAAAAAGGGGCTACCCCAACACCCCAAGGTCATGATGACCTTGGTCAGGCCAGGTATTGGGATAACCACAAACACACAAGGATGCCCCAACATAACACAAGACCCCATGGATCCTGGTGGGTACTACGTGGGACAACCAAAAAATACAGTGAGAAAGAAAAGACCAAGATGAACCCATATGTCGACTAGTCAAAGCACACCATGATATGATGGATCCAGGTGACCATGACAAGTGTTGATAATGAGCTCAAAGGACAAATAAATTCCAAAACATCAAAAGATCATAATTAAAATCAAAACGTCCTTTTCCATAGGATCAGGGTGATGGATGGGATTGATGAGGTCTGCTAGGAAGGATGCATCCTGTTGAGACCGATGATGGATACTAAACTAGAATGACCCAGTTTGACGCCAGATGATTTTCTTTAACTAAATATTTTGATAATCTATGGAGTTTATTTGAGAATAGCAGGCCAGATGGAGACATAGACTGACACATCCTATAGACCTAGGGGCTCGGGGGCCGATCAAAGATTAGCCTTACCTACGTGAAAGTGCAGAGCCCTCATAGTTCATGAAAAGACCATGGATAAAGCGGAAAGAGGATGATGAAGGCAAATGATGGATGACCAAGACGTGATGGTCAAAATACCCCAGGAGCAGATCAAATGATCAGCCTTTCCTACGTGACAGCGCAAGGGCAACGTAGTTCGACCAGTGATGCGGAAGCACAAGACCTAGATGGAGACTGACACGATGGATGATCCTACATGATGACACAGACCGACTGACAAAGGGAATGAAAGACACAAGCTCAAAGTGGGATACAGAAAAGCTCAGGGTGGGGGATAGGCTAGATGGGTCATCCAATGCTCAATCAATATATACTAAGTGGCCTAGGCTGAGATGGGTGAGGATGAGAGTGCGGATGAAAGCATAAAATAACTAGGATGTCAGGTAGATAATGATTAATCCCTCTACGGATGACGCCTATGACCAGGTTTTCACCATCCATACTTATCCAAGGCGCCACCAAGAGGTGGTTTTTACCATAAGACGGATTTATTTTTCTTTACTATTTTTTTGGATTTTTTTTTGTTACTTTTTTAATTTTTTTGATTTTTTGATTTTTTTGATTTTTTAATTTTTTGATAGGGTTTACCCAGCGAATTTAGGTGTAGAACTTCTTCAGATGCATGATATTGATGGGTTCATCAAGGGGATCTCCTTCAAGAGTAGCCAACCTGTATGCCCCAGATCCATATTTAGCGGCTATGATATAGGGTCCTAACCAATTTGCCTCAAATTTTCCTTTCTTGTCTCAGTCTTGCTGAGTGCGCTAGTTCTCCTTAAGAACAAGCTCGCCCACCTAGAATTTTCGAGGATGAACCTTCTTATTGTAAGTATGTTTGAGGCGATTTTGGTATGCTTGCAGATGATCATAGGCTTTTATTCTTCGTTCGTCCAGTAATTCCAGCTGTGCAAGCCGTGCAACACGAGCATCTTCTTCATTGATAAGATTCTTCAGAGAAATCCTCAGTGATGGAAGCTCAACTTTGATTGGCAAGACGGCTTCAGCACCATATACTAAAGAATAGGGGGTGGTTCCTGTTGGGGTGCAGATGGATGTACGGTATGCCTAGAGGGCAGGATGAATATGGAGGTGCCAATCTTGTCCAATGTTATTGACAACCTTTTTGAGGATGCAAGTGAGGGTATTGTTGGTTGCTTCCACCTGACCATTGCCCTGAGGGTAATAAGGCGTTGACCAACGATGCTGGATATGGAAGGTGTCACAGAGGTGTTTCATGGCTTGGTCTTTGAAGGGTTTTCCATTATCAGAGAGGATGGTAGATGGGATACCATATCTGTAGAGAATATGGTAAAGGATAAATTTAGAGATTTGGACATCGGTGATTTGTGAGAGTGGCATTGCTTCCACCCATTTAGTGAAGTATTCAGTGGTGGTAATTATGAATGTATGACCGTCAGATGATGGTGGGTAAATCTTGCCAATCAAGTCGAAACCCCATTGAGAAAAGGGCCACAGTGCTAGGAGGGGTTGAAGATCTTGTGCTGGGGCGTGAATCAAATCTGCATGCTATTGGCATGGAAGGCACTTCTTCACAAATTCACAAGCATCATGTTTCAATGTAGGCCAATAATATCCAGCCCGTAGGATCCTTTTGGCCAGAGCCATACCATTTGAGTGAGTCCACAAATACCACCATGTACTTCCATTAGTGTCGCGCAGGCCTCAGTCTCATTCAAACATCTAAGGAGGATTCCATCATACCCACGACGATAAAGCGTATCACCAACAATGATGTATCGGGAAGAACGATGGATAAAGGATTTGCGTTGGTTACGTGTAAGTTCTGGGGGTATGATATTATCACGGAGATAAGTGTATATTTCTTGGTACCATGGGGAGGCGAGACCTACAATATTGCACACCATATCAGCCTCAGGAACATCATATGTAGGAATTAAAAGCTGTTCAACAAGAAATTCACATTTTGATCGATCTTTAGGCATGTCAATCAGAGAACCAATAGTGGCCATTGTGTCTGCCGCTTTATTTTGTATCCGAGGGATTTGGTCAAACTATATGAAGGTGAAATATTTCTTGAAATCATCCACCATGCATTTATAGGGTAACAGTTTATCATCTTTCGTGAGGAATTCATCATTAACTTGTCTAATGACTAGCAAAGAATCACCGAAGACTTTCAAATGAGTTATGTGCCACTGTTTTGCAATTCTAAGGCCGGTGAGGAGAGTTTTGTACTCTGCCATATTGTTGGTACATGGGAATGCTATCCTAAATGATTTTGGGATGTAGTCACCTTGAGGGGTAACTAATAAAATTCCTGCCCCAGATCCACTATGAGTGTATGAGCCATCGAAATATAGCGTCCAAGCTAGTGTTTCTATAACTGTGTAGATTTCTTCATCTAGGAATTCAGTGTCTAGGGGGTAAGCATCTACTAATGGTGCTTCATCCAATTGATCAGTAATGACCTGTCCTTTTATGGCTTTTTGCTCTACATATTCTATGTCAAATTCACTTAGGAGCATGACCCATTTGGCCATGCAGCCAGTCAGAGTGGTTCTAGATAACAGATACTTCAGGGGATCAATTTTAGTGATTAATTTGACTGGATGGCTGAGCATATAATGACGGAGTTTCTGTGTGCTAAAGACTAGCGCAAGGCAAGTTTTTTCCATGGGGGAGTAATTTAACTCATAGCCAACTAGTGTTCGACTGATATAGTAGATTTCCCTCTCTTTGAATGACTCATCATGTTGTGCCAACAGTGCCCCCAGTGCGACTGAAGTAGCAGAGATGTAAAGTAGGAGGGGTTTTCCTAGAATAGGTGGCATCAAGATTGGTGGATGAGCTAAATATTCCTTAATTTTATCGAAACCCATCTGACACTGTAGGGTCCATCAGAAGGTGGAATCTTTCTTCAAAAGATGGGTGAATGGCTGACATTTATCTGCTAGCTAGGCTATGAACCGACGGATGGAGTGCATCTTCCCCTAGAGGCTTCTTAACTGCTTTAGATTGTGTCGTGGTGGCATGTCCAAAATAGCCTTTACCTTGGTGAGATCAACTTCAATACCCCTTCGGGAGACTATAAAACCCAATAACTTTCCTGATGTGACCCCAAAGACGCACTTTTTGGATTTAGCCACAACTTGTAATGTTCTAGCCGTTCAAAGATCTACTTCAGGACTATAGGATGTTCTGCTCATGTTTTTGATTTTCCTAGCAAGTCATCAACATAATCCTCCATGATGATATGGATGAGGTCATGGAAGATGACCGTCATCACCCTTTGATATGTTGCCCCTGCATTTTTGAGACCAAAGGGCATAACATTGTAACAGAAAGTACCCCAAGGTGTTGTGAAGGCGGTCTTATGTTGGTCTTCAGGTGCGATTTGAATCTGATTATAATCAGAGAAGCCATCCATAAGGGAGAGCATCTAGTGTCCTGCTGTGAGATCGACCAACATGTCAATGTCAGGTAGAGGGAAGTCATCTTTTGGGCAGGCCTTGTTAAGGTCCCTGAAGTCTGTGCAGACCTGAATGTCTCCATTTGGTTTGGCAACTAGTACTATATTGGAGATCCACTCAGAGTAGTCAATTAGTCTAATAAAGCCTGCCTCTAGTAACTTTTCCAATTCCTTTTTGACTAGTAATGTGACCTGTGGATGCATCTTGCGGAGTTTTTGTTTGACAGGCTTGGCATCTAGGCGAACGTCTAGATGATGAACTACTAAGGCAGGGTCTAAACCTGGCATGTCTGAATATGACCAAACAAAGTTGATGATTCCTTCCCAGAGTAGCTGCATGATGACTGGATACTCTTGTTCTAAGAGTGACTTAGCCACATAGGTGATTTTAGGATTTTCTGCAGTACCCAGATTAACTTCTTGAGTCTCTTCGATTAGAATGGATGATTGGGTGGATAACTGAGTTTCTACGAGGGGAAGATGAACATCTCCATTGTCTAGAACCTCTTCAAGGTTTTCACCATCGGATGCGTCCTTTATTTTTACTTTTTCAAGGTCAGGAAGCACCTCAGGGAGGTTTTCACTAGATGACTCTTTTTTACTTTTTTTATTTTTATTTTTGTGACTGGAGTGTTCATCCTCCCCCAATCCCATAAGGTTGACATATGTATCCGTGGACATATTGACAGGTGTGGTATTACATAGGTCCCAATCAATAAGCTCAAGGTGACAAAGAGATAGGCTAATGGTGCAAACGAATAGGCATTCGAACATGGATTATAAGTCGGTGTGATCAACGTCATCGTATGCATGTATGATGGATTCCTCCTCAGGTATGTCTTCCAATGAGCCATTGTCCATGGCGATACTATTGGAAGTATTAGGTGATGTTGCAGGGCTTTTCTATTTTCTGTCATACCCAATGCCTATGTTTTTTGGTAACTTTGGTGTATCAATAGGTTGCAACCACCCCTGTTCTTCTTTACCTAGGCCCATGCCTTGGTAGTTATATTTTTCTGCAAACTTAGCTGACCATGGATATGCTTCCTGAAAATACTCCTTTAGATTAGGGTCCGGCTGGGGTTCTTCTTGGTAGACCCATTGGCTTATGTCCTCTTCTAGTGCATCTATCTTGACACTTGGGGATCTGAAGGTGGTGGTAGGGATGTTTTTACCACTGAAGGTGATACTCTTGTCTTCCTTTTGTGTAGCATGTGAAGGTTGACCATACTCGTGTGGTGATAGTGGCATGGTGGCTACATATAGAGCTGTATGCATTTCGTATTCACCACACCCTTTGTCAATGATCTGGACTTTGGTGACTAAAGGATCAGTGGTGGAGGATGGACTGGTTATCGCGATGGAGGGTGGATTTGCGGAGGATGACTGGGATGCCCCCATTTCAACCCCAGGGCAATAATGTAAATGGGGAAATGACGCTTCCAAAGCGCAGAAATATTCAAATGGTTGGGGGTCAGTGTAGATGGTGACTTCTTGTCCGTTGACGGGGAATTTTAGGCACTGATGGTATGTGGAGGGGACTGCTTGCATAGCATGGAGCCATGGGCGGCCTAGGAGGATATTATATGGTAAGTCTAGATTAAGGACATGATAGGTAGTATATTGAAGCACAGGTCCCACTTGGATAGGAAGACTGATAATTCCCTCTGAATTTATTTATGCATTATCATAGGCTTTGATTTTGATGATCTGGTTACTTAAATCCACTTGAGTATACCCCACCTATTTTATGAATTTCAAAGTACATAAATTGAGGGCAGAGCCATTATCTACCAAGACCCTTTTTATTTTATGGTGAGCAACCACGACTTCGATATGTAAGGGGTGATTATGATTGACATCAATGTTTGGCATATTGTTTTGGCTGAAGTGCAAGTGATGAGATAAAGCTAAGTGTCCCACCAAAGCTTGGAATTGCGTGGGGTTGATGTCATTTGGCACATGGGTTTCCTGCAGGGCTCTACTGAGGATTTCTTGATGTACCAGGGAAGACTTAAGCAAATCCAAAATGGATATATGAGCAAGGGTCTTTCTTAAGTGATCAAGGATGTTGTATTGAGAGCTTATAGGATTTGATTGGGTGGGCGCAGAGGCTGTAGGGACAGTGATGCAGGCTCGTCGTGTAGTAACAACACATTGAGGGTCTTTGGCTTTAACATGTATCATGGATACATGGGGTTCCACCTACTCAATGTAATGAATAACACCTTCGTAATTGAAGGGCACATTCTTGTAGCTCACATTATTTGTGTTGTTTCCTTGGGGATTATTGCTAGATGTGCTTGGGCCTTGATTATGGTTCGGAAAGGTGTTCTGATATATCTACAATTGAGCATTGGACGACGAAGCTTGACTGGGGTCAACCTTGATATCACCTCAATCAATGAGATCTTGGACATAGTTTTTCAGACCCTGACACTTGTTTAAATAGTGTCCTTTGATTTTATGGAACTCACAATATTCATTTTCCTTAAACCATGTGGGCTTGGGTTTGGACTCATCAAATGGCTTGGCGATAGGGTATGTGATGGGATAATTGATTTGTAACAACTTATTAAAAACAACACTCAGAGGTTCTCCTAATTGAGTGTATTGACATTTTGTGTTCCCCTGATTATTTTGGTTTAACTGTTGAGGAGGACAAGGTGCCCCCTGTGGTACAGATATGGTGTTGGGTGCAGACGGTTGTTGTTTTTGGGATGTATTAGCCACTTGGACGTGTTTAGTGTCTATCGCACCGTCATTCACTGCATTCTTGTTCTTGTTCCAGAATCATGGTTTGTCGCCAAATGACTTCTCTTTATCATGACTATGTATTTTGATGTGTCCTTTGGCAATAAGGGCACGTTCAAGGATGGGCCCCTTTTCTACTATCTCTGCGAAGGTGGTGACACAATGTAACCTAAAATTATGGGCCATGTCAGGATGAGAGTTTTCCACGAAAAGAGTGACCATGTCTTTTTCCTTCAGAGAGGTCTCCATTCAGCTTGCTAATGCACGCCACCATTGTAGGTAGCTAGTAAAGGTTCCCCCTCACATTGTTTTTCTTTGAGATCTAAGGTGTCTGTATCCTTCTCCAAATTGAAAGAGAAGTAGGATACAAATTTTTCTGACAAGTCCGCGAAAGTTTTTATGGACCCTTTTTCAAGAGTCATGAACCAATCTAGGGCGTGGCTTGCCAAGCTTTGCAGGAACAGGCGCAAGAGATAGTTGTCATTGTACATAACTTCTTGACACTGGGAGTAAAACTCCTACAAGTGAACCTTAGGGTCTTTGTTTCCCTTGTATTTGTCAAACTTTGGTATCTCAAAATGTTTAGGAAATGAGATTAATGAGATGGAGGGATCAAATGGATATGGGCATATGTCCTCAAATTTGAATGATTGTTTGGTAGCCCCGGCTTGAAGTTCTTTCAGAGCGGCTTTGATTTCCAACAGATCCGAGTTATCTGGTGGCGGGTTGGGGGGATATTGATGATAGGATGATAAAGGATCCTGCTAAAAGGGCGTCGGATTGTTGAAATACAGATTTGGATGATTGGATGATGATATGGCTTGCTGGTAAGGTGGGGGATTTTGTTGATACGGGGGCTGTTGTTGTGGGGGATAGTATGGATTTGTTTGATAAAAGTGTGGGGTAGGTTGTTGGGGAACTTGGATGGGACGTTGTGTGTGGGTTTGTTGGTGTTGAAGGTATTGTTGTGATTGTTGGGATGTCACATAGAGCGGTTGTTGGTGAAATTGCTGCTAATTGTGATAGTAGTAGTGTTGGGGGGGTTGTTGTTGTGATGTCAACTGTTGTATGGGCCGTGATGGGATATTATGTTGTGGTTGAGCCTGCGGGTGTAAAATGGATGCAAGAAAAGGGGATATGGTCCGAGCAATAGGCCGAGATGGATTGCCTTGTGGTTGGTAGGGTGGTTGTTGTGAAGAGACCAAAGCGTTATGTATAGGTGGTTGCTGATGAGATGGCTGAGGTAGCGTAGAAGCTTTTTGTAAAGGGGGTTGTTGGGTATTACCCGAAACATTCAGCTGGGGTGCGCCTTGTGGAGGTAATTGAGGTGGAACATTGGATTGGTGAACCTGTTGATATGGTAGATTTGTGGTCCTAGGAGGTGGAAGAGATGTGGGAAAGGAGGTGCCCCCAACGTTGATTGTAGGTTGGTTCGAAGGAGGGGGTGTTGTTAACGTTAATGGTGGAGGTTGTGGAACATTTTGTGGCATACCATAGGCAAAAGGATTATTGGGATCAGGCACTTGAGGACCTCCCATAACTGAGGTCAAAACGTGTGGGGGATAGTTAACCTAATAGAGAATGACATTGCCAAATTCAGGTTGATGCCAACCCTCAACTGAAGGAACATTGGAGAAGTATGAACCTTCTGGTGCATTTTGTGAACCTTGGAGTACGTTAGATGGGGCACCCCTATATTTGGACAAGTCAACATTCGAGGGGGGTTTGACACCCTTTTCAATTAGGTGGGCCAAGATTTCTTCCCCATGTTTTTCAAGCAGACGGTCAGTCATTTGCACATTGGCGGGATTACTAAAATGTTCCTCAAGTGTGAGTTCAGGTTGATTAGCCATACTCTCTTCACCATGTGGCGAGTTATTCTGATTCTCGGTGTTAGAGTGCGATGAAGTACCATTATGGGGATCGTGAGGGATGTTGGTACCCTTGTTAGGATATGATGAGACGTTCATTGTGTTGTTGGGATCTTGAGGGTTGTTTGATTAGGCATTATGGGCTTGATGGTCGGCCATTTTCTTTGCCTGTGATCTGGTTTGAACGGGCATGCAAATGTGCTATGAGTGGATGATAGAAATGCTTTTGACGAATGATTTGATTGTGATTGGATGAGATCTGATTTGGATGGGGTTTGGATTTGGATCAGACTTTGTTTGGATATATTGGATTGGATCAGATTTTGATGGGATCAGATTTGGATTTGGCAAGATTGGATTTTGATTGACTTGGATTGGATTATTAAGATCAATAGGATAGAATTGGTTGAACGGATGTGATTTGATTGATTGGACAATTTGATCAAATGATTGGTTTTGATAGATTCGGATTATTAGATGGGTCTGATTGGATGATGAAAGATGTGAGAGAGACCTTAAGTTTGATCAAAGGAAGTTACCCTTAGTGACCTAGAGCTTTGATTGATTAAGAGGATGATTACAGCACCAAATCCACCTTAAGATAAGAATGGATTGATTAGGCTGAGGATGATAACTTACGACACCGAATTCACCCCAAGATGGAAGCAAATTGATTGGGGTCGAAGTTAAAGACTAATAATCAAATTCAAGTGTTATGGTCAATTTGGGTAACCACTTTGTAATACAAGTTTAAGGTGGTTTGGTTATGAGTGGTGTTTGGTGATGTAAACGGTAAAATTATGATGTTTGCTAGGTGATGGTAGAATATGAGGAAATTAGAATGAACGGGTGGATTGAAGATGATTGTGGAGAATGAATGGGGATTTAGAATGGTTAAATGAAAGTTTGGAATGATGAGATGGAGGTTTAAAATGGTTAAATGGAGGTTTTTGGAGGTTTAGAGTGACAAAACGAAGGCTTCGGATGATGAGATAACGGTTGGGAATGGTTAAATGATGGTTTAGAGGCTAAAGAGATCCCAATGGGGTGATTTCGGGTGTTCAGGAGGGAAAATTCGCCCCTCTGTAGTAAATCAGGGGGTAATCGCCTCACTGCAGTAAATTAGGGGCGTAATCACCTCACTGTAGTAAATCAGGGGGCGTAATCGCCTCACTGCGGTAAATCAGGGGCATAAGCGCCTCACTGCGTTAAATCAGGGGCTTGGTTTGATGAAAATAACTATGGAAAGGACTTTAAAATGACAATGATAAGGCCAATTTGTCAAAAATTTCACTAGTTTCTCACAAGAAAACACTCTCAAGAAAACACAACCCTATGATTAGTGTTAAAGGTATGGTCAAAGAGGTCTTAATCTAGGATACACAAGGTGTCTAGGGAGTCCTCAATATACTCTCGGCAAGTGAGGCACAACCGTGAATACCAGCCTATCACAAGCGTGAGTCAGGAACCCTAACGAGATACTGAAGGGCTCGGACCAACTCTTCACATCTATCTAGGTATCACCCTAGCTTCAACGCTCTGCCAATTACGACGTGATTGGATTGGGGTACAGCTTTCGCTCTCCCCCTTTATATACCCCGCTGGTACACGTGGTTGGAATCGTCCCTTGGGGTGATGAAATCCCCAAGTAGGTCCCACTATAAAGAAAACACTAACCGTCTCCAACTACTCCCTAGGCTCACACGAAGTGCAAGGGGAAAGTGAAAACAAGCTAATGCTCCCTTTGGGTAACACAAAAAGACAAGCACAACAAGCAATGAATATTACTCCTTCTAATTAAACTATGTTCTTAGATTAATACAAACAGCAAGGATAGTTTAAAAAGTTTGAGCAAACAGATAGCCCTGCAAGCAAATGTTAGATGTTTTATCCTGCTTTCTCCATCAACTTCACAAGAATATGCTGCAAAAAGTTAGCAAAAAACACATGTATCTATGCAAGAACAATGTTAGGGAGAAAATAGCACAGAAAACCGAAGCCAAGATAATAGTTTTACCTTCCAGGGGGCGTAGTCACCCTTCTGCAACAAATAAAGGGCATAATCACCTCACTGCAATAAATCAGGGGCGTAATTGCCTCACTGCAGCAAATCAGGGGTGTAATCGCCTCACTGTGGTTAAACCAGGGGTGCAGTCGCCCCACTGCAAAAAAGTGTTAGCACAAATTTCAGCCCAGGGGGCGTAATCGCCTCACTGCAGTAAATGTTAGCACAAAAAATAATTTTTAGCCAAGGGGGCGTAATCGCCTCACTGCAGTAAATGTTAACACAGAAAATAGTTTTCAGCCCAAGGGGGCGTAATCACCTCACTACAGTAAATGTTAGCACAAAAAACAATTTTTAGCCCAAGGGGGCGTAATCGCCTCACTGTAGAAAATGTTAGCACAGAAAACAATTTTCAGCCAAGGGGGCGTAATTGCCTCACTGCAAAAAATGTTAGCACAGAAAACAATTTTCAGCCAAGGGGGCATAATCGCCTCACTATAGAAAATGTTAGCACAGAAAACAATTTTCAGCCAAGGGGGTGTAATCACCTCACTGCAGAAAATGTTAGCACAGAAAATAGTTTTCAGCCAAGGGGCGTAATCACCTCACTGCAAAAAATGTTAGCACAGAAAACAGTTTTCAGCCAAGGGGGTGTAATTGCCTCACTGTAGTAATTAAGGGGTGTAATCGCCTCACTGTGGTAAAAACAGGGGTGTAACGCCCCACTGCAACGTGTTCCTGCAAAAATCTCAACAACAAACGTGAAGTATAGGAACCCGCTTGTGGGTCCCACCGGGCGTGCCAGAAATGTGATATCAAAATATTTAACCTATTCTAAGCAATTAAAATGCAATGGAAAACATAATGAAACACCTCATGATTAGCCTAAGGAATTTGAAAATACAAAGAGGAAAGTGTTAAATGAATACATGATATACCTTCTTGCAGCTGAAACTCCTTGGTTGGCCCTTGATTTGGATTGATATGTATGCTCCTTGATGGCTCTTGATGTGGCTAAATGGAGGATTTTAATATGTGCTTGGATGTAAATGCAAGTGAATGTAATTGAAGGTTAGATGAGTGCACAAAATGGCAGCATGTAGTTATAAAATGGCTAAGTGTCCCAAATGCCATAGAGGAGGGGGGTATTTATAGAAGAATTTGAATTCTCTAGAGAATTAAATGGTTGAGATTCACCCAACAAGGTCAAGATAAAGGGCTATGGTGGGTTGAGAACTCACAAGCCCTCACATCTTGACATGTGGATGGTGAAGTGGCTAAGAGGAAGTGAGGTGTAAATGTGGTGGCCAAAAGGTACGTGAGGTGGAGGAAGGACAAGTACTTTCCAAGTACCTTGGAGAGTGAAAAGATCTCAAAAAGGAATTTGTTGTCCCCAAGTGAGAGTGAAAGGGACATTTGAGGAATTTTGGAATTCCTCAAAAATATTCATGGGAAAATGAGAGGTGGTTGGAGAAATAAATGTGAATTAAAAATTCACATTTTTAAGAAAGTCTAAAGGATGAGGGTCTCCAAAAAGGTGGGAATTGGTCACATGTGTATGAGGTGACATGTAAAATATTCTAGAAGCCTTGGAAAGACAAAATGTGAATTAAAAATTCACATGGGGAGGAGAGAGACATAGGGTGAATAAATGAGAATTAAAAATTCTCATGGGAAGGAGGGTCAATGTCCAAAAAGGAAAAATGGAAGAATTGACCAAAAAGTGGTGCTAAAAATGGCTAATGACTTTGATTAAAGTTGTGCAAACACTTGATTATGATAATTAATGGAAGATTAGAGACAAGTGGCAAATGTAGGAGGATGTGACATTAATCTTTGATTAAGAGGATGCACACCCTAAATATGAATTAATTAAATTAATTCATATTAGATATGGATTATGGAGGATGTGACAAGGAGGAGAAAAGAGGAATTTTAAATTGATTTTAATTCAATAGATTAGGATGACTAAATTAAATAAATTGGTGTATTTATTTAATTTAGAGAAGATAAAAGCACTAAATAAAGTATTTAATTATTAAATTAAACACTTTAAGAGTCTTATGTGAGAATCGCAATATAAATTAATATTGACAGAATTGATGAATAAAGGGGGAAATTTGATCATATGGGAGTGATCAAATTTGGGTGTCTACAGTAGTTATCGTGACTAAAATTTTGTCACGTAGTCATTTATTTTTCAAATTCTACTAGTGATCACTCTCAAAATGTGGTCTCAAAGTACACCTTCAACCCCATCTAATGATCCTATTCCCCTCATGATCAAAACACCCCTCCCTCTTCATGTCATGATCCCCCTCCATCTCATAACCAAAACCACAATATACCATCCACCCCATCCCAGCATAATAGCATAAAGAAGGCAGTGAAATGTTTGAAAAAATTCCTCAAAGAAATGTGGTCCCATGGTGATGAAATGCCATGACAAACAAATTTTCATGAAATTCCATCACCATAAGATCGCATTTCTTTGAGACATTTTTTTGAACAGTTCACTACCTTCTATATGCTACCACATTTTCCATACATGTCTACCAAAGTATTTTATCAAACATTTCACTGCCTTGCAATTATGGATAAAAGCCGAAAATAGGTGCTTTTGAACAAGCTATGGATAGGGAAAATAGTAAGCATAATAGTAAGAAATATATAGTTCAATAAGTACTCAAAATTTTGTTGATTATCTCATACATTATAATACATGACCTACATCACTAATCTAGTTATCATGATTGAATAATTTATTGTTTTATTTTTAGATGATGGAAGTAGAAACTTGATGTTGATAGGGAAATGGAGCATGGTATATCTTCCGCAATAGATAGCTCGATGGCTCTCACGGGGGTATGAGTCAGATTAGTAAATCTCAAATTGCATTTTTTTTTATAGTTGTTTATTATTGAAAAATCAAATGATTATTTATTCATAGTTTAATTTCTATTTGGATGGTTTTTATAGGACTTTGGCATGTTGGACCCTAAGCATGTGAATCTTCCTCTTGAGAAGAGAGATTTTTTGGTGGCAATAAGTGATTATTTTGTTAAATATATCATTTTTATAGTGTAATTTCTATATATTAATGTCTTTACTTGTTATTGTAACAGGTGAAGCTTGATCTAGAACTAAATAGGAGGAGCAGCCCTCGAATTCAAAGTAAACAAGTGTCATACACATTGCCATCCACCTGACCAACAAAGGCCACCTGTCTATTTCCTCCACCTGGAGGGCAATGACTTTTGATTGGGGTCCTTTGTTGTATGCCTATATGGCATTTTTGGACATATTTTGTATTGAATATACTTGAAATTGTATGCCTATATGGCATTCTTGTAAGCCTATATGGATATTTTGTATATATTTTATACTTTTATTGACATATATTGATGTATGCCTACATGGCTATTTGGTTAATAAAAATATTTTTTATTGATGGTGTCCATATTTGCATTATAAATCCACACTTCAATAGATATTTGTAGATGGTTTACTTCAAATATTTAAAATCCAAGTGTTTTCCATGCACTCTTTTCTATAATTATAAATATATAATAAATTTTGAACATTATTCTCCTGTAAGATTATTGAACATTAAATCAATCATATGAATATAGTAATGCTTCATGATTCATGCTTCATATGTATGGTTCATGCTTCATGCTACCATGCTTCATGCTTCATGCTTCATGTGTATGCTTCATGCTTTATATCATTGAGGAATACATCTACCATTCCATGTGTATGCTTCATGCTTCATGTATTACATAGATAAAGAAAACATCATAAAACTATTGACAAAAGAAAATTGAAAGTAACAACTAAGTCTTACAAACAAAGACTCAAGACATGCAAGTCTTATTAAAGATCATAAGGGAATTGGATTATTGGAGATTAAGAGACCATGAATCAACCTTCGCAACAGCAAACTTCATAGATATTCATCCTATTTCTAAACATGAATTCGAACCCAATAATTAGAAAAATGCAACTTTTAAAATTAAAATTACATGCTTACTATTGGTGTAATTAATATTTAATTACACTTTACATAAGTTTACTTAGGTAATTATTTAATTCGTAGGTTAATTAGTTGTCATCCTTATCTTGTTGAGCTATCTTGTTGCTCAAGATAAGATTAGGGTTATGCATCTTTTCTTTTATAAAGCAAATCATTATCTTGTAATTGTTGAATTCCTCAATAATATTATGTTGCACATCCTTTTGCAATATCTCTGCTTTTTCTGTTTTTCTCTTATGTGGAAGGATATTCTAGTTTGCAAATATGATCTTGGTTTCTAACATGGTATCAAAGCCTTGATTTGTAGCCCCTTCTTAGGGTTTTTGAGAGATTTAGTGTAGAGTTTCTTCGGGATTCCTCGAGGGTTTCATACCTTGAGTTTGTCTCTCCATTTGGGTGCTCTTGCATGGTTACTTTCAGTGCACATTGGAGGAAATCTGAGCTCATATTCAAGTTCAGGGTTGTAGAAAAAGTCAAGATCAACTTTTGTTTCGCTTGAATCTGACATTTTATGCCAGAGTTATGAGGGTTTGAAGATTTGACAGATCTGGGAGTTGCAAAGCTTCTGGTGTGTTTTCAGGTAGATCGGACCTCGACATCAAATCCAGAGCGCCCGAGAGATGAAAAATGACATATAATACACCCTATTTCGGCATCAGGAGCTTCTGAGGCAATTGTTTTTGTTTCAGAGGCCGTATGGTTTGTGTACGGCCCCTGTGCATGCATTTAAAAAAAAAATTAGGTTTTTTAAATATTTTTTCCTGCATAAAAATAAAAAATTCATTAGTTTTTTGTTGAAAATCAAAAATTTTAAAAAAAAAAGGCTTTAAAAGCCAACGCAGGGTTTGTACTGCGCAAGCCTGGTCACACCATACCAGGCAAATCCCACCCGTCGGCGACCACATGCATATGGTTGGTGGCCTTGTATAAGCCGCCTATCGACTATAAGGAAAATCTGACCTCCTTATATCACCGGCAGCGACCCTTTGGAAGACCCCGACGACCATCCTCCGTTAGCCAGTGGCATCCTCCCAGTCACCGGCAGCGAACAGAAATCCAGCGAATATTCAAACTTCCAGCGAGAGATCTAACTGGTAACCAGAATCTTTTAGATTCTATGGAATATTCTGGACAGCATCTTCGAAATTCTAATGGTACACTCAGACAGGGAATATTCCCTTACGTGCCAGAATATTCTTTATGACGGTCGTCAATTTTTTTTGCAGGGGGGGATCTTTTGCCGCGACGGCCAGATGGCCATCAATTTTTTTCCCATAAAGTGATGATGTCAGCATGACATCATCAGCCGTACGGCCCTCTTTGCCCCCTCCTAACCCCAGTTTGCCTTCAAGGAGCAGTTTTTTTCTTTTGGTCATAACTTGGGCATACAGTATCAAAATCAGGAAAATGAGATATCACCGGAAAGCTGATTCTAAGAACTTTCCAGTGGTGTTGTTTATTTTTCATTATTTTTCTATTTATCTTCATTTATTTCTATTTGAAGTCATATGTTCATTTTGGGCTTCTGAGCTCATAACTTTTTTCCACGATCTCTGATTTTCGTCTTCTTTGCGGCATTGGAAAGGTATTAAGGAGCTCTATCTTGCTATCCATTCACTTTTATTTGTATCTATCACAAGTTTATCATTATTCCAGATTTGTCTTGATGGGTGTTTTGGAGATTACTTGGATGTTTTGGCAGTTGGAAAGGTGAAACTTGAATATTCGTACTTCATTTCAGTACCACATCTTGTTATTTTCTATTTATGCATGTTTAGAATTCTCTCCTTTTACAATCGTTGGGTTATTGTAATAAATGAACTATGATAAAGTTCCATTAGGGGATTTTCTTGCATAATAATTTGATTAGAGTGTGCATGCACTTTGATCTCCATATCCATTTTGATTTGTTGGCAGCTCATATGGGTTATTTGGTTTCCTAGTTTCTTTTGGCCACATTTTTTCTATAGCTTGACACATATCGGATTCATCAGTTCACACTTTAGTTGAGACATTATGTTTCTTTATCCTCATTGGTTCAGATTCTTCTCAGTTTGAGGGCCATGTTTTTTATGGTTAATGTTCCAGAGTCTTTTTTGGTACTCCTTCCCATGGAAGAGTTTTAGTCTTAGTTTGGCATCGGCATCGAGATACATAGTTTCCAGATTTTGTCATCATCTCATCTACTATTGCTTCATAGATTCCAGGGTTGTTCCAGTTTGTGAGTTATCCAGTGTTCCGTGGCATCGGGTCTACTATCACATTATTATGATTTTGGTTTTGGTTTCAGTTGTAGACAGAAGTATCTTTCCTTGCTTGCCAGATTGCGGTTCCAGTGTTACTCCACAATGTTCTTCCAGCACTTCTTTGCAACAGTCATCTCATTGTAGGGGGGTTTTGTCCCACTGGGTTTTCGTTCTCTACCTCATTATTGCATTTGTACTTGGGTACCTGATCGGCCTTGTTGTCGGGACCCATTCATGCTTTCTTGCATTCATCTTAGTTTTAGGTGCATGCTTTGTTAGTCTCCCTAAGTTGCACTTATGGGGTGTTGTGTAATTAATATTTAATTACACTTTACATAAGTTTACTTAGGTAATTATTTAATTCCTAGGTTAATTAGTTGTCATCCTTATCTTGTTGAGCTATCTTGTTGCTCAAGATAAGATTAGGGTTATGCATCTTTGCTTTTATAAAGAAAATCATTATCTTCAAATTAAAAATTCTCGAATAATATTATGTTGCACATCTTTTTGCAATATCTCTGCTTTTTTTGTTTTTCTCTTATGTGGAAGGATATTCTGGTTTGCAAATCTGATCTTGGTTTCTAACACTTACAATAGTCAATAAATAGCTTCAAGAGACATGCATGATAGAAACAAAACCAGCTGAAAGTGCATATCTAAAAGGTTGCAAATAAATCAATTTAGGTTATCACAAATAGTGATGATATGAATTTGGTTGTGACTTTTCAAAGGCAAAAAGTTGTGACCCTTCGAATACGAAAGACTACGAACCTTTTATAACGAAGCATGGTGGCCATGCCTAGTGTAGATGTTCCCACCTAGACATTTCAATGCTAATTGTTTGGCCCCATGAAGAACAAAACAACAAGTAGCCTACCTTACAACTTTACACTACATGCAATTGACCTATTTTCCATCAATTGAAATTTGTTCACCATGGGAAAATGACTTGGATCCATTAAAAATCAAGAGAGGTTTTTGTAGAGGGGCCCTACATGATCTTGTAGCCTCAGAAGGAATGTTTCCAAGTGCCATGGTTTCCAAGTAATCACTCGTCGAAGTTTTCTACCATTTTGCACTTTGGTCTCTTAAGAGACTTCACCGATAGAATGTGGCTCAGACTGTTTCAATGTATTTGGGTGTGAAAGAGGACCTTTCCAAGCATAAACCCACCCATAAGGACATGTTGGAAAAGTTGATTCAGTAGTATGATGAATAGAATGAAAATTACACCACTTTCCAACTTTACACTACATGTAATTGACCTATTTTCCATCAACTAAAATCTATTCACCATGGGAAAACAACTTGGAGCTATCAAAAATTGAGAATTTTTTTTGTAGAGGGTCTTTACATGATCCCATAGCCTTAGAAAGAATGTTTCCAAGTGCCACAATTTCTGAGTAATCGCTTGTTGAAGTTTGTTGGCCTTTTGCACTTTGGTCTCTTAAGAGATTTCGTCAATAGAATGTCGCATAAGAGGACCTTTCATAGCATAAACCCACCCATATATACATGTTGGAATAGTTGTTTTAGTTGTATGATGAACAGAACGAAAGTTACACCACTTTCCAACTTTACACTACATGCAACTAGCCCATTTTCCATCAACTAAAATCTATTCATCATGGGCATATTACTTGGAGCTATAAAAAATAAATATATTTTATTATAGAGGGGCCCTATATGATCTCATAGCCTCAAATAGAATTTTTCCAAGTGCCACAATTTCTGAGTAATCACTTGTCAAAGTTTGTTGCCCTTTTGCACTTTGGTCTCTTAAGAGACTTTGTCGGTAGAATGTGGCTAGAACTATTTCAACATGTTTGGGTGAAAAAAAATACCTTTCCTAGCATAAACCCACCCATACAAAAATTTTTGAATAGTAGGTTTGATTTTATGATGAACAGAACAAAATTTACACCACTTTCCAACTTGTCACTACATGCAACTAACCTATTTTCCATCAACTGAAGTCTGTTCACCACCAGAAAATTAATTGGAGCTATCAAAAATTGAGAGAGGCTATTATACAGGGGCCCTACATGATCTCATAGTCTCAAACAAAATGTTTCCAAGTTGCACAGTTTTTGAGTAATCTCCTGTCAAAGTTTGTTGCCCTTTTGCACTTTGGCTTCTTAAGAGACTTCACCGATAGAATGTGGATCAGACTATTTTGATGTATTTGTGTGTGAAAGAAGACCTTTTCTAGCATTAACCCAACCATATGGATGTGTTGGAATAGGGTACTTCCATAATAATGTGTCTCACTTTTGGGATGTGTTGATTTTTTCCTAAAATCACTATTTTTTAGAAAAACTAATGATTTAAGTCTTGAGAGGCTCCATCTAAAGGGTTTTAATTAAAGGGATAGATAAGATCCCCTTAGATCAAACCCCCTTTTATAGAACCCCTCTAGTATTAAATCATACCCACAATGGAGTCTTCTTCGCACCTATCAAAATGTTGGCAAAAAATCACCTTTTATTTACCTTTTGAGGGATTAAATAACATCGTTTAAAAATTATATTTTGCAAGATTGTAGCCCTCGGAATTAGCTTTCCAACAAGTATAGTTTTGATATATTTTCATTTTATCATGTATTTAATTTTCAATTTTTACTAAACATAGGTTTTTCTCTGAACATCAAGCTCTTTGTTGTGCAGAGGTGGAAAAATAGTAAACCATTGTAAAAAAAATCAAAAATTATTCATTCCCTACATATTGATGTCCTTTTTTCACCCAAAAAAAAGTTGTGTTTCGATATATACACAAGAAATCAGGTTGTATGACACACACGTATGTCCAAATTATAGTTATAGTGACTTCAAAAATTAATTTAAAAAATATATGCAACAAAAAGTTACAAAAAAATCCTTTCCCTAGATATTGATATTCAGAATCTATATTTCAAAAATTAGAATTTAATCTTTTATAGAAAAAAGCTATGTTGTACGACAAAAACATTACTTTCTAAAAATGATGTTGAGATGTTGAAAGATTCATGATTTATTTCAGAAAATTTTAAATATATATATATATAGAATCTACACACAAGTTACCACAAGTCACTAGTTTACATCATCTTCAAATTATTTATGGTTTAGCTACTATAGGTCTTAGAAGATGAAGATCAAGTTAAAAATATTGATATAAATGTCCATCTTGGGGAAAAAGTGAGACACAGTATTGTGATTTCATCCAAAAGTTAGTTTGGTCATACAACAAATAGAATAAAAGTTACACCACTTTCCAACTTTACACTACATGCAACTGACTCATTTTCCATCAACTAAAATCTGTTCACCATGGGAAAATGACTTGGAGCTGTCCAAAACTGAGAAAGGTTATTGTAGAGGAGCCCTAAGTGATCCTATAGCCTCAGATGGAATTTTTCCAAGCACTATGGTTTCCAAGTAATTTCTCATCAAATTTTGGTGCCCTTTTACACTTTGGTCTCTTAAGAGACTTTGTCGATAGAATGTGGCTAGAATTGTCTTGGCATGTTTGGGTGGGAAAGAGGACCTTTCCTATCATTAACCCACCCATACAAATGTGTTGGAACAATCAATTTGGTTGTATGAAAAAAAAAATGAAAGTTAGACCACTTTCCAACTTTAAACTACATGTAATTAACTCGTTTTCCATCAGCCGGAATCTGTTCGCCACGAGAAAACAACTTGGAGCTATCAAAAACCAACAGAGTTTATTATAGAGGTGACCTACATTATCTTGTAGCCTTAGAATAAATGTTTTCACGTTCCATGATTACTAAGTAATCACTCGTCAAAGTTTTCTACCATTTTGCACATTGGTCTCTTAAGAGACTTCGTCGGTAGAATGTGGCTCAATTTGTTTTAGTGTGTTTGGGTTCAAAAGAGGACCTTTCCTAGCATAAACGAACCCATATGGACATGTTGGAATAGTCGGTTTGTTCATATGATGAAAAGAATGAAAGTTACACCACTTTTGGACTTTACACTACATGCAACTAACCCGTTTTCCATCAACTAAAATTTGTTCACCCCAGGAAAATGACTTGGAGCTGTCAAAAACCAAGAGAGGTTATTGTAGAGGGACCCTGCATGATCTCATAAACTTTGATAGAATGTTTCCAAGTGCCACAGTTTCTGATTAATTGTTCATCGAATTTTTCTGCCCTTTTGCACTTTGCTCTCTTTAGAGACTTCACCAGTAGAATGTGGCTCAAACCGTTTCAACATGTTTGGGTGTAAAAGAGGACCTTTTCTAGCATAAACCCACCAATATGGACATTTTGGAACATTTGGTTTGGTTGTATGATGAATAGAACAAAAGTTACACCACTTTCCAACCTTACACTACATGCAACTAACTTGTTTTCCATCAACTGAAATCTGTTCACCATGAAAAAATGACTTAGAGTTATCAAAAACTGGGAGAGTTTATTATAGATGGTCCCTACATGATCTCGTAGCCTTAGATAGAATATTTCCAAGTGCCACAGTTTCTGATTAATCGCTCATTGAAGTTTGTTTCCCTTTTGCACTTTGGTCTCTTAAGAGAAGTTTCACCAATAGAATGTGTCTCAGACTGTTTCAAAGTGTTTGGGTGTAGAAGAGGACCTTTCCTAGCATAAACCCACCCTTACAGATGTGTTGGAATAGTTGGTTTGATTGTACAATGAATAAAGAAGAATCTACACATGTACCTTCCTCAACTTCTCGAGAGCAGGAAGAATCTCTTCATTGAATACATTAAGTATCTCATTCAATTTGGTCTACTTCTTTTTCAAGTGTTTTTAAAGAAAACTAACCTCCTTTTTATTGAGGATAAAATTTTTTTTGTCTTTAATTCCTTTTATAAGTGGTTAATTTTAGTCTTCAATTTTTTTGCTTTAATTTCAACTCTTCCAACTATTGCCTTTGCATTTGCAACTGTTGTTATCATCTTTGGAAGTGTCTTTATGATTACAAAATGCAAATGTTTCTTTTAACAAGCTCTTTATAGAACTTCACTACCTTTATAGATAAGACTTTCGGGTTTCCACTATATCGATTCTCCTTTTTTTCACTTACATTTCATATTGCTTCTTCCTCATCATCTATTTATAGTTGTATTTTCTCCATAGAAGTCTTAAGTTCAATAATATTTGACTTCATTTGTTCATTTGTCAATCTACCAATAAAGATTGGAATGATTGCAGGATATATGCCCAAAATGGAAAATATATGGAAAATGTGGTTGCATAGACAAGGCAATGAGTTGTTTGAATAATTTCCTCAAAGAAATGTGGTCTCATGGTGATGGAAATCACCATGAGACCACATTTCTTTGACGCATTTTTTCAAATAGCTCAATACCTTGTCTATGTTTTTGCTTACTATTATGCTTTGATATATTTTTTCATGCATCCATAGTTTGATCGAAAGCACATGTTCTATGCTTTTAGCCATAGAAGCAAGGAGACCTTGGAATGGGGTATGACATCTATCAAAACATAAAAGGGTGGATTTTCATGAGTGTTATGGTTGCAATTTCCTTAGCAAACACATGCAAAATGTGGATGCATAGATAAGGGACATGAACTATTGACAAAATTCCTCAATGAGAGATGTCCTTGTGGTCAATGTGGATGCATTGACAAGGTAGTGAGCATTGTAAGAGAGAATGCCTCAAGGAAATGGGGTCTCATGGTCATGTATGAGACCCCATTTCTTTGAGGCATTCTCTCTTGCAATGCTCACTACCTTGTCAATGCATCCACATTGACAAGGTATTGAGCTCACTACCTTGCCAATGCTACCACATTGACAAGGTAGTGAGTTGTTAGAAAAAATACCTCAAATAAATGGGTTCTCATGGTGATATCACCATGAGACCCCATTTCTTTGAGGCATTTTTTCAAACAGCTCACTACCTTTTCAATGCTACCTTGTAGGAAAACTAATAAAAGGACAATATAAGAACAATATAGTCAAAGTTAGAGTTTAGATTTAGAATGTAAAAAAATTCATTTACACATTACTAAATTTATGATGTTAATTAAAATGGTATAAAATGTAAGAGGAAAGGGAACAAGCATACATTTTTTAGGAGATCAATCAAACAAGTTTTTTAAAGAATGTATTGCTAGTGGTTAATCATTGAGCAAAACTATTCATTCTCACAAAGGCATGCCAAAATCAATAAGATAAATGATAGAATGAGGTGATAAATAAAAAATAAATTATTGAAAATTGACTACTTAATCAAGTGGACCAACTTCTGTTGATTCAAATAATGAACTCACAACTAATGAATTAATAGCAAAGTCATCTATATATAGGTGGGGTTAGAAGGAATATTGTTTAAAATATTGAATAGAAGGTAGTAAGTTGTTTGAAAAAATGCCCCTAAGAAATGGGTTCTCATGGTGATGTACATCACCATGAAACCCCATTTCTTTGAGGAATTTTTTTTACAATGCTCACTGCCTTATGAATTTGGTAGCAATGACAAGGTAGTGAGTTGTTTTAA
The DNA here is from genome assembly GCA_007258455.2 of Sequoia sempervirens. Taxonomy (NCBI): domain Eukaryota; kingdom Viridiplantae; phylum Streptophyta; class Pinopsida; order Cupressales; family Cupressaceae; genus Sequoia; species Sequoia sempervirens. The sequence continues at coordinate 335,997,264 of VDFB02000015.1, read as the reverse complement.
AAAAATCCTCAAATAGCTCACTACCTTGCCATTGCTACTGCATTGATAATGTAGTAATCTTTTCAATGTTGACTACCTTTTCTATGCTATTGCATTGAACCCCCCTCTCTCCCACTCCCTCTCTCACTCCCTATACATCACAATGAGACCCCATTTCTTTGAGGAAATTTTTTTACAATGCTCACTACCTTGTCAATTCAGTAGCAATGACAAGGTAGTGAGTTATTTTAAAAAATGCCTCAAATAGCTCACTACCTTGTCATTGCTACTGCATTTAAATTGTAGTAAGTCTGTCAATGTTGACTACCTTGTCTATGCTATTGCATTGAACCCCCTCTCTGCCACTCCCTCTCTCTCTCATGTCTCTCCCTCCCACCCCCTCTCCCTCACTAAGGTCTCTATTTCTCACTCCCTCTATCTCTTTCCCATCCCTCTATATCCCACTCCCTCTCTCTCCCACTTCCTCTCTATCCCACTTCCTCTCTCTCCCACTTCCTC
>VDFB02000015.1:335764509-335990989 GCA_007258455.2 Sequoia sempervirens | reverse complement strand
GAGAGAACTAGATGGATAAGGAGAGAGAGAGAGTTACCTAGGTATGGCTCTAGAGGGAGAGACTAGAGAGAGATAGAGGAGGGAGGGAGGGAGGGAGGGAGGGAGGGAGGGAGAGAGAGAGTTATCTAGTTATGTAGGTAGGGTGCCTTAGGGAGATACTTGAGAGAGAGAGAGGGGTGGGAGGGAGAGACTTGAGAGAGAGGGAGAGAGAGGAAGTGGGAGAGAGAGGAAGTGGGATAGAGAGGAAGTAGGAGAGAGAGGGAGTGGGATATAAAGGGATGGGAAAGAGATAGAGGGAGTGAGAAATAGAGACCTTAGTGAGGGAGAGGGGGTGGGAGGGAGAGACATGAGAGAGAGGGAGTGGGAGAGAGGGGGTTCAATGCAATAACATAGACAAGGTAGTCAACATTGACAAACTTACTACAATTTAAATGTAGTAGCAATGACAAGGTAGTGAGCTATTTGAGGCATTTTTTAAAACAACTCACTACCTTGTCATTGCTACTGAATTGATAAGGTAGTGAGCATTGTAAAAAAAATTCCTCAAAGAAATGGGGTCTCATTGTGATGTATAGGGAGTGAGAGAGGGAGTGGGAGAGAGGGGGGTTCAATGCAATAGCATAGAAAAGGTAGTCAACATTGAAAAGCTTACTACATTATCAATGCAGTAGCAATGGCAAGGTAGTAGGCTATTTGAGGATTTTTTTACAACAACTCACTACCTTGTCATTTCTACCAAATTCATAAGGCAGTGAGCATTGTAAAAAAAGTTCCTCAAAGAAATGGGGTTTCATGGTGATGTACATCACCATGAGAACCCATTTCTTAGGGGGATTTTTTCAAACAACTTACTACCTTCTATTCAATATTTTAAACAATATTCCTTCTAACCCCACCTATAGATAGATGACTTTGCTATTAATTCATTAGTTGTGAGTTCATTATTTGAATCAACAGAAGTTGGTCCACTTGATTAAGTAGTCAATTTTCAATAATTTATTTTTTATTTATCACCTCATTCTATCATTTATCTTATTGATTTTGGCATACCTTTGTGAGAATGAATATTTTTGCTCAATGATTAACCACTAGCAATACATTCTTTAAAAAACCTATTTGATTGATCTCCTAAAAAATGTATGCTTGTTCCCTTTCCTCTTACATTTTATACCATTTTAATTAACATCATAAATTTAGTAATGTGTAAATGATTTTTTTTACATTCTAAATCTAAACTCTAACTTTGACAATATTGTTCTTATATTGTCCTTTTATTAGTTTTCCTACAAGGTAGCATTGAAAAGGTAGTGAACTGTTTGAAAAAATGCCTCAAAGAAATGGAGTCTCATGGTGATATCACCATGAGAACCCATTTATTTGAGGTATTTTTTCTAACAACTCACTACCTTGTCAATGTGGTAGCATTGGCAAGGTAGTGAGCTCAATACCTTGTCAATGTGGATGCATGGACAAGGTAGTGAGCATTGCAAGAGAGAATTCCTCAAAGAAATGGGGTCTCATACATCACCATGAGACCCCATTTCTTTGAGGCATTCTCTCTTACAATGCTCACTACCTTGTCAATGCATCCACATTGACCACAAGGACATCTCTCATTGAGGAATTTTGTCAATAGTTCATTTCCCTTATCTATGCATCCACATTTTGCATGTGTCTGCTAAGGAAATTGCAACCATAACACTCATGAAAATCCCCCCTTTTATGTTTTGATAGATGTCATACCCCATTCCAAGGTCTCCTTGCTGCTATGGCTAAAAGAATAGAACATGTGCTTTCGATCAAACTATGGATGCGTGAAAAAATATATCAAAGCATAATAGTAAGCAAAAACATAGACAAGGTATTGAGCTATTTGAAAAAATGCGTCAAAGAAATGTGGTCTCATGGTGATTTCCATCACCATGAGACCACATTTCTTTGAGGAAATTATTCAAACAACTCATTTCCTTGTCTATGCAACCACATTTTCCATATATTTTCCATTTTGGGCATATATCCTGCAATCATTCCAATCTTTATTGGTAGATTGAAAAATGAACAAATGAAGTCAAAGATTATTGAACTTAAGACTTCTATGGAGAAAATACAACTATAAATAGATGATGAGGAAGAAGCAATATGAAATGTAAGTGAAAAAAAGGAGAATCGATGTAGTGGAAACCCGAAAGTCTTATCTATAAAGGTAGTGAAGTTCTATAAAGAGCTTGTTAAAAGAAACATTTGCATTTTGTAATCATAAAGACACTTCCAAAGATGATAACAACAGTTGTAGATGCAAAGGCAATAGTTGGAAGAGTTGAAATTGAAGCAAAACAATTGAAGACTAAAATTAACCACTTATAAAAGGAATTAAAAGACAAAAAAAATATTTTATCCTCAATAAAAAGGAGGTTAGTTTTCTTTAAAAAAACTTGAAAAAGAAGTAGACCAAATTGAATGAGATACTTAATGTATTCAATGAAGAGATTCTTCCTGCTCTCGAGAAGTTGAGGAAGGTACATGTGTAGATTCTTCTCTATTCATTGTACAATCAAACCAACTATTCCAACACATCTGTATGGGTGGGTTTATGCTAGGAAAGGTCCTCTTCTACACCCAAACACTTTGAAACAGTCTGAGACACATTCTATTGGTGAAACTTCTCTTAAGAGACCAAAGTGCAAAAGGGAAACAAACTTCAACGAGCGATTAATCAAAAACTGTGGCACTTGGAAATATTCTATCTAAGTTTACGAGATCATGTAGGGACCATCTATAATAAACTCTCTCATTTTTTGATAACTCTAAGTCATTTTTTCGTGGTGAACAGATTTCAGTTGATGGAAAACAAGTTAGTTGCATGTAGTGTAAGGTTGGAAAGTGGTGTAACTTTCATTCTATTCATCATACAACCATACCAAATGTTCCAAAATGTCCATATTGGTGGGTTTATGCTAGAAAAGGTCCTCTTTTACACCCAAACACGCTGAAACGGTCCGAGCCACATTCTACTGGTGAAGTCTTTAAAGAGAGCAAAGTGCAAAAGGGCAGAAAAATTCGATGAACGATTACTCAGAAATTGTGGCACTTGGAAACATTCTATCAAAGTTTACGAGATCATGCAAGGTCCCTCTACAATAACCTCTCTTGGTTTTTGATAGCTCCAAGTCATTTTCCTCGGGTGAACAAATTTCAGTTGATGGAAAACAGGTTAGTTGCATGTAGTGTAAAGTCCAAAAGTGGTGTAACTTTCATTCTTTTCATCATACGAACAAACTGACTATTCCAACATGTCCATATGGGCTCATTTATGCTAGGAAAGGTCCTCTTTTGAACCCAAACACACTGAAACAAATCGAGCCACATTCTACCGACGAAGTCTCTTAAGAGACCAATGTGCAAAATGGTAGAAAACTTTGACGAGTGATTACTTAGTAATCATGGAACGTGAAAACATTTATTCTAAGGCTACAAGATAATGTAGGTCACCTCTGCAATAAACTCTGTTGGTTTTTGATAGCTCCAAGTTGTTTGCTCGTGGTGAATAGATTTCGGGTGATGGAAAATGAGTCAATTGCATGTAGTTTAAAGTTGGAAAGTGGTCTAACTTTCATTTTTTTTTTCATACAACCAAATTGATTGTTCCAATACATCTGTATGGGTGGGTTAATGATAGGAAAGGTCCTCTTTCCCACCCAAACATGCCAAGACAATTTTAGCCACATTCTATCGACAAAGTCTCTTAAGAGACCAAAGTGTAAAAGGGCACCAAAATTTGACGAGCAATTACTTGAAAACCATAGTGCTTGGAAAAATTCCATCTGAGGCTATAGGATCACTTAGGGCTCCTCTACAATAACCTCTCTCAGTTTTGGACAGCTCCAAGTCATTTTACCATGGTGAATAGATTTTAGTTGATGGAAAATGAGTCAGTTGCATGTAGTGTAAAGTTGGAAAGTGGTGTAACTTTCATTCTATTTGTTGTATGACCAAACTGACTTTTGGATGAAATCACAATACTGTGTCTCACTTTTTCCCCAAGATGGACATTTATATCAATATTTTTAACTCGATCTTCATCTTCTAAGACCTATAGTAGCTAAACCATAAATAATTTGAAGATGATGTAAACTAGTGACTTGTGGTAACTTGTGTGTAGATTCTATATATATATATATTTCAAATTTTCTGAAATAAATCATGAATCTTTCAACATCTCAACATCATTTTTAGAAAGTAATGTTTTTGTCGTACAACATAGATTTTTTCTATAAAAGATTAAATTCTAATTTTTGAAATATAGATTTTCAACATCAATATCTAGGGAAAGGATTTTTTCATAACTTTTTGTTGCATATATTTTTTAAATTAATTTTTGAAGTCACTATAACTATAATTTGGACATACGTGTGTGTCATACAACCTGATTTCTTGTGTATATATCAAAATACAACTTTTTCTTGGGTGAAAAAAGGACATCAATACGTAGGGAATGAATAATTTTTTATTTTTTTTTACAATGGTTTACTATTTTTCCACCTCTGCACAACAAAGAGCTTGATGTTCAGAGAAAAACCTATGTTAGTAAAAATTGAAAATTAAATACATGATAAAATGAAAATATATCAAAACTATACTTGTTGGAAAGCTAATTCTGAGGGCTACAATCTTGCAAAATATAATTTTTAAACGATGTTATTTAATCCCTCAAAAGGTAAAGAAAAGGTGATTTTTTGCCAACATTTTGATAGGTGCGAAGAAGACTCCATTGTGGGTATGATTTAATACTAGAGGGGTTCTATAAAAGGGGGTTTGATCTAATGGGATCTTATCTATCCCTTTAATTAAAACCCTTTAGATGGAGCCTCTCAAGACTTAAATCATTAGTTTTTCTAAAAATAGTGATTTTAGGCAAAAATCAACACATCCCAAAAGTGAGACACATTATTGTGGAAGCACCCTATTCCAACACATCCATATGGTTGGGTTAATGCTAGAAAAGGTCCTCTTTCACACACAAATACATCAAAATAGTCTGATCCACATTCTACTGGTGAAATCTCTTAAGAAGCCAAATTGCAAAAGAGCAACAAACTATGACATGAGATTACTCAAAAACCGTGCAACTTGGAAACATTCTGTTTGAGACTATGAGATCATGTAGGGCCCCTGTATAATAGCCTCTCTCAATTTTTGATAGCTCCAATTAATTTTCTGGTGGTGAACAGACTTCAGTTGATGGAAAATAGGTTAGTTGCATGTAGTGACAAGTTGGAAAGTGGTGTAAATTTTGTTCTGTTCATCATAAAATCAAACCTACTATTCCAAAATTTTCGTATGGGTGGGTTTATGCTAGGAAAGGTATTTTTTTTCACCCAAACATGTTGAAATAGTTTGAGCCACATTCTACCGACAAAGTCTCTTAAGAGACCAAAGTGCAAAAGGGCAACAAACTTTGACAAGTGATTACTCAGAAATTGTGGCACTTGGAAAAATTCTATTTGAGGCTATGAGATCATGTAGGGCCCCTCTATAATAAAATATATTTATTTTTTATAGCTCCAAGTAATATGCCCATGATGAACAAATTTTAGTTGATGGAAAATGGGCTAGTTGCATGTAGTGTAAAGTTGGAAAGTGGTGTAACTTTCGTTATGTTTATCATACAACTAAAAAAACTATTCCAACATGTATATATGGGTGGGTTTATGCTATGAAAGGTCCTCTTATGCAACCAAACACACCAAAACAGTTTGAGCCACATTCTATTGATGAAATCTCTTAAGAGACCAAAGTGCAAAAGGCCAACAAACTTCAACGAGCGATTACTAAGAAATTGTGGCACTTGGAAACATTCTTTCTAAGGCTATGGGATCATGTAAAGACCCTCTACAAAAAAATTCTCAATTTTTGATAGCTCCAAGTTGTTTTCCCATGGTGAATAGATTTTAGTTGATGGAAAACAGGTCAATTACATGTGTAAAGTTGGAAAGTGGTGTAATTTTCATTCTATTCATCATACTACTGAATCAAATTTTTCCAACATGTCCTTATGGGTGGGTTTCTGCTTGGAAAGGTCCTCTTTCACACCCAAATACATTGAAACAGTCTGAGCCACATTCTACGAGTGAAGTCTCTTAAGAGACCAAAGTGCAAAAGGGTAGAAAACTTCGACGAGTGATTAATTGGAAACCATGGCACTTGGAATCATTCCTTCTAAGGCTACAAGATCATGTAGGGCCCCTCTACAAAAACCTCTCTTGATTTTTAATGGCTCCAAGTCATTTTCCCATGGTGAACAGATTTCAATTGATGGAAAACAGGTCAATTGCATGTAGTGTAAAGTTGTAAGGTAGGCTACTTGTTGTTTTGTTCTTCGTGGGGCCAAAAAATTAGCGTTGAAATGTCTAGGTGGGAACATCTACACTAGGCATGGCCACCATGCTTCGTTATAAAAGGTTCGTAGTCTTTCGTATTCGAAGGGTCACAAATTTTTGCCTTTGAAAAGTCACAACCAAATTCATATCATCACTATTTGTGATAACCTAAATTGATTTATTTGCAACCTTTTAGATATGCACTTTCAGTTGGTTTTGTTTCTATCATGCACGTCTCTTGAAGCTGTTTATTGACTATTGTAAGCGTTAGAAACCAAGATCAGATTTGCAAACTAGAATATCCTTCCACATAAGAGAAAAACAAAAAAAGCAGAGATATTGCAAAAAGATGTGCAACATAATATTATTCGAGAATTTTTAATTTCAAGATAATAATTTTCTTTATAAAAGCAAAGATGCATAACCCTAATCTTATCTTGAGCAACAAGATAGCTCAACAAGATAAGGATGACAACTAATTAACCTAGGAATTAAATAATTACCTAAGTAAACTTATGTAAAGTGTAATAAATATTAATTACACCAACACCCCCCCATAAGTACAACTTAGGGAGACTAACAAAGCATGCACCTAAAACTAAGATGAATGCAAGAAAGCATGAATGGGTCCTGACAACAAGGCCTGATTAGGTACCCAAGTACAAATGCAATAATGAGGTAGAGAAGGAAAACCCAGTGGGACAAAACCCCCCTATAATGAGATGACTGTTGCAAAGAAGCACTGGAAGAACATTGTGGAGTAACACTGGAACCGTAATCCGGAAAGCAAGGAAAGATACTTCTGTCTACAACTAAAACCAAAACCAGAATCATGATATATGACAGTAGACCCGATGCCACAGAACACTGGATAACTCACAAACTGGAACAACCCTGGAATCTGTGAAGCAACAGTAGATGAGATGATGACAAAATTTGGAAACTGTGTATCTCGATGCCAATGCCAAACTAAGACTAAAACTCTTCCATGGGAAGGAGTACCAAAAAAGACTTTGGAACATTAACCATAAAAAACATGGCCCTCAAATTGAGAAAAATCTGAACCAATGAGGATAAAGAAACATAATGTCTCAACTAAAGTGTGAACTGATGAATCCGATATGTGTCAAGCTATAGAAAAAATGTGGCCAAAAGAAACTAGGAAACCAAATAACCCATACGAGCTGCCAACAAATCAAAATGGATATGGAGATCAAAGTGCATGCACACTCTAATCAAATTATTATGCAAGAAAATCCCCTAATGGAACTTTATCATAGTTCATTTATTACAATAACCCAATGATTGTAAAAGGAGAGAATGCTAAACATGCATAAACAAAAAATAACAAGATGTGGTACTGAAATGAAGTACAAATATTCAAGTTTCACCTTTCCAACTGCCAAAACATCCAAGTAATCTCCAAAACACCCATCGGGACAAATTTGGAATAATGATAAACTTGAAATAGATACAAATAAAAGTGAATGGATAGCAAGATAGAGCTCCTCAATACCTTTCCAATGCCGCAAAGAAGATGAAAATCAGAGATTATGGAAAAAAGTTATGAGCTCAGAAGCCAAAAATGAACATATGACTTCAAACAGAAATAAATGAAGATAAATAGAAAAATACTAAAAAATAAATAGCACCACTGGAAAGTTCTCAGAATCAGCTTTATGGTGATATCTCATTTGCTCGATTTTGATACCGTATGCCCAAGTTATGACCAAAAGAAAAAAACTGCTCCTTGAAGGAAAATTGGGGTTAGGAGGGGGCAAAGAGGGCCGTACGGCCAATGATGTCATGCTGAAATCATCACTTTATGGGAAAAAATTGACGGCCATCTGGCCATCACGACAAAAGATCTCCCCCTGCAAAAAAATTAACGACTGTCATAAAGAATATTCTGGCATGGAAGGGAATATTCCCTGTCTAAGTGTACCATCAGAATTTTGAAGATGCTGTCTAGAATATTTCATAGAATCTAAAAGATTCCGGTTACCAGTTAGATCTCTCACCGGAAGTTTGAATATTCGCTGGATTTATGTTCACCGCCGGTGACTGGGAGGATGCCACTGGCTAACGGAGGATGGTCATCGGGGTCTTCCAAAGGGTCACTGCCGGTGATATAAGGAGGTCGGATTTTCCTTACAGTCGACAGGCAGCTTATACAAGGCCACCAACCATATGCATGTGGTCACCGACGGGTGGGCTCTGCCTGGTACAGTGTGACCAGGCTTGCATAGTACAAACCCTACGTAGGCTTTTAGAACCGTTTTTTTTTTAAATTTTTGATTTTCAACAAAAAACTAATGAATTTTTTATTTTTATGCAGGAAAAAATATTTAAAAAACCTGATTTTTTTTTTGAAATGCATGCACAAGGGCTGTACACAAACCATACGGCCTCTGAAACAAAAAAAATTGCCTCAGAAGCTCCCGATGCCGAAATAGGGCATATTATATGTCATTTTTCGTCTCTCGGATGCTCTGGATCTGATGTCGAGGTCTGATCTACCTGAAAATGCACCAGAAGCTTCGCAACTCCCAGATCTGTCAAATCTTCAAACCCTCATAACTCTGGCATAAAATGTCAGATTCAAGCGAAACAAAAGTTGATCTTGACTTTTTCTACAACCCTGAACTTGAATATGAGCTCAGATTTCCTCCAACGTGCACTGAAAGTAACCATGCAAGAGCACCCAAATAGAGAGACAAACTCAAGGTATGAAACCCTCAAGGAATCCCAAACAAACTCTGCACTAAATCTCTCAAAAAACCTGAGAAGGGGCTGCAAATCAAGGCTTTGATACCATGTTAGAAACCAAGATCATATTTGCAAACTAGAATATCCTTCCACAGAAGAGAAAAACAGAAAAAGTAGAGATATTGCAAAAGGATGTGCAACATAATATTATTGAGGAATTCGACAATTATAAGATAATGATTTGCTTTATAAAAGCAAAGATGCATAACCCTAATCTTATCTTGAGCAACAAGATAGCTCAACAAGATAAGGATGACAACTAATTAACCTACAAATTAAATAATTACACCAATAGTAAGCATGTAATTTTAACTTTAAAAGTTGCATTCTTCTAATTATTGGGTTCAAATTCATGTTTAGAAATTATAGGATGAATATCTATGAAGTTTGCTATTGGGAAGGTTGATTCATGGTCTCTTAATCTCCAATAATACAATTCCCTTATGATCTTTAATAAGACTTGCATGTCTTGAGTCTTTGTTTGTAAGACTTAGTTGTTACTTTCAATTTTCTTTTGTCAATAGTTTTATGATGTTTTCTTTATCTATGTAATACATGAAGCATGAAGCATACACATGGAATGGTAGATGTATTCCTCAATGATATAAAGCATGAAGCATACACATGAAGCATGAAACATGAAGCATGGTAGCATGAAGCATGAACCATACATATGAAGCATGAATCATGAAGCATTACTATATTCATATGATTGATTTAATGTTCAATAATCTTACAGGAGAATAATGTTCAAAATTTGTTATATATTTATAATTATAGAAAAGAGTGCATGGAAAACACTTGGATTTTAAATATTTGAAGTAAACCATCTACAAATATCTATTGAAGTGTGGATTTATAATGCAAATATGGACACCATCAATAAAAAATATTTTTATTAACCAAAAAGCCATGTAGGCATACATCAATATATGTCAATAAAAGTATAAAATATATACAAAATATCCATATAGGCATACAATTTCAAGTATATGCAATACAAAATATGTCCAAAAATGCCATATAGGCATACAACAAAGGACCCCAATCAAAAGTCATTTCCCTCCAGGTGGAGGAAATAGACAGGTGGCCTTTGTTAGTCAGGTGGATGGCAATGTGTATGACACTTGTTTATTTTGAATTTGAGGGCTGCTCCTCCTATTTAGTTCTAGATCAAGCTTCACCTGTTACAATAACAAGTAAAGACATTAATATATAGAAATTACACTATAAAAATGATATATTTAACAAAATAATCACTTATTGCCACCAAAAAATCTCTCTTCTCAAGAGGAAGATTCACATGCTTAGGGTCCGGCATGCCAAAGTCCTATAAAAACCATCCAAATAGAAATTAAACTATGAATCAATAATCATTTGATTTTTCAATAATAAACAACTATAAAAACAAATGTAATTTGAGATTTACTAATTTGACTCATACCCCCGTGAGAGCCATCGAGCTATCTATTGCGGAAGATACACCATGCTCCATTTCCCTATCAACATCAAGAGGTGTTTATGCTTCCATCATCTAGAAATAAAACAATAAATTATTCAATCATGATAACTAGATTAGTGATGTAGGTCATGTATTATAATGTATGAGATAATCAACAAAATTTTGAGTACTTATTGAACTATATATTTCTTACTATTATGCTTACTATTTTCCCTATCCATAGCTTGTTCAAAAGCACCTATTTTAGGCTTTTATCCATAATTGCAAAGCATTGAAATGTTTGATAAAATACTTTGGTAGATATGTATGGAAAATGTGGTAGCATATAGAAGGTAGTAAACTGTTCAAAAAAATGTCTCAAAGAAATGCGATCTTATGGTGATGGAATTTCATGAAAATTTGTTTGTCATGGCATTTCATCACCATGGGACAACATTTCTTTGAGGAATTTTTTCAAACATTTCATTGCCTTCTTTATGCTATTATGCTGGGATGGGGTGGATGGTATAATGTGGTTTTGGTTATGAGATGGAGGGGGATCATGACATGAAGAGGGAGGGGTGTTTTGATCATGAGGGGAATAGGATCATTAGATGGGGTTGAAGGTGTACTTTGAGACCACATTTTGAGAGTGATCACTAGTAGAATTTGGAAAATAAATGACTACGTGACTAAAAATTTTAGTCATGATAACTACTGTAGACACCCAAATTTGATCACTCCCATATGATCAAATTTCCCCCTTTATTCATCAATTCTGTCAATATTAATTTATATTGCGCTTCTCACATAAGACTCTTAAAGTGTTTAATTTAATAATTAAATACTTTATTTGTTGCTTTTATCTTCTCTAAATTAAATAAATACACCAATTTATTTAATTTAGTCATCCTAATCTATTGAATTAAAATCAATTTAAAATTCCTCTTTTCTCACTCCTTGTCACATCCTCCATAATCCATCTCTAATATGAATTAATTTAATTAATTCATATTTAGGGTGTGCATCCTCTTAATCAAAGATTAATGTCACATCCTCCTACATTTGCCACTTGTCTCTAATTTTCCATTAATTATCATAATCAAGTGTTTGCACAACTTTAATCAAAGTCATTAGCCATTTTTAGCACCACTATTTGGTCAATTCTTCCATTTTTCCTTTTTGGATATTGACCCTCCTTCCCATGAGAATTTTTAATTCTCATTTATTCACCCTATGTCTCTCTCCTCCCCATGTGAATTTTTAATTCACATTTTGTCTTTCCAAGGCTTCTAGAATATTTTACATGTCACCTCATACACATGTGACGAATTCCCACCTTTTTGGAGACCCTCTCTTATCCTTTAGACTCTCCTAAGAATGTGAATTTTTAATTCACATTTATTTCTCCAACCAACTCTCCTTTTCCCATAGAGATTTTTGTGGAATTCCAAAATTCCTCAAATGTCCCTTTCACTCTCACTTGGGGACAACAAATTCCTTTTTGAGGAGATCTTTTCACTCCCCAAGGTACTTGGAAAGTACTTGTCCTTCCTCCACCTCATGTACCTTTTGGCCACCTCATTTACACCTCACTTCCTCTTAGCCACTTCACCATCCACATGTCAAGATGTGAGGGCTTATGAGTTCACAACCCACCATAGCCCTTCATCTTGACCTTGTTGGATGAACTCAACCATTGAATTCCCTAGAGAATTCAAATTCTTCTATAAATACCCCCCTCCTCTAGGGCATTTGGGACACTTAGCCATTTTATAACTATATGCTGCCATTTTATGCACTCATCTAACCTTCAATTACATTCACTTGCATTTACATCCAAGCACATAGTAAAATCCTCCATTTAGCCACATGAAGAGCCATCAAGGAGCATACATATCAATCCAAATCAAGGGCCAACCAAGGAGTTTCAGTTGCAAGAAGGAAGGTATATCATTTGTCTTCATTTAACACTTTCCTCTTTGTATTTTCAAATTCCTTAGGCTAATCATGAGGTGTTTCATTATGTTTTCCATTGCATTTTAATTGCTTAGAATAGGTTAAATATTTTGATATCACATTTCTAGCACGCCCGGTGGGACCCACAAACGGGTTCCTATACTTCACGTTTGCTGTTGTTGAGATTTTTGCAGGAACATGTCGCAGTGGGGTGATTACGCCCCTGTTTTTACCACAGTGAGGCGATTACGCCCCTCAGTTACTACAGTGAGGCGATTACGCCCCCTTGGCTGAAAACTATTTTCTGTGCTAACATTTTCTGCAGTGAGGCGATTACGCCCCCTGGCTGAAAACTGTTTTCTGTGCTAACATTTTCTGCAGTGAGGCGATTACACCCCCTTGGCTGAAAATTGTTTTCTGTGCTAACATTTTCTGTAGTGAGGCGATTACGCCCCCTTGGCTGAAAACTATTTTTTGTGCTAACATTTTCTACAGTGAGATGATTACACCCCCTTGGCTGAAAACTATTTTCTGTGCTAACATTTTCTGCAGTGAGGCAATTACGCCCCCTTGGGCTGAAAATTGTTTTCTGTGCTAACATTTACTGCAGTGAGGCGATTACGCCCCCTTGGGCTAAAAACTATTTTCTGTGCTAACATTTACTGCAGTGAGGCGATTACGCCCCCTTGGCTGAAAATTGTTTTTTGTGCTAATATTTACTATAGTGAAGCGATTACGCCCCCTGGGCTGAAATTTGTGCCAACACTTTTTTGTAGTGGGGCGACTGCGCCCCTGGTTTTACCGCAGTGAGGCGATTATGCCCCTGATTTGTTGCAGTGAGGCGATTACGCCCCTGATTTACCGCAGTGAGGTGATTATGCCCCTGATTTGCTACAGAAGGGCGACTGCGCCCCCTGAAAAGTAAAACTGTTATCTTGGCAATAGTTTTCTGTGCTATTTTCTCCCTAACATTGTTCTTGCAAGGATACATGTGTTTTTTGCTAACTTTTTGCAGCATATTCTTATGAAGTTGATGGAGAAAGCAGGATAAAACATCTAACATTTGCTTGCAGGGCTATCCGTTCGCTCAAACTTTTTAAACTATCCTTGCTATTTGCATTAATCTAAGAACATAGTTTAATTAGAGGGAGTAATATTCATTGCTTGCTGTGCTTGTCTTTTTGTGTTACCCAAAGGGAGCATTAGCTTGTTTTCGCTTTCCCCATGCACTTCGTGTGAGCCTGGGGAGTAGTTGGAGATGGTTAGTGTTTTCTTTATAGTGGGACCTGCTTGGGGATTTCATCACCCCAAGGGACGATTCCAACCATGTGTACCAGTGGGGTATATAAAGGGGGGAGAGCGAAAGTTGTACCCCAATCTAGTCACGTCGTAATTGGTGGAGTGTCGAAGCTAGGGTGATACCTAGATAGACGTGAAGAGTTGGTCCGAGCCCTTCAGTATCTCGCTAGGGTTCCCGACTCACGCTTGTGACGGGCTGGTGTTCACAGTTGTGCCTCACATACCGAGAGTATATCAAGGACTCTCTAGACACCTTGTGCATCCTAGATTAAGACCTCTTTGGCCATACCCTTAACACTAATCATAGGGTTGTGTTTGCTTGAGAGTGTTTTCTTGTGAGAAACCAATAAATTTTTTGACAAATTGGCCTTATCATTGTCATTTTAAAGTCCTTGCCATAGTCATTTTCATCAAACCAAGCTCTTGATTTACCGCAGTGAGGCGATTACGCCCATGATTTACCGCAGTGAGGTGATTACGCCCCCTGATTTACCACAGTGAGGTGATTATGCCCCCTGATTTACTGCAGTGAGGCGATTACGCCCCTGATTTACTGAAATGAGGTGATTACGCCCCTGATTTACTACAGAGGGGCGAATTTTCCCTCCTGAACACCCGAAATCACCCCATTTGGATCTCTTTAGCCTCTAAACCATCATTTAACCATTCCCAACCATTATCTCATCATCCCAAGCCTTCGATTTGTCACTCTAAACCTCCAAAAACCTCCATTTGACCATTTTAAACCTCCATCTCATCATTCCAAACTTTCATTTAACCATTCTAAATCCCCATTCATTCTCCACAATCATCTTCAATCCACCCATTCATTATAATTTCCTCATATTCTACCATCACCTAGCAAACATCATAATTTTACCGTTTACATCGCCAAACACCACTCATAACCAAACCGCCTTAAACTTGTATTACAAAGTGGTTACCCAAATTGACCATAACACTTGAATTTGATTATTAGTCTTTAACTTCGACCCCAGTCAATTCGCTTCCATCTTGGGGTGAATTCGGTGTTGTAAGTTATCATCCTCGGCCCAATTAAACCATTCTTATCTTAAGGTGGATTTGGTGCCGTAATCATCCTCTTAATCAGTCAAAGCTCTAGGTCACTAAGGGTAACTTCCTTTGATCAAACTTAAGGTCTCTCTCACATCTTTCATCATCCAATCAGACCCATCTAATAATCTGAATCTATCAAAACCAATCATTTGATCAAATTGTCCAATCAATCAAATCACATCCGTTCAACCAATTCTATCCTATTGATCTTAATAATCAAATCCAAGTCAATCAAAATCCAATCTTGCCAAATCCAAATCCGATCCCATCAAAATCCTATCCAATCTAATATATCCAAACAAAGTCTGATCCAAATCCAAACCCCATCCAAATCAGATCTCATCCAATCATAATCAAATCATTCATCAAAAGAATTTCTATCATCCACTCATAGCACATTTGCATGCCCATTCAAACCTGATCACAGGCAAAGAAAATGGCTGACCATCAAGCCCAAAATGCCCAATCAAACAACCCTCAAGATCCCAACAATACAATAAACATCTCATCAGATCCTAACAAGGGTACCAACATCCCTCACGATCCCCATAATGGTACTTCATCACACTCTAACACCGAGAATCAGAATAACTCACCACATGGTGAAGAGAGTATGGCTAATCAACCTGAACTCACACTTGAGGAACATTTTAGTAATCCCGCCAATGTGCAAATGACTGACCGTCTGCTTGAAAAACATGGGGAAGAAATCTTGGCCCACCTAATTGAGAAGGGTGTCAAACCCCCCTCGAATGTTGACTTGTCCAAATATAGGGGTGCCCCATCTAACGTTCTCCAAGGTTCACAAAATGCACCAGAAGGTTCATACTTCTCCAATGTTCCTTCAGTTGAGGGTTGGCATCAACCTGAATTTGGCAATGCCATTCTCTATCAGGTTAACTATCCCCCACATGTTTCGACCTTAGTTATGGGAGGTCCTCAAGTGCCTGATCCCAATAATCCTTTTGCCTATGGTATGCCACAAAATGTTCCACAACCTTCACCATTAATGTTAACAGCACCCGCTCCTTCGAACCAACCTACAGTCAACATTGGGGGCACCTCCTTTCCCACATCGCTTCCACCTCCTAGGACCACAAATATACCATCTCAACAAGTTCACCAATCCAACGTTCCGCCTCAATTACCTCCACAAGGCGCACCCCAGCTGAACGTTTCGGGTAATACCCAACAACCCCCTTTACAAAATGCTTCTACGCTACCTCAGCTATCTCATCAGCAACCACCTATACATAATGCTTTGGTCTCTTCACAACAACCACCCTACCAACCACAAGGCAATCCATCTCGGCCTATTGCTCAGACCATATCCCCTTTTCTCGCATCCATTTTGCGCCCGCAGGCTCAACCACAACACAATATCCCATCACGACCCATACAACAGTTGACATCACAACAACAATTCCCCCAACACTACTACTATCACAATTAGCAACAATTTCACCAACAACCGCTCTATGCAACCTCCCAAAAATCACAACAATACCTTCAACACCAACAAACCCAACACAACGTCCCATCCAAGTTCCCCAACAACCTACCCCACACTTTTATCAAACAAATCCATACTATCCCCCACAACAACAACCCCCATATCAACAAAATCCCCCACCTTACCAGCAAGCCATATCATCATCCAATCATCCAAATCCGTATTTCAACAATCCAACGCCCTTTCAGCAGGATCCTTTATCATCCTATCATCAATATCCCCCCAACCCGCCACCAGCTAACTATGATCTGTTGGAAATCAAAGCTGCTCTAAAAGACCTTCAAGCCAGGGCTACCAAACAATCATTCAAATTTGAGGACATATGCCCATATCCATTTGATCCCTCCATCTCATTAATCCCATTTCCTAAACATTTTGAGATACCAAAGTTTGACAAATACAAGGGAAACAAAGACCCTAAGGCTCACTTGCAGGAGTTTTACTCCCAGTGTCAAGAAGTTATGTACAATGACAACTATCTCTTGCACCTGTTCCTGTGAAGCTTGGCAAGCCACGCCCTAGATTGGTTCATGACTCTCAAAAAAGGGTCCATAAAAACTTTCACAGACCTGTTAGAAAAATTTGTATCCTACTTCTCTTTCAATTTGGAGAAGGATACAGACACCTTAGATCTCAAAGAAAAACAACGTGAGGGGGAAACCTTTACTAGCTACCTACAACAGTGGCATGCATTAGCAAGCCGAATGAAGACCTCTCTGAAGGAAAAATACATGGTCACTCTTTTCATGGAAAACTCTCATCCTAACATGGCCCATAATTTTAGGTTACATTGTGTCACCACCTTCGCGGAGATAGTAGAAAAGGGGCCCATCCTTGAACATGCCCTTATTGCCAAAGGACACATCAAAATACATAGTCATGATAAAGAGAAGTCATTTGGCGACAAACCATGATTCTAGAACAAGAACAAGAATGTAGTGAATGACGACGTGACAGACACTAAACACGTCCAAGTGGCTAATACATCCCAAAAACAACAACCGTCTGCACCCAACACCATATCTGTACCATAGGGGGCACCTCATCCTCCTCAACAGTTAAACTAGAACAATCAGTGGAACACAAAACGTTAATACACTCAATTAGGAGAACCTCTGAGTGTTGTTTTTAATAAGTTGTTGCAAATCAATTATCCCATCACATACCCTATCGCCAAGCCATTTGATGAGTCCAAACCCAAGCCCGCATGGTTTAAGGAAAATGAATATTGTGAGTTCCATAAAATCAAAGGACACTCTTTAAACAAGTGTCAGGGTCTGAAAAACTATGTCCAAGATCTCATTGATCGAGGTGATATCAAGGTTGACCCCAGTCAAGCTTCGTCATCCAATGCTCAATTGCAAATATATCAGAATGCCTTTCTGAACCATAATCAAGGCCCAAGCACATCTAGCAATAATCCCCAAGGAAACAACACAAATAATGTGAGCTACAAGAATGTGCCCTTCAATTACGAAGGTGTTATTCATTACATTGAGCAGGTGGAACCCCATGTATCCATGATACATGTTAAAGCCAAAGACCCTCAATGTGCTATTACTACACGACGAGCCCACATCACTGTCCCTGTAGCCTCTGCACCCACCCAATCAAATCCTGTAAGCTTTCAGTACAACATCCTTGATCACCTAAGAAAGACCCTTGCTCATATATCCATTTTGGATTTGCTTAAGTCTTCCCTAGTACATCAAGAAATCCTCAATAGAGCCCTACAGGAAACCCATGTGCCAAATGACATCGACCCCACACAATTCCAAGCTTTGGTGGGACACTTGGCTTTATCTCATCACCTGCACTTTAGCCAAAACAATATGCCAAACATTGATGTCAATCATAATTGCCCCTTACATATCGAAGTCGTGGTTGCTCGCCATAAAATAAAAAGGGTCTTGGTAGATAATGGCTCTGCCCTCAATTTGTGTACTTTGAAATTCATAAAATAGGTGGGGTATACTCAAGCGGATTTAAGTAACCAGATCATCAAAATCAAAGCCTATGATAATGCAGAAAGAAATTTAGAGGGAATTATTAGTCTTCCTATCCAAGTGGGACCTATGCTTTAGTATACTACCTGTCATGTCCTTGATTTGGACTTACCATATAATCTCCTCCTGGGCTGCCCATGGCTCCATGCTATGCAAGCAGTCCCCTCCACATACCATTAGTGCCTAAAATTCCCCGTCAACGAACAAGAAGTCACCATCTACGCTGACCCCCAACCATTTGAATATTGCCGCGCTTTGGAAGCGTTATTTCCCCATTTACATTATTGTCATGGGGTTGAAATGGGGGCATCTCGATCATCCTCCACAAATCCACCCTCCATCGTGATAACCAATCCATCCTCCACCACTGATCCTTCAGTCACCAAAGTCCAGATCATTGACAAAGGGTGTGGTGAATACGAAATGCATACAACTCTCAATGTAGCCACCATGCCACCGTCACCACATGAGTATGGTCAACCTTCGCATGCTACACAAAAGGAAGACAAGACTATCACCTTCAGTGGTAAAAACATACCTACCACCACCTTCAAATCCCCAAGTGTCAAGATATATGCACCAGAAGAGGACATAAGCCAATGGGTCTACCGAGAAGAACCCCAGCCGGACCATCATCTAAAGGAGTATTTTCAGGAAGCATATCCGTGGTCAGCTAAGTTTGCAGAAAAATATAACTACCAAGGCAGGGGCCTAGGTAAAGAAGAACAAGGGTGGTTGCAACCTATTGATACACCAAAGTTACCAAAAAACATAGGCATTGGGTATGACAGAAAATAGAAAAGCCCTGCAACATCACCTAATACTTCCAATAGTATCGCCATGGACAATGGCTCATTGGAAGACATACTCAAGGAGGAATCCATCATACATGCATACGACGACGTCGATCACACCGAATTATCATCCATGTTCGAATGCCTATCCATCTGCACCATTAGCCTATCTCTTTTTCACCCTGAGCTTATTGATTGGGACCTACATAATACCACACCTATCAATATGTCCACGGATACATATGTCAACCTTATGGGATTGGGGGAGGATGAACACTCCAGTCACAAAAATAAGAATAAGAAAAGTAAAAAATGGTCATCTAGTGAAAACCTCCCTGAGGCGCTTCCTGACCTTGAAAAAGTAAAAATAAAGGACGCATCTGATGGAAAAAACCTTGAAGAGGTGCTAGATGATGGAGATGTTCATCTTCCCCTTGTAGGAACTTAGTTATCCACCCGATCATCCATTCTAATCGAAGAGACTCAAGAAGTTAATCTGGGTACTGCAGAAAATCCTAAAATCACCTATGTGGCTAAGTCACTCTCAGAACAAGAGTATCCAGTCATCATGTAGCTACTCCAAGAAGGAATCATCAAATTTGTTTGGTCATATTCAGACATGCTAGGTTTAGACCCTGCCTTAGTAGTTCATCATCTAGACGTTCGCCCAGATGCCAAGCCTGTCAAACAAAAACTCTGCAAGATGCATCCACAGGTCGCATTACTAGTAAAAAAGGAATTGGAAAAGTTACTAGAGGCAGGATTTATTAGACCAATTGACTACTTTGAGTGGATCTCCAATATAGTACCAGTTGCCAAACCAAATGGAGACATTCAGGTCTGCACAGACTTTAGGGACCTTAACAAGGCCTTCCCAAAAGATGACTTCCCTCTACCTAACATTGACATGTTGGTCGATCTCATAGCAGGACACGAGATGCTCTCCCTTATGGATGGCTTCTCTGGTTATAATCAGATTCGAATCGCACCTGAAGACCAACATAAGACCACCTTCACAACACTTTGGGGTACTTTCTGTTACAATGTTATGCCCTTTGGTCTCAAAAAATGTAGGGGCAACATATCAGAGGGCGATGACGGTCATCTTCCATGACCTCATCCATATCATCATGGAGGATTATGTTGATGACTTGCTAGGAAAATCAAAAACATGAGCAGAACATCCTAGAGTCCTGAAGTAGATCTTTGAATGGCTAGAACATTACAAGTTGCGGCTAAATCCAAAAAAGTGCATCTTTGGGGTCACATCAGGAAAATTATTGGGTTTTATAGTCTCCCGAAGGGGTATTGAAGTTGATCCTGCCAAGGTAAAGGATATTCTGGACATGCCACCACCACGCAATCTAAAGCAGTTAAGAAGCCTCCAAGGGAAGATGTAGTCCATCTGTCGGTTCATAGCCCAGCTAGTAGATAAATGTTAACCATTCGTACCCATCTTTTGAAGAAAGATTCCACCTTCTGATGGACCCCGCAGTGTCAGATGGGTTTTGATAAAATTAAGGAATATTTAGCTCATCCACCGATCTTGATGCTGCCTATTCCAGGAAAACTGCTCCTGCTTTACATCTCTGCTACTTCAGTCGCACTGGGGGCATTGTTGGCACAACATGATGAGTCATTCAAAGAGAGGGCAATCTACTACATCAGTCGAACACTAGTCGGCTATGAGTTAAATTACTCCCCCATGGAAAAAGCTTTCCTTGCGCTAGTCTTTAGCACACAGAAACTCCATCATTATATGCTCAGCCATCCAGTCAAATTAATCACTAAAATTGATCCCCTGAAGTATCTGTTATCTAGAACCACTCTGACTGGCCGCATGGCCAAATGAGTCATGCTCCTAAGTGAATTTGACATAGAATATGTAGAGTGAAAAGCCATAAAAGGACAGGTCATTGCTAATCAATTGGCTGAAGCACCATTAGTAGATGCTTACCCCCTAGACACTAAATTCCTAGATGAAGAAATCTACACAGTTATAGAAACACCAGCTTGGACACTATATTTCGATGGCTCATACACTCATAGTGGATCTGGGGTAGGAATTTTATTAGTTACCCCTCAAGGTGACTACATCCCAAAATCATTTAGGATAGCATTCCCATGTACCAACAATATGGTAGAGTATGAAGCTCTCCTCACCAGCCTCAGAATTGCAAAACAGTGGCACATAACTCATTTGAAAGTCTTCGGTGATTCTTTGCTAGTCATTAGACAAGTTAATGATGAATTCCTCACGAAAGATGATAAACTGTTACCCTATAAACGCATGGTGGATGATTTCAAGAAATATTTCACCTTCATACAGTTTGACCAAATCCCTTAGATACAGAATAAAGCGGCAGACGCAATGGCCACTATTGGTTCCCTGATTGACATGCCTAAAGATCTAACAAAATGTGAGTTTCTTGTTGAACAACTTTTAATCCCTGTATATGATGTTCCTGAGGCTGATATGGTGTGTGATATTGTAGGTCTCACCTCCCCGTGGTACCAAAACATATACACTTATCTCCGTGATAATATCATACCCCCAGAACTTACACGCAACCAACGCAAATCCTTTATCCATCATTCTTCCTGATACATCATTTTTGGTGATACGCTTTATTGTCGCAGGTATGATGGAATCCTCCTTAGATGTTTGAATGAGACTGAGGCCTGCGCAGCACTAACAGAAGTACATGGTGGTATTTGTGGAGCTCACTCAAATGGTATGGCTTTGGCCAAAAGGATCCTATGGGCTGGATATTATTGGCCTACATTGGAACATGATGCTTGCGAATTTGTGAAGAAGTGCCTTCCATGCCAACAGCATGCAGATTTAATTCATGCCCCAGCACAAGATCTTCAACCCCTCCTAGCACCGTGGCCCTTTTCTCAATAGGTTTTCAACTTGATTGGCAAGATTTACCCACCATCATCTAATGGTCATACATTCATAATTACCACCACTGAATACTTCACTAAATGGGTGGAAGCAATGCCACTCTCACAAATCACCGGTGTCCAAATCTCTAAATTTATCCTTTACCATATTCTCTGCAGATATGGTATCCCATCTACCATCCTCTCTGATAACAGAAAAACCTTCAAAAACCAAGCCATGAAACACCTCTGTGACATCTTCCATATCCAACATCGTTGGTCAACACCTTATTACCCTCAGGGCAATGGTCAGGCGGAAGCAACCAACAAGACCCTCATCTGCATCCTCAAAAAGGTTGTCAATAACATTGGACGAGATTGGCACCTCCATATTCATCCTGCCCTCTGGGCATACCGTATATCCATCCGCACCCCAACAGGTGCCACCCCCTATTCTTTAGTATATGGTACTGAAGTTGTCTTGCCAATCGAAGTTGAGCTTCCATCACTGAGGATTTCTCTGAAGAATCTTATCAACGAAGAAGATGCTCATGTTGCACGGCTTGCACAGCTGGAATTACTGGACGAACGAAGAATAAAAGCCTATGATCATCTGCAAGCATACCAAAATCGCCTTAAACATACTTACAATAAGAAGGTTCATCCTCAACAATTCCAGGTGGGTGAGCTTGTTCTTAAGGAAAACCAGTGCACTTAGCAAGACTGAGACAAGAAAGGAAAATTTGAGGCAAATTGGTTAGGATCCTATATCATAGCTGCTAAATATGGATCTGGGGCATACAGGTTGGCTACTCTTGAAGGAGATCCCCTTGATGAACCCATCAATATCATGCATCTGAAGAAGTTCTACACCTAAATTCGTTGGGTAAACCCTATCAAAAAATAAAAAAATAAAAAAAATCAAAAAATCAAAAAATCAAAAAAATAAAAAAAGTAACAAAAAAAATCCAAAAAAATAGTAAAGAAAAATAAATCCGTCTTATGGTAAAAACCACCTCTTGGTGGTGCCTTGGATAAGTATGGATGGTGAAAACCTGGTCACAGGCGTCATCCGTAGAGGGATTAATCATTATCTACCTGACATCCTAGTTATTTTATGCTTTCATCTGCACTCTCATCCTCACCCATCTCAGCCTAGGCCACTTAGTATATATTGATTGAGCATTGGACGACCCATCTAGCCTATCCCCCACCCTGAGCTTTTTTGTATCCCACTTTGAGCTTGTGTCTTTCGTTCCCTTTTTTGGTCAGTCCGTGTCATCATGTAGGATCATCCATCATGTCAGTCTCCATCTAGGTCTTGTCCTTCTGCATCATTGGTCGAACTACGTTGCCCGTGCGTTGTCACGTAGGCAAGGCTGATCATTTGATCTACCCCCGGGGTATTCTGACCATCGCGTCTTGGTCATCCATCATTCACCTTCATCATCCTCTTTCTGCTTTATCCATGGTCTTTTCATGAACTACGAGGGCTCTACGCTTTCACGTAGGCAAGGCTAATCTTTGATCGGCCCCCGAGCCCCTAGGTCTATAGGATGTGTCAGCCTGTGTCTCCATCTGACCTATTATTCTCAAATAAACTCCATAGATTATCAAAAGATTTAGTTAAAGAAAAGCATCTGGCATCAAACTGGCTCATTCTAGTTTAGTATCCATCATCAGTCTCAACAGGATGCATCCTTCCTAGAAGACCTCATCAATCCCATCCATCACCCTGATCCTATGGCAAAGGATGTTTTGATTTTAATTATGATATTTTGATGTTTTGAAATTTATTTGTCCTTTGAGCTCATTATCAACACTTGTCATGGTCACCTGGATCCATCATATCATGGTGTGCTTTGACTAGTTGACATATGGGTTCATCTTGGTCTTTTCTTTCTCGCTGTCTTTTTTGGTTGTCCCACATAGTACCCACCAGGATCCATGGGATCTTGTGTTATATTGGGGTATCCTTGTGTGTTTGTGGTTATCCCAATACCTGGCCCGACCAAGGTCATTATGACCTTGGGGTGTTGGGGTAGCCCCTTTTTGCTTGCTGTGTTTGTTTCATGCATTGGATGCCTACCGGCCCTGGTCTTATATATCAGGGTATCTGGTACCTTATGCTATAGCAACTATCAATGCTCCAAAGATGGCAACTCATATTAGGATTGCATTTCATCATCTGTCGCATTGCATTCACCCTATGATTTTAGTTGTGCAAATACTTTCTCCCTCTCTTTCCCATTCTTCTCAAGATACTCGTGATTTTTGACAGATACTAAATGACACCCATTTTCATAATCACTACATTCCCACTTTCCATTATCTTGGCAGTTCTTATTGGTACTGATGGCCCTATGTTACTTCCTATACAATTACCAAAGCATTATTGCATATCAAAATCACTGTATTAACCACGCGTCCGTCGCCACCTTCATCACCACATGTTAGATCCATGCATACATCACCACCTGCATCACAAGGTGTCAGAATCATCATACATCACATCCTGCATATGTAAAATGTCCATACAAAATCCATCATACACATATACATACATGATAAATAAGTTGACTAGGCATCCATACATATAAATTATCATAAATGCAACATGTGTGTATACCATCATAAACATCTAAAATCATCCACCTATGCATAAATGATCCATCCAACTAAGCAGGAAATATCATATAAACATGCATACATCACCCATAACAAAAGGAAACATACTACATAATGCCAATAACAACTGTCTCATGACATAATAATATAATGTGTGTGTCACATACATCAAAATATATCATATATCCATCATGTAATCAAATACAAAATCCAGAGATGTGGAACCTCTCTGATCTCTGTCAATAAATCCTACATGCTCCACCCCGCATCTGTCAAAAACTCAGTAACCTGTCACCTCCCGAATGAGCTACCCACGTCTGATCTCTGTGGAGAATCCGGTACTGATCTCCTATCTGGTGTCGCACCTGGTGAATCACTATAGCCTCAAGTCCATGTCCCCAGTGACTGGGATGGCACTAGCATCTGGGGTGCCTAACGAGTATACTGAAATATCCGCTGGGTCAGGTCTGGAACTGAATGATAGTATGCGGCCATCCAAAATCCTGCCTCTCTCACATTCTCCTCTCGCTCCGTAACCTGAACCCGAGCAGAATTCTGCTCCTGATGATACCTGTCCTGATCCCTCGTAATCATCCTCCTCTCCTGCTCCTAGGCCTCCTGGGATAAGTGTAACTGTGCCATCTCTGCTTGCATCCAATCTCTCATCTCCTTAGCAGCCACCGCCCTGGCTACTGTGGCATCCCTCTCCCTCTGTAATCCATGCATATCTCTCCCTATCACATCACTGCCCTGCATAGACTACCATTGTGCCACTGCCGCATCCCGCTCCCCCTGCAGCGTCTGCATCCATCTCTTTGCAACATCTCTCTCTCTGTGTAGCCTGCACCTAAACCACTGCTCCATCCCTCTCCCCCTACAGCTCCTGGACTCTCAACAATGCTGCATCTCGCTCACCCTGCAATACTAATACCTCTGAGGCTGCCTCCTCTCTCCTCCTCTGAAGAGAACGAATTTGTGCCTCTGACAACTCTCTCTCATCCTGTAGCACCTGAACTTGCGCCTACGCTGTATCCCTCTCTACCTCCACTGCCTGTACCCACACTTGTGCTACATCTCTCTCCACCTGCATAATACAAACCCGCTCCCTCGCCTGTCTCTCCCTCTCCTGCATAACCCCCATCTCTCCCACCATCTGCTCTAAGCAAAACACTCTGTCTCGTAACTCATCTCGCTCCCGCCAGAGCTCATCCACCTGCTGCCCACTACCTGCTGATACATGATCAGTCACCTCCACTACTACCCCTTTGGCCTGCAATATAATAGTCTCCACCTCTAGTCTATCCCAGTCCCAACTGATAGCAGCTAACTCATCTCGTAGCCCCTATATGTTAGCCAACAATACCTCCCTCTCTATCCACATCACCTCTACCATAAATCTATCAGTCCTCTGACTTGCTACTGGTACTTTTGATAGCTCGACTCTAAGTCTGATCACCTCTGCCTCTACCACCCTCAACCTCTGATCTATACTCTGAAGACTCTCCACAGTGTCTCTCGACTGAACAATCGAATCCCCTGAGGAAATGACAGGAACCACCGCTAATGGCTCTACATCACAAATATCTATATCTGACACATCGCCATCTATCTCCATAGCATCATCGCTCTCCCTACCCTCCTCCTGCTGATCCTCCAAGTCCTCCATGGAAGGACAAACTCACACTCTCCGCGGCTGACCATGCTTCCCCACTCTCATCAATCTCCTCGGCTCTCCTATCTTTGGCTGCTCCTCATCCTCACTCTCCCCTATCTCTACAACAGGAGGCTCCTGCCCCCCCTCTACCGTCCCCCACTCCCCATCCTCTTTGGCTGACTCCTGGCCTCAATGTCCTCTCGGGCACTCTCATGCTCTGTCACAGTCTATACCCTCATCAATCGCCTTCTGCCCGCTATCAACTCTGGCTGACTCCTGGTCTCCATCTCCTCCTGACCTCCATCCTGCTGCCTCTCCTCTCCCTGCTCTGCCCTTACCAACACTCTCCTCTGACGTACTCGACCCCCTATACCAATCTACCAGCCCCCTCTACCCTCCACTGCGTGTATCATCTCCACCTCTGATTCCTCTTGTCCCCCTACATTTGGCTTCGGATCTCTCCTACCCTCTTATCCTCCCGCATCTAGCTTCAGATCTCTCCTCCTCTCCTGTCGTATCGCCTCTCTCACCCTCCTCTGCTGCCCCCTGATCCCCGTCCTCCTCCTCCTACCTGTCCCATTGCCTCCATCCTCTCTCCTAACATCTCTAGCTCGGGACCTCTCCCACCCTCATGTCGTACTCCCTCTCTAGCCCCACGCCGCTCATCCTCTAATCCAAATCCGACAGCTCCTACAATCAACACCAATGGTGTAATCCTCTCCCATAGGTGGTTATGAAACCACCGGTCATATCGCTCTATCACTCCTGCATCCTCTACTCCCACACATCTCCCAGGATAGGCTACCTGCACTGTCACTGCCCTTGATGCTCTGGCCTCTGTAGGGCTAATCAGACGCCCCATAGTCGCTCTCTGGTGAGCCGCTGAAACATCACTGGCACACCAGGAATATCCTGTGTCTACCCAAACTGTCTCAGCACCCTATCTGGTCAGTGCATCTCCACTATCTGCGAAAGCATCCCAATCATGACACATTGAGCCATAAAATACCCACTCTATCTCGCAGTCTGCTCTCTCCATCCCCTAAAGCGTCGATGCATATAAGGTCACCACACTATGTCTCCCTCCTCCAAATCATCTATCATCCTCCTCCATCCCTCCACATCTCCCAACCACCTATGACGAATAACCCAGCCCCTCACCTCTCCATACCTCTATGCCAGTGGCTCTGTATCATCCACATCTCCCTCCCGAACAACAATCGGTCTCATCACCATAATATGCTCCCATGCCCACACCTGTAACAGGGTCATGTGTGTCAAACTCACTGCCTCCCAATAACAAATCAGATGCATATCTCTATACAACTGGGCTAGTACACACGCACTCCATGCAATCTGTCCCTCTCGCCACTCCACAATGTGTCGAATCGGCTCCATGAACCGCAAACTGCAATACCGCCTGCTACGATCTGGCAGCAATATCCCATTGATCAACCCAGCTAAGAATAAAGGCAAAGCTAGTACTCCCACTGTCAGGCATCCATCTACATCCAACTGCTGACCCTACAGTGGCAGGGCAACATGACCAAATAGCACTGTCATAGTCTGCCTCAACTCGGCCCCACTCGACACCACATCACTGAACAAAATCCTTGATATCGGTAGCTTCAGGATGCGCCATACATCCTCCAGCATCACCATAACCTCCCCCGTCAGCAGCCGAAATGTCGACGTCTCTGAGCTCCATCTCTCTATCAGGGCCGTCATCATCGCTCGATGCGCCCTCATCACTGGTACCTCTAAAAAATACAATAACCCCACATGCTCTAAGGTCGCATGATCCACACCCATCATCGCTGCTAGAGCCACTGTCAGTGCCTTCGACCGTTGCTCATGTGTCTGTATCCGCCCTAAGCTCTGCATCCACATCAACCATTTATCAGTACACAATCTTTCTGGCCCCGAACCATCTTTACTTTTATTCTCCCCTCATCCTCATATTTCCCCCCATCAAGACAGTCTCTTTTTCTATCATCAATTGCCCCGTCCCTCTTTCTTCTTTTCTTTTTCACGGTCGCTCCCCCCTCGGGGCGTGTCCGCCCTTCCCTGGGGCAGCTCCCCTCCCCCCGGGGTGTGTTCGCCTCTCCCTGGGGCGGCTCTGCCCCTCCCCAGGGCGTGTCCGTCCCTTCGGGGTGGCTTTTCCCTCCCGGGGCGTGTCCGCCCAGTTGGGGCGACTCCACCCTGTCGTGGGGCGTGTCCGCCCTGGGCTCCTGGGGCATGTCCACCCTGGGCTCTTGGGGTGGCTGCGCACCCAACTCGGGGCATGTCCACCCTGAGCTGCGGGGGCAGATCCACCCCGGGGCTGGGGTAGCCCCACCCTAGCGGGGCGTGACCGGCTCACCGCTTGGAGTGTGTCCGCCCCGCCGCCGGGGGCGTTTCCGCCTTGACGGGGCGTGTACACTCTAGCCCGGGGCGCATATGCCCCATTGTGGAGGCACGCCTCTTCACCCATGTCCCCCCCACCCAATTTTTTTTTCTTTTTCTTTTCTACCTACCCATTTTTCCATTTCCCGCCACCCACCACACCAATATGATACATTTTTAAATATCTGACAAAATATGTTTAAATATTCAAAATAAATAACATGGGTTTTCGTACTCACCTTGCGAGGCACCGCAAAGTGGGTCCATCATCTCCGCAGCTCATCTGCTCAGTGAACGATCTCGGTATCATGATCTCGCGGCATAGTTGCTTTGTCTCCTCTCCCTCTTTTTCCCCCTTTCCTCACTTGCTATAGTAACAATGACACCAGGTAGTTCTTCAAATTACCTTTTAACCCCCCTTTTTAAATAAAAAGGTATTTTTTACCTTTTATTTACCTTTTTTTCCTTTCAATTAATCACCTTCTTTCTTGGAGCTGCTATTTGCAAACCGTATGTCCAATCAATTCCGTTCAAAAGAAAAAATTGCTTAGTTTTTTGCCCTCTATCCAACGGTCTCATCCATTTCTTTCTATTGAGAAGTCATCTGGGGCCCCTCCTTTCTTCCCCAACTACCCTCTCGAGGGGGCATACCCTATCACTTTCTTTCATCCATTTCAAGCCAGGCACCGGGGCATCCCTCTCCTTCTCTGTCAGGCTGGGGAATCAATCCCTATCCATTTCTTCATCCTTGACATTTATTATTCTTTGAAACATTGTTATTTTAACAATATTTTGAAGAGGGGCAAAATGTAGACACCCAAATTTGATCACTCCCATATGATCAAATTTCCCCCTTTATTCATCAATTCTATCAATATTAATTTATATTGCGCTTCTCACATAAGACTCTTAAAGTGTTTAATTTAATAATTAAATACTTTATTTGGTGCTTTTATCTTCTCTAAATTAAATAAATACACCAATTTATTTAATTTAGTCATCCTAATCTATTGAATTAAAATTAATTTAAAATTCCTCTTTTCTCACTCCATGTCACATCCTCCATAATCCATCTCTAATATGAATTAATTTAATTAATTCATATTTAGGGTGTGCATCCTCTTAATCAAAGATTAATGTCACATCCTCCTACATTTTCCACTTGTCTCTAATCTTCCATTAATTATCATAATCAAGTGTTTGCACAACTTTAATCAAAGTCATTAGCCATTTTTAGCACCACTTTTTGGTCAATTCTTCCATTTTTCCTTTTTGGACATTGACCCTCATTCCCATGAAATTTTTTAATTCTCATTTATTCACCCTATGTCTCTCTCCTCCCCATGTGAATTTTTAAATCACATTTTGTCTTTCCAAGGCTTCTAGAATATTTTACATGTCACCTCATACACATGTGACCAATTCCCACCTTTTTAGAGACCCTCTCTTATCCTTTAGACTCTCCTAAGAATGTGAATTTTTAATTCACATTTATTTCTCCAACCACCTCTCCTTTTCCCATGGAGATTTTTGTGGAATTCCAAAATTCCTCAAATGTCCCTTTCACTCACTTGGGGACAACAAATTCCTTTTTAAGGAGATCTTTTCACTCCCCAAGGTACTTAGAAAGTACTTGTCCTTCCTCCACCTCATGTACCTTTTGGCCACCTCATTTATACCTCACTTCCTCTTAGCCACTTCACCATCCATATGTCAAGATGTGAGGGCTTGTGAGTTCTCAACCCACCATAGCCCTTCATCTTGACCTTGTTGGATGAATCTCAACCATTGAATTCTCTAGAGAATTCAAATTCTTCTATAAATACCCCCCTCCTCTAGGGCATTTGGGACACTTAGCCATTTTATAACTACATGCTGCCATTTTGTGCACTCATCTAATCTTCAATTACATTCACTTGCATTTACATCTAAGCACATAGTAAAATCCTCCATTTAGCCACATCAAGGGCCATCAAGGAGCATACATATCAATCCAAATCAAGGGCCAACCAAGGAGTTTCAGCTGCAAGAAGGAAGGTATATCATTTGTCTTTATTTAACACTTTCCTCTTTGTATTTTCAAATTCCTTAGGCTAATCATGAGGTGTTTCATTATGTTTTCCATTGCATTTTAATTGCTTAGAATAGGTTAAATATTTTGATATCACAACTTCAAATAACTAAATTCTACTCATTTTTTGCAACACAACTATAAATGACTAAATAAATGACTAGTTTGATCATCAGAAAAAATCACAACTATAAATGACTAATTTTTTGCATCAAACTTTATTTTTTGAGAGAAAATCTTCCTAGCCATCAATTTAGGCTTTAGCCAACACTTATGCATACAAATTCATATATATATTTTATAAATGCATAACAAAAATCAAATGATATAATTAAGACCACCATTTTCTTGCGGTTTTTTACAACTGCTTAGTTAGAAGAAATAGTCTGGGAAAACAAATAGCATTTGAAGGGTTTTGAAGATGGAGATATTGAGCAGTAATCAAAGGGATTTCCCTGTGGAGGAAGCTCCTGCCAGTAGCACTTCAAAGTATAGGTCTCGAATTTGGCCAAATCTATCCTTCTATCAGACAACTCCCCACTTAGAAGTATGTCTTGAGAATTTTAGGCTTTTGTTGTGGATCATCTCAGAGGTAAGAAAACCATTCTTAATTTTTTTAAAAGGTTGAATGTATACATTATTCCCATTGGTTGTTTGAAAAATTTGATGTTGGGTGTTTTCGTGAAGTATTATTTGGCTATTTGAATTTATAATACTAGCTATTTTGTTACTGGATATCTAGGTATGTTCAAAAACTGATGCTTGGTATTTTTTTATTGGTTGTTTGGGTAATTTGATGTTGGGTTTTCACTTGAAATGGGTATTTAAAAAAATGGCACTGGATATTTTTTGCTATCGAGATAATGTTTTTTCTAAGAAACAAATGAGGTCTCAACCTTTTCTAGTATTACACACAGTTTTCTAAATTTTGATTTTGTTATCATTTTTCCTGGGCATTAAAAAAATTGATGTTTGGTGAACCCTTTGTTATTGAGTATCTTGGTATTTAAAAAAAGGACATTGGGCATTTATATTGGTATTTAGAAAAAGGAAGTTGGGCATTTATATGAGTATTCAAAAAAATTGGCATTGGGTTTTTTTTTTCACTGTCGAGTTAAAATTATTTTGACAAACAGACAATGTCTCAATCTTTTTGGTATTGCAACCTCACTAATCCACTAGAGTTATGGTTTATTCTTCTATAGAGGCCTAGGGTTTGTACCCTATTCATGCTCTTACCAATGCTTTGTTGGTATTAAAAAACAACCTTAAATCTTGGGTAAGAAAATTAGCTATCTTGATAGGGTGTGGTATCATCTTGGATTGTATCCTAGAGTGTGTGGGAAGCTTGTGTTTGATCATTAAGGTATGAAAAAATGATCAAGGAAATGTCTCCTATATAACATGGGTCTTGCTTTAATATTTACCACAATGGTTATTAGCATATCACATTATTATAGTTTGTGGTAACCCAAGATTGCATGCAAGTATGTAACAAACTTGGTCTGTAGTTTAAGCTGTACACTTTTAAGTAACATTCATAAGGCTTAGAAAATATTGGTCACTCTCTAGAATAGCGCATTAAACATGGGATGTGCTTGAATACACTGCATAATTGATATAACACAACCATTCTGTATATCAACTAGAGTTATAGGCTCTTTATTACAACAAGAGGTAATTGCTCTTGGATCATGCTATCATTACATCGTAACTTGTTAAACTTGAGGTAACCCAAGATTGCATGCAAGTATGTAACAAAATTGGTCTGTAGTTTAAGCTGTACACTTTTAAGTAACAGTCATAAGGCTTAGAAAATATTGGTCACTCTCTAGAATAGCGCATTAAACATGGGTTGTGCTTGAATACACTGCATAATTGATATAACACAACTATTCTGCATATCAACTAGAGTTATAGGCTCTTTATTACAACAAGAGGTAATCGCTCTTGGATCATGCTATCATTACATCGTAATTTGTTAAACTTGAGTCAACCTGAATGCACCCAATAATGATTGACACCTAATTGTGATGATAGTGATTTGTACATGAATTATGCTAGTATGATTTCCTCCATTTCCATCACAACATTGCCACATTAAACTTGGGTCACACATGAATGCATCATGTATTTGTTATAGCACAACTATGCCACGTGACCAATAGAGTTATGGATCACATAATTATAGTCACAAGAATTTGTTCCTTGGTTGTGTTCTTATGGTGATTCCATTACTGTTATAACATAACCCTTTGGACTTATATTGCTCAAATCCTTACATTGCTTATTTTCTCTTTGGATGGATGGCAATTAAATGGAAGGGATTTGTATGCAAGTCATGCTCATATAAGTTCCTTCATCACCATTACACAATTTAGTACATTGGAATTTCCTTTCTTGAACCTTTACTTCATTTTTTATTGTTAGGGTTTCTTAGTGATTATTCCATTTCCACATGGCATATTGATAAAAGAAACCAAGCAAAAAATCATTATATTTTTATTCAACACCTGCTAACATACTTTTGGAATAAATGTTTGGCTGCATTAATTCGAGTGTTAAGAATTTTTTTCTTCTTATAATACATTCATTGAGAGATGTAGTAGAAATCTTCTTATGCTGACACCCATCTGTAAACTTCCTTTAAGCTACATTTAGGAGGCATCATGGATTTTTTGTGATTTATAAAACTTTTTTTTTTTATAGTAAATGACTTTGGATTCTTTCTAAAATTGAAATGATTTATTAATTTTGGTTTTATGATGATTAAATGTTTTATTTAGAAGGGGTTAAAATGTGTCTTTTTTATGTGCAGGAAGAATAGATTGTGATGCAACGTTCAGGTATGGATGGTTAGGAAAATTTGGATTTCTATTAGTGACATAACCAAGTTGGAGAGTACCTTGAGCTAGTGTGAAAATTTTTTAGGTGTTTTCATTGGGAAGCAGAACCTGAGTGTAGGAATACAAACGTCGATGGACTGAAACATTAGTTTCCACCTAATTACATTTTAGGAGTCGGTCGATTACTCTAGACTCCTAGTTGATCACTCTAAATATTTGATAGAGAAAGTTCCTACATTCTAAAGATAAAATCATAAATCTGCTAGTCTAATTTGAGATCCAATTTGAGGTCTTGAACAACTAACAGAGAAAGTTCCTACATTCTAAAGATAAAATCATAAATCTGATTGGTCCAATTGTAATGATTTGTCTTTTTAATTATACTTTCTAACATTTTTCTTGATACAAATTGTTACTTTAGAATTATGGTATTGCTTTTCTTCTAATGTTTACAACCCTCATTTCAGGGAAGAGCTCCAAAGATGGTTCCTTCAGATGGATACTACACTTTTTCGCTATAGGTTCTGTCTAGAAACACTAAAAGCTCAGGTACTATCAAACTCAGAGCAAAAGTAGGAGTCATGTAATGACGAGATACTCATTTTTGGAGATTTGGTTAAGAAATTTAAATGTTTGGCTATGTGCATAGAGAATGTTCATGGAGGAGTGCAAAATTCCTTACAAAACAATTACCACAATAGAGTTTGAGGTGAATTGCACCTGCTATTTTATACTGATATGGATATGTTCTAACCTGTAGTTAATTGTTGTATCATAATAGATAGGCTAAATAGTTGTTCATATACCATTGTTTCTAATTCAAAATTGCTATACCTTATTCTAGGAGAAAATCATAGGGGGAGTCTATACATAAGACACCATTTTTTCAAATTCAAAATTGCTGGCTCTTTCACAATTGTTTGCTTCATTTATTTGATCTAAGATAGCCCATTGTTTAGAAGATGCTCTCAAAATCATAGTAAAATCTTTTATTCCGGGAAGACTGTTTAGAATCTTCCCATCATAACAATGAACAAAAGCATCAGTCATTAACTTGAACTTTGCAAGAGTTTCATCAAATTCTAGTTTTCCACTCTCTTGTCCATTCTGA
This sequence comes from Sequoia sempervirens, assembly GCA_007258455.2. Taxonomy (NCBI): domain Eukaryota; kingdom Viridiplantae; phylum Streptophyta; class Pinopsida; order Cupressales; family Cupressaceae; genus Sequoia; species Sequoia sempervirens. The sequence goes on along the minus strand of VDFB02000015.1, from coordinate 335,956,170 downwards.
ATTTTATTCCCAATTTCATCCATGTAGAAATTCCTCAGCCTATAGATCTTGCTATTAGCCATAAATTTACTAGGTGTCAAGGATAGCTTCGAGTTTTTACGCAAGAAACAATTGCAAAAATTCGGCCTTACTAGATACAATATGTTGAAAAGATCTTTGAAGTTATTCTAGAAAAGAGTTCTTGAGAGTATAATACACAATTTTGAATTAACCTTTTTGCATGAGTTCCATATCTTTGATTAGTTATTTCGAGATTGATTATCTTCATCAAGAAAGAGTAGACCTGAGCTCTCTAAAAGCAGTTTTCTAATATGCTCAACCTCTTCAGGAAGGCTCACATTTGTCTCATAAGTTAGGTATACAAAAATATTGTAGCCAATAACAAGCACACTTTTTCTTCTATGCCACTCACTTGTGAGACAAATGCGAGCCTTCACAAAGAGGCTAAGCATATTGGAAAAATTATTTTAGAGAGCACAAGTTTTCTTGTTCTTGATGAAGGTCATCAAGCTCGAAATAGCAGATCAAAGATATGGAATTCATGCAAAAAGGTTAATCCAAAACTACACATTATACTCTCAGGAACTCTTTTCCAAAATGACTTCAAAGAGCTTTTCAACACATTGTATTTGGTAAGGCTAAATTTTGTCAATTGTTGCTTGGGTAAAAACTTGAATCTATCCTCGACACTTGGTAAAGTTATGGCTAACAACAAGATCTACAAGTTGATTAAGTTCTTCATGGATGAAATTGGGAATAAAATTCAGAATGGAAAAGAGAGTGGAAAAGTAGAATTTGATGAAACTCTTGCAAAGTTCAAGTTAATGACTAATGCTTTTGTTCATTGTTATGATGGGAAGATTCTGAACAGTCTTCCTAGAATAAAGGATTTTACTATGATTTTGAGAGCATCTTCTATACAATAGGCTGTCGTAGATCAAATAAATGAAGCAAACAATTGTGTAAGAGCCAACAATTTTGAATTTGAAACAATGGTGTCTTATGCATATACTCCCCCTATGATTTTCTCCTAGAATAATGTATAGCAATTTTGAATTAGAAAAAATGGTATATGAACAATTATTTAGCCTATCTATTATGCTAAAACAATTAACTATAGGTTAGAACATATCCATATCAACATAAAATAACAGGTGCAATTCACCTCTAACTCTGTTGTGGTAATTGCTTTGTAAGGAAGTTTGCACTCTTCCATGAAAATTCTCTATGCACATTAGTATGTTGGTTATTATATTGATCCTTTGTGATCAAAAGAACAATCAAGTTCATTACATAACTCATGACCATTTTGCAATGCTATGATCTAATACTCTTTTACTTCTTACTCACTGTGTTCTCAATCACCATGTGCAAATGACTTAGAGGATAGATATTTTTCACCATTTGATAGTAACTTTCATTATTTTTGGATTGTTTGTTATGATTAAATCGCCATTTGACAATGTTCTTCCTTTCTTAGTCCTATAGGACAAAGGACAATTCAAAATTTGCAACTCTCTAACAATGATATTCCTTTCAGTGATCTTAGTCACCTAATTCAATGTGTTATCTTCTTCATTTCTCAATGCTAACAATGCCCACACAGTGTTTTCTCAGTCACAGTTATAGTGCTCCTTCATTTGAATATATTATGTTGCTTAGACAGTAATGTTTTAGTGAATTCATATTTTATCTTGCAAACATCTTGTTGCACTTCTTGAGTTTTTTTGTGCATAATATGTGATCAAGATGCCTTCAAATGGAGCTTTTTTGCTGAGGCAGTAGGATAACGATGTCAATAAAATAATAGTGTTAGTGAGAGGTATGACAATAGATGCACTAAGAATGGAAGGTATAATGTTTTGACAGTAAAAGAATCATTTATCTACTCAAATATTGACACAAGTTTCCCTAGTACATAAGATAACATATAATGTACTCTATTCCATGATATCCACCTAATTCCATACCACCTAGAGAAGCAATGAATGAGAGTATATTTTCCATATATTTTGCAGCCCAAATGTGTCTTTCTAATGGTTTTCCACAATTAGGAAGAAGGTATGTCATGAAATGTTTATTCCCACCCAAAACTAAGCCTTATGAAGAATGTTTGCACCTATGCAAAATACCATAAGTTGCTTCAAAATGTTATGGTCCAGCACAAGAGCAAGCTATTAAGGGAGACATGGCTTTTCCATTGGCATATTTATGACTATAAACACATCATCTTTTTTTCCACAGTTTTAAAATACATATTTATGATAATATTCACACAAAAAGAACCTTGAAAGGTCAAAAACCTTGCTCTCATTCTTCCTAGGTCACTCCTCAAGAGCCCGTATCAACATTTGTGGGCTCTTTACAATAGCTTATCCACTAACGAGAAGGTTCCCCTCATTTTCTAATGGAATAAATTTTCATTTTCTCTGCTTGAATGTGTAATGTGATGTAGCACGTTCAATGTCACAAGGCACAGTTTGAGAGAAAAAATTGAGACTTGATATCCATAGAATCCAATTTCTTGCAACACAAAATGCAAACCAACATCCCAACCAAAGCAACTTAGCTTTAATATGCACCATAACCAATGTTTTCCTACATGAATGGTGGAATTGAACTAACTTTTGGGGGTCCCTTGAATAGAAAATATAGACAAACACAAACTGCTATGGTAGCCAACAAGGAGAAACAAATGGACGATACATGGCTCCATGATAGCTTGTCATCCTTGATACTCTCTTGGAGAAAAATATTGAAAACTCACCACATTTTCGAGGAAGCTTAAGTATCGTTTGCTGAGACAAGTTTGTGTCTGAACCAACTTCCTAAATTGCACTCGCATTCAAGGAAGGTTCTTGCAAAATTGTTATTGCTAACTGTACACTCATGCTATCCCCCAGTTTTCTTCCAACTAACCAGTTATAGGAATGATTATTTCTCATTAGGGCATAAGAATATTTGGAAGTGTATTTTTATCAGATATTGTAGTTGCAAGTTCCACTTCAGATCACAAAAGCTTTCACAAAACCTTCTACACAACCATCACAACATTTCACGATTGTTGTTAGGCCTTCGTGGTGATGCAGGGAAAACACCTCGCATCACCGTGAAGGACCAAAAAGGACCGTGCAGTGTTGTGGTGGTTGTGCAGAAGGACCACAACAACACCACATGGTTATTGGGCCTTTGCGGTGATGCAGAGTGCTTTCCCTACATCATCACAAAGGCCCAACAACCGTGTAGTGTTGCAGTGGTTGTACAAAAGGATCACCACAACACCAAATGGTTGTTGGGCCTTCGTGGTGATGTGGTATGCTTTCTTCACATCACTGCAAAGGCCCAACAATAACTGTGTGATGTTTTGATGGTTGTGCATAAGGTTTTGTGAAGGCTTTGGTGATCCGAAGTGGAACTTGCAACTATAATATCTAATAAAAGTCCACTTCCAAAAATGATTTTGATGGATGTTCATATCTTCATCTAAAGCTCCAATTCACACACAGGAAGGAAGGATGCTTTCAAAGGTTGAGGAGTTGGTATTTACACCCATTAGTTTCATTTTCTTAAAATTTTCTAAGGAATTTTTAGAAAAACCCATTTTGAACATATCCTCCATGATATCACATTTCTTTGAGGCATTTTTTGAAATAGTTCACTTGCCTTGTCTATGCTTACACATTTTCATGTATGTCTAGTAGGGAACTTGTAACTACAACATATGACAAAAAAATCCCTGCTATTATGCTTTGATTGATGCCTTGTTATTACTAGATATTTGATGTAGTGCACATTATTATTGTGCAAGCCTATTTTTCATATTGTTTCATTTAGCATCACCAATATTCTTCACAAGAACATTGTCCCTGTTTAAAATCATGGAAATGGTTCACATCTCTCAGAACAATTTATCTTGCAACAATCTTGGAGATGAATTTAGATGCAGTGTGAAAATTAGAACATACCTGAAGGTTCTTAACAACTCTAATAGTTGTACCAGGGGCCATGTTTAACAAATCAAATGCAATTGCTAACTTTTCACTATGGTGGTAGATAAACGATTCTTTTTTTTTCTATTCCACATGATAAAGTAAAGATCTTGAATTTGGAAATACCCTTCTACCTTCATTTTCCAAGCCAATTTCTCTAGTTTTGCATAGCTCTCCCATGTTTGTGGATGCGATCTATCTCCTATAGTTTTTTAATTGATTTATCTTTTTGCTACATTTGGACTTTTGTAAACTTGCAATATACAATGCACTTTTATTCTTTCTAAATTGAGACTTATAATATTTTTTTGCTTGTATTGAGTTACAACTTCATTCATGGTAGAAAAAGGAGCACCTTGTTGCTCATATCAGATGACACGTTGCATATAAATGAGGAAATATTCTAGGGTTATTGTTGTTTGCATTGAAGGAGAGAGCTTCATATATGGGACATGATCAACACTCTCCTTCTTGGATTGTACATGTTACAGCTTGCTCCAGGAAGATTTCCCACATTGTAGAAGTTTTAAGAGATGAAAGGAGCATGTGTTCGCATTGAAGGGCTCCAAGCATGCATTTCCATCATTGCAATTTTTTTTTTGGAGAAGTTTCTTTCTTGTCATTTCTGTGCATTATAACTCAGATTTTCAATATTGTGACTAGAAATAAAAATGGTAATACTTTATTTCTAAGCATTTTTCAAGCAAGATAGATATTTTAGACTTGTGCAAGCTATAAGAACACCTTTCTTTTAATAAAGTTCAATGATTTTTCCTTCTTAATGGCTGTCTTATTATGTGTAATTGATGATTGATGTGTATTTCTATGTTTTATGTTTAAATCCTCAAATATTCATCAATTAAAATGACTAAATGTACTACTAATTGACGTCAATTAATAATTAAATTGACTAAATATACTACCAATTGACAAAAATTAGTGAATAGTGAATAAATATGACTAAATATATGACTAGTGAAATCAGTGAATAAAAATGACTAAATATACTACCAAATTTATCAAAATGATGATTAAAATTAATGACTAAATAAGTGACGAGTTAACAACAATCAATGACTAAATATATCAGTGAATAAAAAATGACTAAATAAGTGACCAGATTACAACAATTAATGAGTAAATCAATGACTAGATATACTACCAAATCGATCAATCAAAACAACCAATAAATGACTAAAAATGGTTTAGTCATCAATGTGGTCACATTATAAATGACTAGAAATAAAATACTAATGGTCATGTGATCATGTTTGGTCATGTATATACAATTTTTAGTATTTTTTTAATCGTATACTACTCTTTCTATACTAGTGGACAATACAATGGAGTGAAAGAGGTACTTTGATCTGGATAGGAAGGATGTCATTAGATGAAGTGGGGGAGATTGAGGATTGTGAGAGGGGGGATGAAGGGATATCTTTCTCTTGAGATGGAAAGATATCATTAGATGAGATGGAAGGGATATGTTGTTCTTGATTGGAAATGGGATCATGAGATAGAAGGGGATCATATGATGGAGGGGAAGGGTTTCCTTGATCTTTATATGGAGGGGAGTCTATGTTAGCATGTTTTGGATTAGGAGATGGACATAGTTCATTCGATATGGATGGTGTGATGAGGGAGGAAGGTTTTATAGACTCTTCAACTTGGATAGATGGATTGATGGGGGATTCATTGAATATTTAGGGTATTAGGTTTTATCTTGATGTGGGGGTGATGAAGGTGGATGTATGATATGAAAACATTGCACCACTTTGTTTTTGTATAGGGAAACAACCACCTTTACAAATATTCCTTGGAGGAAGTTATTATGAGAGAAATGGGATGACTTTGCTTGGTGATAGTGGGGTGATGTGGATTTTAAGGATGTGGGATATGAACAAGTGTAATAAGAGGTAGAAGATTCCATGGATTGGTAAATTGAGGATGAGGATGAGGACCTTGAAAAGGATTTGGAGGGGAATCTTGGGAGTCCTTGAGCATAAGAGTTGGCTATACTTTAGAAAAAACACCAAAAACACCAATCCCTAATACAAAGATCTGAGCACCAACTTAATAAATAAGAAACCACTCCTATCGAACTACAAAGATATGATATACAGATCTTCAATACATATTACACAACTTGTGCTTGATCTAATCTTCCTTTAGACACTCTCCCACCTAGCATGTTATCTTTTGATAATGGCTCACAATGATTGAGATGCAACTCACATTACCTCACCCAAATAATATCAAAAAAAAATTCACATGTAAACTTTGTTTATTAGTCATTATATACATCCTCAAACATTAGCACCATTTCATGTCAGCTAGGAACCCCTTAACACTATGCGCAATTAGCCAGGTTGGCTAAGGTGGACCTAAATTCAAATTGATATGAAACGTGTAATAGGTTGGTCTTAAATAATTTTTTTTCCACCAATAATACATGATGTTTTGTGCTTCCTTCAGAGATCTTAACGTAGAGATATTTCATCTTCACATGCTTCCTCCAGCTAGTGCACACTTCTCTTCTTTGGTGCAAACACTAAAACTCTCTTCATAGATAGCCAATCAACACAAAAAACACTTTGTTACATTGCTTGACTTACTATCTGCTAAGTCTCCACCTCTAAACCTCTAGAATCTGATATAACATGAATAACTTTACTTTAGGTTTGAACTGTAGGGAATAGCATTAAATTGTGGTAGAATGTGGAGAAAAGCACTATTACAATAATTATAGTGCATGAGAAACAATCCACATAGTACTTCCGTAAAAACTTCTAGACTACTTCCACCAATTGGAATAGATACAAGCATGATATTTCAAGCATAATACATGTAGTCTTCTTTGTTGTTCTCAAATTCTTTGACATGACATCATCATGGAAGAAATACAACCTAATTTGAAAAGCCCATACATGACAAAATGATTATATTTAATTCTCACTTTTCTGTTGACATCACTCTTTCACTCCTTTGACATTAATGAGCACCTTTGCCATTAATGACAAAATATTTTCAATAGAATATCTGCATCCACAACCATACTCTTGCATGACATTACTTTAATAAAATGTCTTATTGACAACCATATTTTGTAAAATGGGATACTTAGTATATTGTGTTGTACAATCAACTTAAGATATTATAGTTATTAGTGAAATAAGACATTATTGTAATCATTATATTATTAGTCTATGGATAAGAAAAATGCCTTGGACCTTAACCTCTATCTTGAAATTGGATTGTGTCATATTATGAAGAGTTCCTAGAAGGCTTGGAATTAAGTGAGATATTATTTAGGGTTATGATGTCATTATTTTAGAGATAATATCAATGGAAAATAGTTATTACTTATCTTTCCTAGGCTTGAAATCAATGTTGCTTTTAATCCAGTAAAACTGTAAGGTTTTAGATACTTGCAGCATTATGTTGATAAGATATCAAGATGTATATAAGTATGGACCATTTGGAATATTGTATTGTAGTGGCAACAAACATAATAAGTTCTTTAATGTCATTTTATAATCCTTGCTTAATAAATTAATAAGACATGCTATATACTTCTATAATGGTATTTGGGTAAAGGTTTCATATAATTATAAATTATCTATTAACCCCTTGAGTATAAGAACTTCAATATTTAATCTATTATGTGAATTTTGGATAGAAGTGCTTTCCTATAGGTTTTCTAAATTGAGAATAGGATTGGTTTTCCTTGAATATCAATAAGAACTATTGTTAGTTGAGAATCAATGAAAGAAATCCTATTCAGTAACAATGGAACTTGAGTTTTATATGTGAAAATTATGTATGAAGTGGGTATTAATGTAGCCGAGCTAAATATGTGTGCAACCCTCTATCTTATTGGCCTCAATATAAGATGATACAATAAATACCATATACGTTAGAATTAATAAATATAGTTTTTCATCCCTTGAGGAAACTCTAAATGGTTGTGTGCTCCTATATTGAGGAATATGCGAGTAGTAAAATTTTAAAGTAAGAAAATTATTAGACATAATAATGTTGGTCAAATAAGCATGAGAAATAGGGCATATATCCTTAAGAGTATTATATCTTTCTACATCACTATGGATTTTTATTCTTAGATAAAATTTGTAGAGATGTAATAAAGTTCACTTGTTGACCCATTACTTATCTTGACATGTGTGCATGAGGAGTTGAATTGGAGATTAATCTAACAATCTAAGAAAGGAGAGTTATACGCTAATGGTAACAATGTGATCATATAGGTCCATTGAAAATTTATTATTAAGTAATAAGCCTAGCCCCTAGGTCAATGAGATAAACCTATAAGAGATTCGGGAAGTTCAAACTTAATTATAAATAAAATGGGTACAGTTTGATCCAATACCTTGATATACTTAGGGGGGGTGTTAGTGAAACCTTGATTATGGGAATCCTATGTGTAGGTGTACTTTGATAGAACTTGTGACAAGAACTACATGTGACTTTAGTCCCATTTGGAAGTGGGTAAGTAGGAAATTCTTGGGTGAAGGATGCCCCCATGACCTCAAGTCTAAAGGGGGAGGGTTTAAGGGGGACAGATCCAAGGTTAGGGTTTTTCCTAACTTGTTTGACCTTATCTCTTTAGTAGGCTTCAATTTGAGGTTGAAATGGGTATTAGATGGGTATGAAGGTATTAAGTAAACTTGATAACTTATAATTAATACATAATGTTCTTTTGAATTCTAATTTGAATGAAGTAAGGGATTTGATTACTGTATAGTCAATATTTGATTATATATATACATGTTGAGTAAAGTGCATCTAGTGTTGGTTCAGTGTAACTCTAATGTGTTTGTAAAATCCAACTCCATATCTAGAGGTATCTATGTATAGGCTTCGAGATCTGTTGATTGATATATACTTTTCTAGGTCACTTGACTAGTATTGTGAATCTTGTCATGTATGACCCACCCAAGTGTGAACCTATAGGGTATTTGAGTAATGATAGGAAATCATTTGATCATGCCAATGATCAATGTTTGAGCTATTTATATGGATTATCTAGTATTTACCTAGTTCATGGAGGTGGATTACTAGGGGCTACCTTGGTTATGATACGATAACAATTAGTAGGTTGTCATTGAACCTTACCAATGGTGGTTGTCTAGAGCTATAGTTGTATCTTTTGGATTAACCTAGTTTGTGAAGGTGGATTAATAGTGGCTATCTGGGATTGGATACAGTAATGGTTGCATGAGTAGTTAACCTATTATGTGGGTAATAGTAACTAGAGCTAACCATTGTATCAAGAGGGTTCATTGGAAGTCACCTATAATACAAAGGAGATATATGCCAAGTGTTACCTAGGTTGTGAAGAAGATAACTAAAAATATTGTTAAGTTCACAAGGTGGTATTCATTGAAAGCTACTTCTTCTTGGGTGGATAAAAATGTCATCGATGGCCTATAGGTGATTGAAGTTGGAATCCATTGGGCTAGATGGGTCCACTACTTGTGAAAAAAATTAAGATGGAGGATGGATCCCTAATGTAGTATGAGATGCACCAAATCCCCTTCTCATTTATTAGATGGTATACTTGGTATTGTAGGGTTGAGGATGAATCCTCGATGTAGTATGGGATTCACTAAATCCTCTTCCCAATTGTTTGATGGTGTAGAAGATCGAAGGAGAGAATGAACCCATGGTGTAGTGCACAATGCATCAATATTATTTTCTACTTGAGATGTATTATGGACATGTGTTAGTAAGCCATTATGGATGTGTTAGCTAGTCACTTTGTATATATGATGTGCTGGAGCTAGTCTCTATGTATATGTGATGTATGCTAGAGCTAGTAACCATGTATTTGTGATGTATATTGGAGCTAGTAACTATGGTATATGTGATGAGCATATGAGTCAATCACTATTGTACTTGTGAAATGTGTATGTACTAGTCATTGTTGTCCTTTTGATATGTGTATGAGCTAGCCATGATTATACTTGTGATATATGTATGATCCAACCCTTGCTATACTTGTTATGTGCATATAAGATAGTCATGATTGTACTTATGATGTGTATGAGCTATTCACCTTGTATATATGTGATGTATGGTTGAGACAATCACTACATATGGGATCTTGCAAAAATGGTATGATATAACCCCTGTGTATTCATGTATATTCAAGGATCGATAATGTTTGGTATGGAACCAACACTTGATGGGAAATCATTTTTATCGTTCTATCATAATTGGGTTAAGTTGATAACATATTTTTAATGAATAGTCCTAGTTTAAATGTGAGGTCAGAGATCTCATGTAAGAGGAGAGAATGAAATCCCTCTAACATTATTGAGTGAAATATGAAGCCTCTAATTTTCCATGAGGGGATACGTAGGTAGGGTCAGCATGAACCCTCGAGGTTTAGGTTTGGGTCTAGGGATGACCCTAATTATAGCAACTTAACACATTTGAGTGTAAGCATATAAGTGTGACATTCATTGTCATCACCATGGTGAATGAAGAGCTATTAAAATTAACACTTCTAATCTATATGGAAAATGATTTGTTGGTTAAGTTGGTAGTTATCGTGAAAGAAAAAAAATATAATGGCTAACGGGTGGATTTTACAACTTCATTAATGTGGTGGTTGCATCTTCCACTACCTTTGGTCCTCACATTTAACTAAGTCATTATTTTGGTGGGATTTACTACTAAAAATTGATGTAGATGATATAAAGAGTGAACATGTCCATTTAGAATCATCATGCATATTCTAAACCAATAACCCTTGCTAAAAATTGTTTTGAACCCTTATATTTGAGAAACTAGATCCATGGACACAAACTAGATTAGATTTGTAAGAAATTAGAGGATGGAAACCATTTGGTTTCATGAGTTAGAGGATGAAACCCCTTTGGCCCAGTGGAATGATCTCACTTGGAGGTCACAAAGGAGCAACAAGTCAGAATCATCATTACTAATGCCAATACATATTTATCCTTTTAGTTAAAGATGCAATGTGTCACCTCTTATGACGAGTTTATCCCTAGGGCCCTCAACATTGAGAGAGCCCTAATCACACAAGGAAGCACACACTAGTAGAATTTGGCAAATAAATGACTAGGTGACTAAAAATTTTAGTCACAACAACTAAAAATGACTAAATTCTGTTCTTTTTTTGCAACTTAGCTATAAATGAGTAAATAAATTACTAGTTTGGTTGTTGATTAAAAATTATTTAGTCACACAAATAAAAATGACTAAATAGTTACTCATTTATTTAGTCACAATCCATTTGAATAAATCATTTAAGGAATTAAGAATATAGCCCGCCAAAATACTCTAAAACTTTAATAAACATACCCTAAAACTTTTGTCAAAATATTATTTTTAGGCGTAGCCCACCAGAATGGAGTTTTCATTTTAATAAACATACTCTAAAACCTTCGTCAAAACATTATTTTCAAGCATAGACCGCCAAAATGAAGAAGTGTTTCCATAAATAATGACAGAGAACGGTGAGGAGATGTGCGTGAAAGGAGGCATACGATTAATTGTTGCTTATCTCATTTCTGCTCTGCTCAACAAATCTTACATTGTTCCCACTACTATTTGTAATCTAGGTATTTACTTGGCATATATTTGCATAATCTCAAATTCCTTCAGAGGCTTTTGAAGTATTAATGTATCCTATATAGGGTTTTGTGAATGATCATTTTAATTAAAAATAAATAAATGATGTATTTCCCTGAATTAGATAATGTGGAGATCTCCTAAATCTACCCCAACACACTACCTCTAAGCACTGTGATTCATTACTTTAAATACTAGGGTTTTGCATGTGACATTTTTAATATCTTTATGATATGGCTTTTAAATAGATCTCAATCTTTGCTTTAATATTTATCATGTAACCCTTGAGTTTCATAATCCACCTTCAATCTCTTCTAAGAACGTTGTCTTAATCTAGACTCATAGTATGCATATAAAAAGTCCTTCATACCTACCATTGTTCCAAACCACCACTCACTGCCTTGCTTAAAATGTTGCCTTAAGCACAATAATGTTTTAAAATCATGGTTGCCAGTGATTAACCATTATGGTCACACTTTCATCAAAATATAATGAGAGTTTTGTCTTCAAACTTCAGGCATTATGCAAGATAACATTCCTTATTGTTTTTGTGTACAATTGATTTTCTTCATTTACTCTTTGAATCCTTTAACACTTAGTATTACCTCATCAATCTCTTTTGACTCCTCAGATCACTTAGAAGATTTTTTCATGAGCATCCTTCTAACTAAATTCAAATTCCCTATAGACTCTAATTATAAGGGGACTCATTGTTTCATGGTATTGATTAGTTCTTAAGATCCTTCAACCATTAAGACTTGGAAGTACAATATTATTCACACTCCCTAGTTTGATGAGACCTAAAAACTACTCTAAAATGCATCCACTACCTCCATTATACATTAATGGCTAAGAAGAAACATTGAACCTATGATTACCACTGTTACTTCATTTGGATTCATTCCCCATTGGGTAATTTTCCTTGTCTAACACTACCAAAGAATTTGAAACCCTTAAGGTCATTGGTAAGTAAAGACTGTAAAACACCACTTTACTATAAGGTTTGAGCTTTATTAATCTTGTCACCTTAGCCTTTTTTGACTATCACATCTCAAAGTGAATTTCATTCTTCTTACTGTAGATTGCATTTACAAATGTCACTAAGCTGACATAGTGTGCTTGTTATTGGCTACAATCCTTTAAATTGCAAGATTTTTTTATTACCTACAATGTCTCAATCTTTTAATATTGCAACCTCACTAATTCACTATAGTTATTATTTATGTTTCTAGGAGGCCTAGGGTTTGTACCCTAATCATGCTCTTACCAATGCTTCTTTGGTATTAAACAACCTTGAAATATTGAAAAAATTGTTGTCTGACATTGTGGTATGATCTTGGATTGTATCCTAGAGTGTGTGGGAAGCTTGTGTTTGATCATTAAGGTATGTAAACCTGATCAGGGAAATGTATCCTATATGCATGGGTCTTTGCTTTAATACTTTCCATAATGGTTATTAGCATATCACATTATTATAGTTTGCAGTAACCCAATATTGCATTCAAGTATGTAACAAACTTGGTTTGTAGTTTAAGCTATACACTTTTAAGTAACATTCATAAGGTTTAGAAAATCTTGATCACTCTCTAGAATAGCCCATTAAACATGGGTTGTGCTTGAATGCTACATAATTGATATAAACAACCACTGCATATCAACCAGCTCTTTATTGCAGCAAGAGGTAATCACTCTTCGATCATGCTATAATTACATCCTAACCTGTTAAACTTGAGACAACCTAAATGCACTCAATGATGATTGACACCTACATTATACAACCTAAATTAACTACATTATATGAGTGCCTCCATTTCTATCACAACATAGCCACATTAAACTTGGGTCACACATGAATGCATCCTATATTTCTTATAGCAAAACTATGCCACATGACCAATAGAGTTATGGATCACATAATTACAGTCACAAGAATCTGTTCCTTGGCTACCAACAACAAAATCCAGAATGAAATTTCAAAACCCTAAACCTCTAAAAATGAAATATGATGAGATGTTGCTTTAAAATATGATTTTCAAACCTAGAACTACAAATATGACTTCTGACTACTCATCTTCTTGAATTTTTTTTTTTTCCTAAGAAAATGTTCTCCAAAATAAGGCCAATAAATGGGACAATTTGATTTTTTTCTATTCGTCCAACCTTTTGACGAACCCCAGGTTTGTCAAAATTTTGACGAACCCGGGGATAAACTGGAAAAAATTGAAAATTACACATCAAATTTTACAAGCACTGATGATACATCAAATTATACATATTTCGTCAGAATTTTCGTCGGATTTTGCAGTTAAATGAGTTAGTGTAAGGTCATAGGGACATATTAATGATAATATAAAGGTCATAAATGCAATAAGGCCAAAATCAACATGAAAGTGTAAAAAATACACTTTACAACACTAAATTAAGGAAAAATAGGTCTATTTAGCTTAGAAGGGCCCTAAATCCCATGTGAATATGTAAAACACATTACAACACTAGATTAGGTCCACTTTAGTTTGCAAGCCTCTCAAATTTAATGTGAAAGTGTAAATAAATACATTTTACAACATTAAATTAGGGAAAAGTTAAGTTAATTTAGCTTAAAAAGGGCTTGAAGACCTAATGTGGATGTAAAACACCTCACAACACTAGATCAAGGTGATATCAATTCTAGTTTTATCATTAATTATTCCCAAATCAAGTGTGAAAAGGTACATGATGACATTTTTGACACAACATCTAGCCCCCACTTTAGTGATAGGATGAACTTGCTTCAAACTCGCACTAAAGTAGACATTCAAGAGGGGTCCAATTGTACCAATGCGGATGGTCTAGGATAACAAAGATTGAGGAAGTAGTCAAGCCCCTAGGATCCAAGATCCTAAGTCAAACCAAAATAAGCACAAAAGGACATGCTCAAGGTGTATGATATGCAACATCAAGATACACAAACATGCAATGTCAATGACTAAAAGAAAGAAAAAAAACAAGTATCTAAGTTGTTTGTCGAAAAAAATGCATACTCACTCTAAGGCAACAAAACTCCTGGCTGTCCACTAGGTGAGAAGTCCTAGAAGGTGAGACACATACACTCATGGCTGGTGTGCACTCACACACACATGTAAGTGGCAATGGGGAAAGTCATGCCTCGATCGAGCTTCCCACTCAAACCATACCAAAGTTATACCTCCTAATAAATTTAATAAGGTGCCGTACAAAAATGATCTTTGAGCTTCATGAGACAAGCAAAAATTTGTATGCTTGGGACTCATGAACAAAAAAGATGGCACCATAGGCATGCAAGGTGTGTTATGCAAGGTGGCCATATAACAATTGTTATAAATGTAAAATAGTGTAAGGAATGTTTAAAGGGATTTTGCTTAGTTTACGCAAGGTCTCTTCTTAGGGAACATTGTGCCTAATGTCTCCAAGTGAGGACAAGTCAAATAAATATCACTCTCTCAGAAGAAATTAATTCTAATGCCACCACCAAGAAAAGGACACATCACAAGAAAAAAATTGCTTTAAAGTAGAAAAATACATGAGAGGTGTTTCAGAAAGCCCTATTCCAAGTCATATGTTTCTAAATCAAATTACAACATGAATAAGTATGTCACATGCAAGTCAACTTAAAGAATGTGATCCACATCATAAGCTTGCTCTTATATGTACATGAAAGGTGATCAACTAGCCAAAAGAGACAACAACAAGTGACATACGAAGACAAGGCTACCTAACCATTGCTCCCACTTAGTGCATGACAAGGATGAGCTGAAATGATTGATGAGAAAAATGCTAGTGTAAAAATCAATATCGATTAGAGTAATTAGGTGCTTCAACACAAGGAAGAGAGCCACACCCCTTAAGATGATGAGTTTTATCACTTAAAGCCTTAAATTCATTAGTAGAATTACCATGAACTCTATGATCTGCACAAAATAAATGTTTGTAGTAAAATTTCTTTCACATTATTGGAGGGAGGGATATCAAATGATCTTGGATGAGTCTCAACAAGATACTCTCTTGATCAATATAATATGTTCATTTATTTTGTGACAAAGATATATCTTGCTTAGTATTAGGTGTCATAATTACACAAGACTCTTTAGATTGTGATATTTTTTTCTCTCCTTTACACAAGGGTGTCAAATCTATTGAATTCAAATCATTAGTGTTTTGTGTGATGACATTGACATTATGCGTAGATTTCTTTGTTTCTTGCAAATGATAACAATCAAGACCACTAGTGTTTATCAATTCAAGATGAACTATTGTTAAAGTTGTCTTAGAAGGATATTTTGTTAGTGTGTTGATATTAAGTGAAGGCTTGTTTATTTCTATCAAAGGACAATAACCAAGACTATTAGTTATTTCTTGTGTGTTAGGTTCTAGAGGGACACATATACCTTGTTCTCTAGCACCACATCCTTTTCCACTATATCCAAGTTGTTTCATGAGCTCATAACCTCTTCCATAAATCTTTTTCACTTCTTTAGGATTTGGTGGTTGTTGATAGTCAGTTTCGTCAAAGTTTGTTGCATAATTTGTTTTGTTTTCTAAAGTGGTCAAGAGGTGGATGCTTTCGAAGGGTCTTCCAAAATTTGTGTTGAAATTACTTCTTTTTCTTTTCCCTTTTTAGAGTCTTTGTTTATGATCTTGTATTCTCCCATGAATGTTGGTTCAAAGTCTAAGGGACCCCAATCATCTTGTAATAGCTTCGTGATTTTCTCAATATGTTTTTCTTTGTCTTTTTATTGCACGGGTTCCACTTGTGTTGTTGGTGTCAATATTTTCAAAGGATACTCATTGTTTTTCTCAAGTTGTAAGACACAATAAGGCTCATGACCAATGTCAATTGTGTACAATTTTTTGTTGTAGACATACTTCATTTTATGATGAAGAGTAGAAGGCACCACATGCATCTCATGAATCAAAGGTATTCCTAAAAGAAGGTTGTATGAAACATTATTGGGCATGACATGAATAGATGTTTCTAATGTAGCTTTTCCAACTGTAATAGGAAAAGTAATCACATCAAGTGGTTTCTTTCCTACATTGTCAAATCCACTGATAGATAAAGAGGCAGGTTGACTTTTTGATTTATCTATGCCAAGCCTATCCAAAAGGGATACACTACACAAATTAAGGGCAAATCCATTGTCAACGAGGGTTCACTTTATCCCTATTCTATTGTATTTGGCTATTATCATAAAGGCATCATTTTGTTTTTACTCTTCCAAAGGGGGGAGCTCGCTTTGGTGCAAAACAATGTAAACTTTTATTCCTTGAATCATGGCTACTATGTCATTCGGGTTTGCACTAGAGGGAACCACAACTTGTTGTAAGGTTGTTTGAAGCATAGTGTGATAATTAGGTGAATTTTGAATTAGGTCCCATAGGGATATCTTTGCAAGAGTATTTTTAATTTGTTCAACAAGATCATACTCTTTCCCACTATGCAAAGTTAAATGGGGAGCACTAGGAAAAATGGGATTAGGAAAAGGGAGGAATGTTGAAGTTTTTGTCTTGGTTGTAGATTGTTTCTAGTGGTTATATAGTATGTAATGACATTATGATGAGTAATGACATTATGACTCAACTACTGTGACACATTATTCTTAGGCGGGTAAAGGATAAGTTCGAGTTTGTTTTGAGTTTGCGGTCATTGTGAGGGGGCAAAGAATTAGAGGATTCTTAGGATGTCCCACTGGATATGTAGGAGGTCCATTAATTGAGGGGGATCTAACAGACACTTGCGCATTGATAACATTAGTGGTCTTGGTTTGATGTATTTCTAATAAAGAAATCTAGTACATCATCTTTTCACCATCATCTAAGGAAGGAAAAATGTTGTTATTTTCTTCCACCATGATATTCTCCCTAGGAGGAGATTTTTTAGGAGAACAACAAACCAAATGTTCTTGACATTCAAGGATTGGTTCTTCCAAAATGACTTCATCACAAGTAGGGGAATGATCAATGGTTGAATTGTCTTGTTTATCAATGATGGTGTTTTCTTGTTCAATAATGTTTTCTCTAGGGGAAAAGAGGAGATTAATATTCCCATGACTTTCATCAATTGTATTTTCTAACATAAAATTATCTTCTTCACACTAGGAGATATACTAAGAGAAGAACCAATGTGATTGTCATGATCATTTATGATTTCATTCCTTTGTTCCCTAATGTCTTCCAAAATAGGATAGGTAGTAGAATGATCATAGAGAGTGTTGTTATAGACCTTAAAGGTTTGATCATCCAACACCAACATATCTTCCTCACTTACACTTTCATTTTCTAAAAAATTATCACAAGAGGGGAAGACGTTGGGAGATGAATGTAGACTAGTTGAAGTTTCAATGATCTCTTGTTGCATTATGTTATCATCATGATTACCTATGGTTGTTTCTTCTTGTTCATCAATGTATTGCCTAATAAGAGAGGTATAAGGAGATGAACAACTAGGATTCTAAAAACTCTCATTGATTGGTTCTTCTGACACCAAAATATCTTCTTCCCCAATAAGAGAGATATTAGGAGAAGAACGGATATGATTTGTAGGAATGTCCAAGGTTGTATTATCTTTCACTAAAACACTCTCATAGGGAGGGGATATAAAAATTTTCTTAGCATGCCTAGAAAGGTAAGGTACTAGCATTGTTTGAACCAAAATGAAAAGCACTTGTAACCATTTTATGCAATGTTTCAGCAATGTAAACAATTTATGCAATAATTCAACAATGTAAACAATGTATATCCAAAGATGCAAAACACTTTTATCCAATGTATGCAAAACTTTAAGAATGCAAACAATGTATATCCCAAAATGAAAAGCACTTTTATCAAACTTATGTAAAGTTTTATGAATGTAAACATTGTATATGCAAAAGTGAAAAGTACTTTTATCCATATGATGCAAAGTTTTAGAAATGTGAACATTTTCAGATCTGATGATGCTTGTAGTTGAAATGATTTTAAAAATGATCACCCTAAATTGATGTTTTGGACCTAGATGCATAAAATAGAAGTTACTGAAACTTTCTAGACTTATAGTATATGTTACCAAGAGGCTTAGGAAGCACATAAATGAGGTTTTTAATGCTATTGAAGTTAGTTTATAATTAGGACTGGGACTGATTCGTCCAAGGTTGTGAATGAGTCCCTATAGGGATTTTTTTCAATTTTTTTAGAAAATTCTAATTGATTTTAATGCTTTTTAGTTTGTATGATCTGTAACCCAAATGCAGATGCAATTTTTAGATGATTTTTGGTGATTTGAGATGCAAGAATGGAACCTATATGCACTTTCACTAATGCAAAATTTAGAAACCCTAGAATGCCAATTAACTAATGCAAACCCTAATGCAAAGTCAATGTAAGATAGATCTAGGATGATGATGGACTCCAAATTAGAAAAGAAGGTATTCTAAATGCAGGTTCACCAAAATGTTTAGGGGAAAAATGGATTCTTTATGGTTTTGGACATAGAACACCACTTTTCTCCAACTAACATTCAAGGATTCCCTAGAGATCTCAATGCAAAGGAGAAAGAGATCTACTAAGGGACTGTCCTAGGGGTTGATTAGGATCTAATGAGGGGTTCACCACCAAGTAAGAACTTGGAAAGACTAATGAAATATAAGATGCAACAATAAACCCTATCTTGATGCAATGACCTACAAAATGACTTAGAAAAGTGTATAAACAAAATAGAAAGTTACAAAATAGAATGTGTGTAGCTAGAAACTTATAGAGACTTGAATGGGGACTAGAAATTCTACAAATACTAAAATTTTGGCCTATTGGGACTCATTCACCATTTTGGGTGAATCGGTTCCAGTTCTGGATTTTTGTACAGGGGCAAGTTTCAGGCAAAAGGGTATCTGAATCTACAAAGATCTCTAAAAAACACCTACAATGGGACTCATTCACCACTTGTGGTGAATCAGTCTCATTTTGCTTTTTTAGGAATTCAAAGTCCAAATCTGTTCTTCTCAATCTTCTCAATTTGCTTTTCCAGGTTCCTGGATCTAAAAATCTGATTTTGGGGCTGTAGATGACCTTTTAGTGAAGATTGACCTTGAAAATGGGGAGAAAAATCCAACAAGCTTGTAACCTAATCTTCAATGATCTTCAAGTCTTCAAAGCACCTAGATCTACAAATCACACAAAGAGAGAAAAAGTATTGATTGTTAGGGAATAGGGGTTTGCCTTGGTCAAACCCCTTTTAGGTAATTAAACCAAATGATGAAGCAATGAAACAAGGACATGAAACGTGAAACATAGAGTATGAAACATGAACAATGATACCTTGAATGATGTATTGTAAACCTACAACTCAACATGAAGTGGCCATTAAGGATGTAGATCTTGATCTTGACAATAGGAGTAGAATAGTGCTTGGTCTTGGATCTTCATGCTACATCACAACACTAGCTCAATAACATGCTTGATGCTTGATATGCTTGACATGATGATGGATCTTTCATTGTTGCAAAAATTGATGAATAATTCTACCCTTGAATGCCTTAGAAATGATCTTGAATGCTCTCTTGATGATCTTGTAAAAACTTAGAATGCTTAATACTTGAGTGCTTGACTTGATAACATGAATTCTTTTTTTTGAGATAATAATTTGGAAGCTTTTTTATATAGGCAATGCACTCAAATGACTGTTTATTAGATCCTCGAGGCTGACATAGAAGAAATTTGAACTTAAAACCCAGTTTTTCCCGCTCAAACATCAAAAATAGGCCAAATGGGACTCATTCGCAAAGCTGGGTGAATGGGTCCCACAGGGGCTATTTTGCTTGCTAGAATGTCGAGGAATGTGTAAATTAAGTTTATATGTTGATATTGTTAGGTTTTTTATTGAAATATGCCTTGGGATGCATAATATAGGGTCATAGGGGCCTATTAATGATGATATAGAGGTCATAAATACAATAGTGCCCAAAATCCAATGTGAAAGTGTAAATAAATACACTTAACAACACTAAATTAAGGTAAAAATAGGTCTCTTTAGCTTAGAAGTGCCCTAAATCACATGTGAATGTGTAAAAAATAATACAACACTAGATTAGGTCCACTTTAGTTTACAAGCATCTCAAATTTAATGTGAAAGTGTAAATAAATACATTTTACAACATTAAATTAGGGAAAAGTTAAGTTAATTTAGCTTAAAAAGGGCCCAATACCTAATGTGGATGTGTAAAACACCTCACAACACTAGATCAAGGTGATATCAGTTCCAGTTTATCATTAATTATTCCCAAATCAAGTGTGAAAATGTACACGATGACATTTTTCAACACTACACCACCTTACTAGGAATTACAACTACCTAGAGGCATATAGTGTGTTATAGTTCAAAACCATCCACAACTTTGGCATTACCTTGTTTCTCGACCATAATGGGAGTCATTTTCTCAAATAAACTCCTCTCAACCAATATATCAACCTACTTAGAACTTAAATGATTGACCATCTCCATTTTTTTCCAAACCAACTTATAAACCTTCTTCTTTGGATAATTCCTCACATAGTGGCCTACTATACAATAGTTATAATAAAAAAAAGGTATTTTCATATTCAATTAGAGGAGGCTAATTTCCAAACTTAGAAGCCCAAGATTAATAATAGAGGAAAAATCCATATCCATACTGACCTAACACAAGCCATTTTACTAGATTTAATGTCAACATCAATAGAAAAAACTCAAAAGAGCTAGCAATAACCTTTAACAATCAATCTTCCTAGTATTCAAGAGGTAGACTCGAGAATGTACCACTTGAATAGGAACTAGCTTTATGTTCTTTGTATTCAATTTAAAATCAACACTTTATTTTCTTAAGAATAATCTAGATCTACCCAAAAACTAGAAACCATCTATTAGGGCTTTAGCATGTACTCATGGTTTGAAAAGGATATAGGAGAGAAACCTTTAAACCATAGTAAAGACCTCCACCCAACCTCTTAGCTTCCATTTTCTATTGACCCAACACCTAAAGATATCTTTATTTGGCCTATAACCTTAAAATTTCCCAATGAGATCATTATTTATCCCTTGCAAACAACCATTAAGTTTAGGATCTTAAGGAAGAGATCTCCATTATACCTCATTGGTTCTAACTAAATATGAAAGCTAGAGCATGAGGGATTCTAACCTTTTTGGGGGTCAACACTTATTGAGACAAAATTCTTGCCCTTGAATAGATCCACCAAAGAACCAAAACACATCCTTCAAGGAGACTTCTAGATGAAATATTTAATTCTTGACAATGAAGAGGCACTCTTTGGAAAAGTAACCACTCTTTGACTACTATATAAACAACCTTTTCTAAATCTTGTCTAGGGAGAAATAGAATAATGTGGTATCTCATGATCTCCTCCATCCTTGTCACCAATTGCCATACCCAAAGCATCAAATATGCCTTTGCTAACCTACCTAGGTATAAGAGGGAAATCGTGCTAGACCACATCCCTATTCCCACCCAGATCTTACAACAAACCATTAGACTTAATTTTTATCCCATTGTCAATGGCATTGAGAGAATCAACATGTGAAAGATTGTCATCAAAAAATGCACAAGAGGGGGAAAAATATGTTTTAACCCTTGCTTCAAACTAGTAGCAATAGATCCATGACTAACCATTTAAGAAACAATAGTGACAAAGACATCCTTATTGAACTCTCCTTTGCAACCATAGGCCACACTATTGAAGATTTGCTAGCAAATTTTGATGAGCCTCAAACCAAAGATCAATTAGTCTTTCTTTTGCCTTCTCATTCAGAGACCCATTCCATTCATCCTCATCCTCTTCATCTTCATCCTCCTAGGCATCCTTCAGAACTACTATGAAGATTTCCCAGTTACTAGTATGCAAAGAGATTTCTTGCCCATTTACATTTCAAACCTCATAGATAAAAAAAGATTATTAGAAATTATTATTTTTTATATGAAAAATGTGACATCATAAAGAATGAAGCTGAATTTGAATCATGAAAAATTGATGAGACTATAATCCCAACCCTTAACTCTAAATAGAAAAGATTGATAATTCATACATTCAATATTTATAAACATCTTGATAATTCATACATTCAATATTTATAAACATCCTTCCAATTAAAAAATAATAATCAGTATGTTTTGACCCATTATTGACAATAACCTCATCCACAATTGAGAGTGTGTATTATTCTTCCAATATACTTAAGCATACTGGAAAGCTAACTAGTAATGTATAACTTACGCTAAATTAGCTAGTAAGGTATGGATCGATGTTTCAATGCTTTATTAAAATTAATACATGACTTGAATTTTTATTTTGGGCATTACAAATACAAGTAGCAGCCTGACTTGATATTCAATCAATACCTGCTAAGGCAGTTGGCTGGATAGATATCTCCAGAAGCAAAGCCAAAAGCATTAATGCACTGTGACTTTGTGTGGGAAGTCATGACTGATTTTATATCAATATCTCTCATCACAATTCCTCTGCAGGGCACAGCCCTGCTGCACATCAAACTTACAGCCTTGGACATTGATGACGTGCCTTTAATGTTTTTGAAGGTCACATCTTGTATTTGCACTGCAGAATTCTGCATAAAATTATATCATATTAATTCAAGCCTTAGAAAAGATACAAAATATTCGTTCTGAACTTAAATAGCATAGAGAATATCATCTTCACCTGATTTCCACAAGGTGAAGGGGAATCACAATAATACTGATCTATAACTATGGGGTTTTCAACATTTAGAACTGTTATGTCTTGAAACACAACATCTCTCGCATACCCAGAGCCACCCTGCATATCCATACATCGCTGTCAGCTCTCTTAATCAATTTAGTATTGAATTTATAAAAGAATGAGCAGACATTAAGAAAAGACAATCCAAACTTCTGTGGATACCATGCAATAGTTTCAATACATTAAGATTTGTTTACTCTTGTATACCTAAGAAATGTGCGTTCAGGATATATAGGCAAATATAATATCCCTGATGAAACTGGTTTCTACTAACTTCATTATCAAGTATCAAGACGGGTGAAATTAATTTAGTAATTGATGTTTTAAGTTAAACAACCTGCCAAGTCTTGATTCTTGCTCCATTATCTGTTCCAGTGAATACAATGTTATGGACATCGATTTTTTCCACTTTTGCTTCTTCTCCATCTTTTCCTAGGCTCCCAATGCTGAAAAAAACAAAAGCATAAATACATTAAAGTCATCCCTTAGACTGATGTAATTTCTCATGATTAAGTCCTTGAATACCTGATGCCATGGCCTGGTCCGCATTTGATATTTTGAATATCAACATTGGAGGATCCAGATACAATGGAGATACAATCATCCCCTGCTTCATAGTCAACAGTAATCAGAATTAATACAGGTTATAATGAAATACAGGTCTTTCTCAATTCATTAAGACCATTGTAATATAGTTTTTAATAATTAGCATAGTTCAAACATCTACAAACTATATATTCAAGGCCTTATCAAGGCAGGCCTATGACTGTATAGGAGGCCTTGTCAAGAGAGACCCAGAAAACAACCAAGAGTGTTTCATGTTATAAATTGTATACCATATACTACGAAAGTTTAGGTTATACGAACTTTTTCTCTCTATATTTCACAAAAAAAAAATGTATTTTAGACTTTGCAACCTGTTCCAATGTCACTGTTACTTATTTGGACATTCTTGGCTCCTTGGAGATGAATTCCATCTGTGTTAGGGCTCTGCTTAGGAGCTCTTATTGTTATCCCCATGACTTGGATTTCTGAGGAGTAAATTAATGCAAGGTGCATTTGCTGACTATTCCAAAATTGCAAGTTTGCCACCACAACATTTGTGCACTTCACTATAGAAACTGCCTGAAACATGGGTAACAAACACCTAATTTGTCAAAATTTCCTTAAAAAAATGATACTATTGCATTTTATCAATAGATAAGTAGTCTGTTTGGGCTGAGATCCAACCGTGGGTGCTTGCACGCAAGGCTGCACATGAACACAAGGAAAACCAAAAAACTGTCAGAAACAGATATACATTTTAGCAAATCTAAAAACCATTTTAACTCAACCAAGACAATTTCTCTTACATAATTGTCATTCACTTTACAAGATTTGGACCACCAATTATAGCCTTTGCCATCTATTATGCCTCCACCATCTATAGTGAGCCCTGAGACGCCTAGGAATTGAATCCATAGAGTCCTATCATTGCTATTCCATGCAGATGTTGCCATTGGAGCCACTATTTTCCCTGCAATCTGTGAAGCATTCCATATGACATTCTTTCCTGCATTTTTATCTCAAAGACTACATAAGAAAACACTAATTAACTGTATCTCTTCTTACATGGAATGAAATGTGAGATTTGCAAGGGCCTGAAAATGTGATCGGACTCAGTAAAAATTTGTATCTGCTTGGCACCACTACCATTGCATTATAAGGTGCTCTGCATGCTGCTTTCCATGTTTTGAAGAAGGCCTGCAAAGCCAAAGAAAGATTTAATAGGAAAGGCTCGCATGGTGATAAGTTAAAGAAATTTTAGAACTTTATGATAAATACTTACAAGGTTATCATCTCGTGAACCATCACCAACTGCTCCATATTCCATAACATTGAAATTCACTGAATTGCCCTGATAATTTTGCTTCCTCCTTTCGTAGTATGCTGCTGTTCTTCCACCAGGATGAATTATGTGGGTAGCCCGGCATGAATCCACAAATAGAAGAACCAAAACAACTGCAACTGTAAACATATTCTGCAGAGTTCTCGTTTGCTTCAGAATGCAAGAATATGTTAAAGGTAAAGATTAAAAGAGAAACCTGAAGCTAATAATTAAGAGCATAGAACTGTGCTAAGATTACCATCTTTATATATGCTGCTGCTACTGCAATTTGGTCCTCAAGCAGCAGATATCTTTAAAATATGATATCAATGCAGGATTATATGCTGCTTTGAATACAATTCGTTGCACATAATAAAACATATATATTGTTGGAAGCTATCAGCATTTTCTACTTAATCAAATGAAATTAAAACTAATCAGATATGGTAGAAGATATATTATTTTTTTGATAAATTCCATTAATTCGTTAGACTGATGTTTATTTCCATTGTGACATTTTTATTATTGAACTCACTTTCAATCTTGAAGATGATTTCTTGTAGAAAGAAAATACCAGAAACATAAAAAAGTCAAAATACCAACTAACTTTTAAACGCAAGCAATTGAATCTAAGATGTTTGATATTAACTGCCCCTGCAAAATTTTCCAGTGATGAAATGGACTGAAACTACTAATAACTTTAAATATTGTGAAGGTTAGGTTACAACAATTTATATACTAACTTTGAAAGTAGTTACATTTCGTTACTTAAATTTCAAGCTACTTGTTCATTAAATTTAATATAGAATCTCGATATGATATACAAGATTAACGCTGTAAATTTGCCTAGGGATACCATTCTACCTAGAACAGGGCTTATTATATGGCTTTATCCTATTCTTGACCCTGAAAATGGCGAATCCTCGGTTATTTTACTAGTTTTTTTGAGTTAGTT
The DNA here is from genome assembly GCA_007258455.2 of Sequoia sempervirens. NCBI lineage: Eukaryota > Viridiplantae > Streptophyta > Pinopsida > Cupressales > Cupressaceae > Sequoia > Sequoia sempervirens. The sequence goes on along the minus strand of VDFB02000015.1, from coordinate 335,929,985 downwards.
CAAAGTTGTTAAGGTTGGTTTAACTATGGATTTATCAGTCCCATTTCAACAACTGCTACTGCTCTAAAACAAAATTTCAATGTTTAAACTTTTTATTTATCTGAAATCATAATTTTTACGGCGTTAGGCAGTTCCTCTGTAGGAAAGCAAAGTACTGGTAGGGACAAAATCAACGGTTTGAAATCTCACACAGGTGCTGATCGACAGTAAAAATTACCCTGCCCAACACGCATTCAAATTTCTTCAGCGCTACAGGTACTTAGGTAGCGTCAAAGGTAGCAGATTTTCTCAAATCACTGCAAATATTTTCTCCTCTCTGGCCACGTGTACAAACCCCGAGGGTTTTCCAAGTTTATTTCCATGGATATTCGACCGGCCAGTTCCGTGAAGACGTACATTAACCGTTGATGCCGGGGTTGTTGGAGAATTCTCTTGTTGCAACCAACTTTAAACACTTAGTCATGGCGGGTGAGGACTTTATGATGATTCCATTTTCTGGTTCATCTCAGTTTTATTAATATATTTAGCTGTGAATAACTCTGTTGCCTTCGACAGATTGCTCTAAATGATTCAGCGTTGAATTCGTGACTGAAAATGTTGAGGTTTTGGTTGCTTGATCGAGATTTTCAAGAATTCATTGCGTAAATCCCGGCGTTTTCTGAGCTGGCTCTGCGAGCAAATAAGTCTTAAATGCATTTTTCAGGTTTTCTCTGAAATAGCATTTCTGAGAAGATTTAAATAAACGGCATTCAAAACCAGCATAATTACATTTTATAAGAATTGTGTAAAGTGGATCAGATAACTGTCGCAATTGAGCTCGGGGCTCTGTGGAAACGAATCTGCACCTTATATTATACCGTTATTTGAGCTCGTCTAGTCAACAGCAAAGGAATATAGTGGCAGACATTTCTTCGATGATGATTACAGACAATACTGATTGATTGTTTGGTGCGTTCCATAATTGATGGATTAGAATTTTATAATCTAAAAGGCGAAAAATATTTAATTATAAAGACTACTCTATTCAACGAGCCTCATAATTACAAGCAACTCTTCTATACTATTGAATCACATGAATAATGTCATATCATTTAAAAGAATTTTATGGTCTATCTATAGAGTTTTATCAAGCTCTTTGGCCACATATTCATGAAGACTTTTATAATGTGTATTCTGGAGGATTTGGAACTGATCTTTGGGTCCTATTATCTATTAGGACTTGATCGAACACATTCCCAAAGGTAAGGATGAAGATACTATTAATGGATGGCTACCTATTACCCTTCTCAACACTTTGTAGAAAATCATTGCTAAAGCGCTTGCTCAGAGAATTAAACACTTGTTACTCAAGGCATTGTCCGACTTGAATAAACCAATTTCATGGGAGGGAGATTCATCCTTGATAATTTGGTTCTTACTTGAGAAATTGTTGAGTGTGCACAACAAACTGCCCATGATGCTCTTATTATTAAACTTGACTTTGATAAAGCCTATGATCTTATTCACTGGCCATTCATCCTCAAAATGCTAAAATGGATTGGCTTTGGCCCCAAATTCTGCGAGCAAGTTAACATGCTTTTTATTGATGCTAATGCCAAAGTGGCTATTAATGGAATCCTCTCCCCCTAATTCCCTTTGCAAAAATCCATTCACCAAGGTTGGCCTCCTACTCAATCTTTATTTGTCCTTGTTGTTGATGCTCTTTGCATCTCTTTTAGCATGTTCTTTCCACTAAACTTTCCATGGCATCTTGCTGCTAGGAAATATTAAAGTCCTCAATTCTCACTTTCTTGATGATAGCATGATTTTCATACAAAATTCAGTTGAAGAAGTGACACACACACTTGATGTATTGGAGCTCTTTTGCACTATTTTTGGTTCAAAATTGGTCATGCATAAAATTAAATTTATTACGACCTGCCCTAGCCCTTGATCTCATTGGATTCTTAGGGAATGGAATGAAGTGAACCATGGGTCTATCACTAGATACTTGGGGATTCCATTTTGCATTGGAGTGTCTCTTAAAGATATGTGAAGATATTTCATGACTAAACTCAAGAAAAAGTTCATCAATTGGACCAACTAATTCCTATCCATGGTTGGGAAAATACAAGTGACAAACAAAATTCTCTTGGCTAGTCACATTTACATCTCTTCTTGTTGGCTTCCCTCTAAGGGCTACAATAATCAATTGACCCAATTGAAAAGAAGTTTCCTTTGGTCTCAATGGGTTAATAAGAAAGGCCTTCTTATGACTTCATGGAAACATTGCATCTAGCCAAGAGATAAATGAAGTCTAGTATTATCAACCCTCATATGGTCAAAGGCATATGTCTTATCACTAAATAGATTGTTAAGGCCTTGGAAAGAGAGGCCCTTTGGAAGTGGTTGGTTCAACACCACGTCCAATTTTCTATTGCTAGACAATCCTGGACTTCAATCAATTAGGAAGACAAAATCCTTCTTGCACCCTTCTTTAAAACTCATTGGTATCTTCCCTTTAACTCTATTTAGCCAACTTCATAGATAACTAGTAAATTGACTTGGTTCAATTAGACTTTGAGTCATGTCCTAAGATTTTCTTCTTCTTCCATTTGATGGAACCACTTAATCTAGAAAGATGGAAAACCTCTTGCTATTATCAAAAGTATTAAGAGAAAATACTTTTTTGAAAAAGGAATTCAATTTTTTGTGATATGTGGGACCCTTTTAATTTTAATTGGATGTCGTGGCAATAGCTCAAAGACAAATTCAAATTATCTTCTTCATACAAGTATCCCCTCATGAAAATCCAATGATTGATAACCCTTGAGTTTTCTTGTTTGTTATCCCCCACTTGCCATGACAACTTTGTAAAGGATTGGAAATGGCCCACTATGTGAAACATCCAAAATTTTCCTCTTAAAACCACCTATAGAAAACTTCTCTCAACAATCTCCTTGGTGTCTAGACTCAATTCTAAATGGAAATGCCATCTTAGTTGGAAATGGTGGAACAAGTTAAGCTTGTAGATCAAGAAATCAAAAGATAATGCTTAGTTCTAATTAGCTGTTTGGAAAGTGCTTCACATCAAGTTACCTATTGGTGAACAATTCTCTTTCATCTCTCCACCCCTAATGTGTCCTATCTGCTCCAAAAAGGAGTCCATCAAGCATGCTTTTTGTCTTTGTGCTCATTTTCACCAAGTGTGGTATTCCCTCTTCTCCACTCTACCAATTGTTTTCCCTTAGACTTGGGCTTGGAAAAAATCTCTTCTCAGGATTTCCTCTCATCACATTATCATCACCTAGATGTTAAGACAAGTCATCATCAATTTCATTTGGAATTTTCTATGCTTGGTTGTTTTCTCGTGCATTATTTTCTTACCTTGCAAATTGACACTCAGATGGTGTGCTTAGACTTATCCCTCCACATTCATGTCCTACAAGCTATGCCTTGATTGAGCCTTGACCTTATTAAAATTTTATATAATATTCAAGTGTAAATTAAGAAGTTTGAAGACCAATTGCAGGAGCCTAATGGAACTTGACCATGTGATGATCTCACAAATTATTGGCTATCCACAAAATGAAGTGTGAATCTAGGAAATGTTAGTGTAATTTCATACATTAGCTAATAATTAATTGATCTTTAATTAATTATTAGTCTAATTTATTCTCATTCACTTAAGCCAAATTTAGGAGTGACTTTCTATGTTAACTAGAGAGCTAATATTAGATCATTATGCCTCATATCGTGTGATGTTGATACTTGTCATAATCTAATACCTTTAACATTTAGAGATGCTCCTATATAACACTCAACCCTCATTGTATTATCTCTCTTTAGAATTTTGAGCTCACTCTATAGACTCCTAAGCTTTCATACCATTTTGATAGTCTCTTGCATTTCGTAGCTTTTTCTTGTTGAGGAATATAGAAATTCATACATTAGCTAATAATTAATTGATCTTTAATTAATTATTAGTCTAATTTATTCTCATTCACTTAAGCCAAATTTAGGAGTGACTTTCTATGTTAACTAGAGAGCTAATATTAGATCATTATGCCTCATATCGTGTGATGTTGATACTTGTCATAATCTAATACCTTTAACATTTAGAGATGCTCCTATATAACACTCAACCCTCATTGTATTATCTCTCTTTAGACTTTTGAGCTCACTCTATAGACTCCTAAGCTTTCATACCATTTTGATAGTCTCTTGCATTTCGTAGCTTTTTCTTGTTGAGGAATATAGAAATTATTTGTTTGCAGATCTCTTACATGGAAGGTGTCTTTGTTCGTTGTTTGATCCTATGGCTCATGTTTTTCACAATTATAACATGGTATCAGAGTGTGGATTATGTTGGTGTGAATAAATGTCTTGTACCTAGTTAATTCACTCACTAGGAAATTAGGGGACATATTCACATGTTTACTTAGGATATAAGATTCCTTCTAGAAGTCTTAGTTGGATTTTCTAGAACTTATCTTATCTAGCTTGTAATGCTTGATTTCTAGGTAGTTAGGTTGTTATTTGTCTCATGATATAGGATTAAGACACTTGTCACAATCTTGTCTAATCCTATCTCTCACCTTGCTTTTATAAGCAAGACATCTTATGTACATTTGCATATTCAACCAATATTCAATCATATTCAACTTGCATTATTGAAGCAAGTATTCTTGCCATTTTCTCTCTTGTGGAAGATATTTTAGTCTAGCAACTATTCCTAGGGGTGATGAGGAGTCACCATTAACTCCCACAGATTCAACAAACCCCTTCTTGATTTGTGAGGTTTTTTCTTCCACAAGGATTACAAACATTAGATGTGGATCCTCCATTGTTTTTTTTTGCAATTTTTTCGAGGTGGGTGATTTTTAGGTGAATTTTGGTGTGAAAAAGACCTCATTATTGGATTTAGGAGGCTAGTTCACTAAATTTTGACTATAAATTTTCCTAGATAGTTGATGTTGGGAGCATCTAAGGTAATGCTTTTTTCATATGAGCCCATACATCCCTTTGCACATAAATTGAAAAAAATAAAAATCAAAGATCGGTTGTTTTTTTTTTCAAATTTCTTTTATTTAGAAATTTGCAAAATTAAATGTTTAAAAAAAAGTTGTAGTTGTTTTTTATAAAAAATGAAGGGGCATTAAATAGGGTACCCACAAGGTACTTGTGTTGAAAGAATGAAGAAGGTTGTCATTAATGAGTTTTCATTGATGTCAACATTACATGATGAATGTGAACATTGTATGAATGATAATTGTAGAAAAGTTATTTTGCAAGAAGGTTTGATCTGCACACATAAATAGTTAAGTATTTTTGGCTAAGAGTCTACACTAATAGGTTTTATAAATAATTCCCTCCAGTATTTTGGTTTGCATTTGTTCATACTTCAAGATTTACTTTTGTGGTTCCAATATGATGTTAATGGTTGTCAATTATATCTTCATTTAAAATTTTACTTGATTTGGATAAGTGATTTCAAAGTTACAAGTAACAGAAGTTGACATATAAGGTTTACATAGTTTTCTGTGTATTGAATATGACTTAACTGGTCCGCACTCCTTTGCGGATTTGAGTTAGACCTTGTGGTTTTGAGAGAATGTTAATAGGTTTCAAAGAATTGTGTTTTCTAGTTGGCATGACAATTTGAGGTCCACGTGTCCTGTGGCGACGAATAGTTGGAATATTTTGGTTTTAGGTCCTATAGTTGGCCAACCTAGTGTATGTAAATGGTTTTAGAGATTAAATATGTGATGTGAATGTAAGAGGGAGCTATTATGGGTCCATGCCAACCTATATTATGTGTTGTCTTGGGTGTGAAGGATTTTGATTTGAATTAGGTGTCGACAAGGCATGTTTTGTATGTTTTAGGGCTACATATAATTAGGCTGACCTAATTGATATTTGCAATGGAGTTTGATATATATACAAGGTTGTTTTGAGTTTCACATAGATTTTGAATGTGTATATGATTTGAATGCAAGTTGTGATACAAAATTTTATAGAATTGAGTGAATAAGTTATGAAAGTTGAGAAAAGGTGTATGAATGTAAAGTAGAGTAGAGATTTGTAATTTGAGTTGGATGAAGTGAATCAAGTAAGTATTTTGAGCTTCAAAGGAATTGAATCCAACATATGGTAGATGTATTTTGTATCAATTCAAATCTTGGAGCTATGAAGCCACTTCTTTCTATCTCTCTTTTCTCTGTGAGTAGTGAGTTCATTTAGATAGTGAGTCCACTTGGCAATGAGCCTTTCTATAATATCTTATAATCAGCTATAATATATTGTGAGCTAATCCTCATCATGGTTTTTTCCCTTTTTGGATTTTCCACATAAAAATATTGGTGCTCATGTGTTATGTGATGTTGTGAATTTTTTCATGCTTTCATTCCTTATAATAGTTAAATATGCTTTAGTAACTGGATGGTTAATGATTGGATGGTTTAATAAGATACTCATTCACCCCCCTCTCAGTATTACAAGTGTTCAACAACTTGCCTTCCTAGGCCCTGTAGGCCCCATGCCTCCTGTCAGTGACATTAATGACCAATGGTGGCAACAACCTTCCAACAACTCTATGTGAGCCCCTTGATGACAAAAAAAAACTTTGAACCACAACTTTTTCAACTTTCCTAGCGGTTTTCCATTTTTTTCCAACAAGCGACCTTAGCCACTTTTTTTCCATCAATCTACCTTATTCTAGTGATATTTTTACTAGAAACTGCAAACAAATATTCCATACTATAGACAAAATATACTAACAATTTTTGGTTTTTTGACCAATAGGGATTTTTTCCCAACAAAGGGAATATTCCTGGAATACTCTACTGATGTCATGTTGATGTTAGCATGAAATCATGCGGTACAGACTACTAGCTAGCCCCTTCGAACTCTCTTTGTTCCCTAAAGGAGGTGTTCTTTTCTTTAGGCCATAACTTGGGTGTACAATATCATTTTTTGGCAAACGAGATATTATCAGAAAGCTGGTTCCACCAATTTTCTAGTGGTGTGGGTCTTATCACCTATTTTTTCTATTGGTGTATTTTATAGTCTATTGAAGTCATAGGTGTTATTTTCAGTCCCAAGCTTGTAACTTTTGACTTGTTTCTCCATTTTTCGTAATTCCAACGACATTGAGGATATTTTTTCAGATCTCTTCACATCCATCCATGCAATTTTTCTATATTTCTCTTCAGGTGCACTTTATTCCATTTTTTGTGTTTTCACATTTTGGTGAATTGCTTGGATGTCTTAGCTCTTGGAAGCTTTTTGTTTGCATGGGATGACTCGTTTTTGGTTTTTCTATATGTATTTCTATTATTTCATCCTATTTGGGCAATGTAGAAATTTGTTTGATGCACATTCTCTTTTGTAGATGTACTAAGATAAGGTGCCATTTTGGTGTATCTTTTTGGGGATTTTGCAAATCTTGTTGTGGATTTTTTACTTGCACTATGATATAAAGTGCCATGGGAGGTTGATGTTTTCCTTTGGTTTTCCATCACATCTCTATCAAGTGAGTTTCTCTTCCATAACTATAGTGAATCCTAGTGATTCTTGCCTCATGCATGTGTGCCTTAGTTTGTACACCATTTTATTTGTAGGTTGTTTCTTCTACATGAACTTTTTTTCTCACATAGTTTAAGTGTACTTGTCATGGATCTCCCTTGTCAGCATTATGGGGTGGTTTCTACTGTTGGTGCTAATTCTTCCTTGTTTATGCATTTGAGTGATTTATGTATCTAGTTCTTGTTCCTATGTACTTTCACATGCAGTGTACATCAATGGCTGGTTACCTTGCATTTCAATGAGATGGATCACTTAGAATATGGACACTCTTGCATTCCTATTTTCTAGAGGTGACCTTCCATTTTCCTTTCATTAGAGACTATTGGTACCTATATTTTCAACTTGCATCTTACATCTTGAGTAGTGTAATTAGGGTCACTCATGCAGATTCATGTACTATTTGTACCTTCGAGTTCCAAATGTTTGCCTTTATTTTCCATATGATTTCTATAGTGTCATTAGGGACACTCATGTAGATTATTGTCTCTCTCTTGATCAATGTTCTTCAAACTATTTGATAGGTCTGTATTTCCAACTTACATCTTACATGTTGAGTAGTGTCATTGGGGTAACTTGTGTAGATTCATGTACCATCTATATCTTTAGATTTAAGATATTTTACTTTGTTTTCCATTTTATTCAAGTAGTGTTTATTGTGCCTATAGCACACACACCCTGTTCAGAATGGGGACCGTCTCTTTTCGCTTTGGGGGTCACTTTTACCTTTACCTCATTTTGTGTGCCCCCTATTTTGAGTTCCAAGTGGTCAAGGAGCCTTAGAGATGTCATCTTAAGTCGACCAAGTTTCACCACCTTCAAAATTTCCTAGTCTTTGGCCTTGGAAGAGTTCCCTTGGCAATTTTCCTTTAAGACTTCAAACTTCCATCCTTCATGCCTTGCGGGTCTGTCTCTACAAGATGCCTAATGCGAAATTCTGCGTGGTGTCTTCACCATACCTATGACGACCGAGCTGGCACATCCACCCACCTTGCAGGTTCTACGACCTCCATTGCCGCTCTTTCACCCGACCTGTCAAATGACCAACCCTTGACTGTTGTTCGCCTTGTGGACCCTGCCTTTCCTGCTGTCGTCACTTTTGAACTATGTGTCAACCAACCATGGCTACCTCCATACATGCATTAATGGCGAGCATTTAATGTATGAGATTCTATAAATAATCATTTTCAACTAGTCATTTTCACCATTAGACTTTCAAAATCTTGTTCGAGCCTTAGCCATTGCTGCCTTTGCACTTGCGAACTCTAGCCGCTACTCATGCTTCATAGCCCTCAGATTCTTCATTGATATTTCATGGGTCTTCTAAGTAGGGTATCTTCCTCTGTTGGTCTCTTGCTTTTCCTTCATTTCTATGAATTTATTTAAACTCTTAAGAAGGAAAACCCTCAAACTAGTTAGACAACATCATGGTGAACAAAACTACTGTTTTAAAACTTGAAAAATATTTTGGAATTTGCCTCAAAAAGCCATGCAAAACTCCCAACTCCCACTACCATTCTTGAACTAGAGCAATCATACCCTTGTGGCCCACAAAGCATCCACCACCACTGTCAAGCTCACAAATGACAAACTTTAAAGCAACTGCCTTGGCTTCCCTTAGGCCCGCGTGTGTGGGAAGAAACTTGCACCTTGCCGTCATGAGTTTTAAACTTTAAAAAAAATTTAGAATCCTTTAAACTCCATGGGTCCACGTATGCGGGTTTCTGCATTTGGATTGCCCCTTTGTTTTGCCATTTCAAACAGCAGACCTGCCTCGGCCTCCTGCCCTGTAGGTCTCACTGAGGTTAAGAACCCTTATTTAAAGTTTCCTTATGGTTTTCATGTGACCCCAGTCTAGAGTCGATGTGACCATGTGTTCGAGATTGCTTCATCTAAATGATATACTATTGGAAGCAGATCTGGGCATGAACTCGTTCCATAGGTGTTTCCATAAGAATCAATTCCCAAAATGATTCTGCTTCCGATGAATGTTCACTTTGGTCTACGCCCTTATCCTTTTGGTGGAAGCGATATTGGAGTGGAAATTGAACTTGGAACCATCGGTTGGTTCCAAGTCTAGGTTCCATTCCAATCTTGGTTCCGAGTCTAGGTTCCCAAAATGATTCTATTTTCGATGAATGTTCACTCTGGTCCACACCCTTATCCTTTTGGCGAAAGTGGAACCAGAGTGGGAATTGAACTTGGAACCATCAGTTGGTTTTGAGTCTAGATTCCATTTTGATCCCAGTTTCAGTCTCATTCTGGTTTTGATCCCAGTCCCATCTATGTTGAAAAGCTTTTTGTTCCTGATCCTCTCTTAGCTCCACTTTCAGTAAGTGAAAAATTTGACTAAGTATGGAGAGTTACCCTGAAGGAATAGAGAATGGTATGAGAGGTAATGTATGATGTAATGATGGACTTTCATTGTGTGTATGCCATCCCTAACTGCCTCGACTTATCATCCATCTGCCTTGTGGACCCCATTCTCACCACCTTCGCTTGAACTTAAAATGAAGCAACCAATTTACTGAATGTGGACCCTCTAATGCAGGTTGCTGCCTCCTCTCGATTGCCATTTCAAAATAGCCAGTGACTTCCAAATTTCTGGTCCATGGGCCTTGGTGCTTGCATTTCCCACAAATGAATCAAAAACCACTAAGTAAAGGGAGTTGTATGCATAAATTCCAATACGGGCGACTATTTTTGGGTCATTGTCCTTCCTTCCCCACTCCCAAACTATCAACCCAAGCCCGCCATCCGCTATGCAAGTCTTGACCTCACTACTTCCATCTACCTAGTGACAAGAGTATGACCTATGTTGTGACTCCCTGTGGACCCAATGATGTGGGTTTCCTTACGTGGAAGTCCATCTTGCCTCTGTCATTCCAAATCGCTGACCTCCAGCGACCCTATGTATCTCCCTTCCCACATTCCTCTAAGATGTTTGAAATTTAAGGGTAATCCAACACTGTCCTCCCTGACCATGGGCCCCGCATTATGGGATTCCACCTATAGGATTCCTTCTTATTAGTGCTGTTTCAAATGGTAGAGCTCAAGATAGCCAAGGTAGCCCTTGTACTCGCATCCCTTGGATCTGCATACTTGAATGATCACATTAAAATTCCAAAAATTCAAAAGTGATCAAACCCATGTGCTAAAACAACTTGGATTCTTGATGGGCCCCACCTTAACTCAAAAAACCTAATGTGGGTGGATCAGTGTGGGCTGTCGTGCCCTATTTGTTGTCCATTTGTAGCTTCCTCAAAAATGGCTTCCAACCCAGGGAAGACTGAACCCCTGGGCCAGCATTTCCATATCTCACCCAAACAAAAGGAAAATCATGATCTGAAAGAAATGTTAGGATCTTTGAATAATGAATTACTTGATCTAATGAGGATTTTGTAGGATTTCGCTAACATTCCTTGTGTTTTGCACATGAATATGCTTACTCCTCATTTGCTTATAGGATATGTGGAATCGGCTGTGGGATCCTCAGGAGCATCTGTAGAGAAATAAAAGGGAAAGAAGATCACCAAAGTGCCAAGGGGAAAGGAGGAAAAAGACCATATGAAGTAAAAATTCCAAGGGGCAAACCTCCACTCCAAGGTTACCACAGATTAGGATACGGTCTCAGATACAAACGTGGGGCACATCGACATTGATGAATTCAGGTAGAGGGTCATCTTCAACCCTACTACGGAAAATGAAGGAAGATCAAAAAGAGTGGCCTAGCTAAGGAAGCTAGTTTTCTGCCTGCCTTTGTAGCCCTGTAGCTAGTAATGGCCTCCAGAGAGGCCTACCAAGAAAAGAATAGAATAATTGTGGATAGGGATGACAAAATATTGGTAGACTTGTCTACCAAAGCCATAGGAAGAAATTTTCACATCCCCACCTTTGACAAGATGGAGGAGACAACAAAGGAGTATGCCAAGTGCACGTGGAAAGCTGACCCCCTCAAATGAAAAAAGGTAATTAACCAGTACTGGCTGAAGGAGAAGAGGGGCAACATGAACAAGGTACCCCAAGAAGTCTTCAGGAGTGTTTTCTATGAGGATTGCAAAGATGATAAAGGGGTGTGCATGAGGCACTATATGTGCATGATGACATACTTTGTTAAAATAATCAATTTGTTCCTGGTGCTAGATCAAGTTGTGGAGGATGAAAACACTATTGTAGATCTGAGATTTGATGTAGTTGCCAACTTTCCTCTCCCTACAATTTATTGGAATGAGGAAGAGGTCACTGACCTCGATATCTTAACAAAAACAATAGAGGCTAGAATGAAGCAATGGATTGACAGGAAAATTGCTCAACTACAGCTACAAGGTGCAACTCTAACCTACGAAGAGCTTGAAGACAAGTTTGAGAGTGAGACCAACAATGGAGCTGCTGCTGCCCAAGCTTAAGAGTCATATAAGTCTCCTCTTACCACCAAGATAAGGAAGAGAAAAGAGGTGTTGGAATTCCAACCCAAGCATAAATTATATACAAGGAAGGACTCAGAGGGAGAAACCTCCAAGAAATATAGGAAATCGACTGGATTTATTGAGATGCCCACCATCTAAAGAGGACCCACTCCACAAGGGAGAGGAGGAAGAGGAAGGGCAACAAAAGTCTCCACCTGCCACCTCTACTCTTGCTACCACCACCATTACCACTGATGCCACTCCTCCATTGGCATTCCGAGCATTACCTACCACCTTTCTAGCTGTGGTGGGCATCTCCCACTTTACTTCTACCTTGCCTACTACCCCTTTATGGTGAGAGATTCTTCCTCTACTACCACTTCTCCACTGTCTTCTTCCTCCATGTCTCTATCAATGGCTATTCCTTTGGCTACTACAAAAACAATGCCCACACTCAAACTCCCATAATCCTTTTCTCATCACATGCAAAACATACCCACCAATATTTTTGGAGTACTGATGAATCCTGCAGTGCAAGCTACCTTGGCTCAAGTCATTGCTGGTCTCCCTATTCCTCCCCCTCCAACTGAACCACCAAAGATGGAGGAAATGATACAAATTTATGAGGAATTAGAGAGATGAGAGAAATAGGTTGCCAAGGAAATGGAAGAGGAAGCTGACAACTACCATGAGCATATAGAGCACTAGCATGTAGTTATTGATAAGGTAGTTCATGAAGGAGAAGAATCACAATCTTTAGAGGAAGATACAAAGGATCCTAGTGAAAAATACATTGCAAAAACCTTTGACAAATAATTGGAGAAGGAATTGGCCAAGCAACTTGAGAATGTTGGAGAGGAAGTTGAAAGACAGTCCTCCGAGGAAAAGAAGGAAACAAATGATGATATGGAGATATCTACAGAGCCTCCAACCAGGGAGCAAGATAAGAGCCTAGGCCATGATGAGGGCCTACCTCCCCAAAAAGAAGAAGAAGAAAAGAAAGAGGGAAAAGCTCACAAAGAAGACAAGCTTGAAAGAGAGACTAAAACAAGAAAAAACCATGAATCTGAGCACAATATATAAGAGGAAGAAAAGGAATCTAAAGGGGAAGAAAGCCCAAAATAAATGTAGCTACCACCGAGTCACTAGAAGAAAAGGCTATATTCATTCATGACCCAGATGAAGAAGAAGAGGAAGAGAAGATAGAACAAGAGGCATTAGGTCACTAGGAAAAAGAGGTCCAACACATTGAAAGAGAAGAAGGTGATCGTGAATAACCAAAAGAATGACCTTAGATACTTGAATGGCTGGAGAAACAATTGGAAAAGAAGACCCCTGCCCTTGTGGATCCTAAAGAAAGGTTGGAAGCTATTTTAGCATGGGCACAGATAGGGACAAAGAAAGAGAAAAAATCGAGGGTCAGATCCCATATCATGATGGATGCCTCAGGATCAAGGATGGTACAAATAGTCACTCCAGTGGTAGAAGGAGAAGAAGTCAACTATAATATCTCCACCCTCGACCTAGGAATGACCACAAGGGAGTAGAAAATTGATCATCTCCAAGGATTCATCGCTACCATCGTGCATCATATGAGCGAAGATCAATCCACCAAGGAAGAATTGAAGGCATAGGTGGCTGAACTTATGGCCTATATACAACAATGGTCTTCTACTGAATAAAAACCCACTACATCATTAGCTCCACTACTACTGCTATCCGAATATCATATTAGCAAACTCAAAAGGAGGAAAAATTGGACAAAAGCCACCGAAGATTAGTTCCGATAGGTGGTCTACAATGAAGATATGGGCATCGATCGTGTTGATTCGACAACAAATAAGTTCTGAGATATGAAAAAATAGCTTGAAGGCACAAGGAAGTTCTGCATTGACTTCCCAAAGGTATATAGGATTGCGTATCCTAAACTTGAGGCTATTCTTCAAATTCCCAAGAAGACTTGGGAAAAGGAGTTGGCCTTGGTGAAAGATGACCATTGGCTTGTTGAAACATAGAAATTAGGATTGGATCATAGAAAAAAAATCCTGGAGTGGGTTCTCTATGAAGTGGAGCTTGACTTGGATTGGGTCAAATAACTTCAGATGGCCACCAAAGAATACTTGAAGCTCATGAAAGACTATGACATGCCTTCCATCAAGCTAGATCTTGAAAAGATAAAGCCCTACTTTTACAAGAAAATGAAGAATGGAGCTATAGATTCACTGTCACCAAATTTCATGACCTTTTATGCTTGAGCCTTCGCACAGTTAGAACAAGTGATTTAGAATAAACCAAAGTGTGATAAGGATTGGGAAACAATTACTAATATATTCAAGAAGTTGAACTTTCAAGTCCTCCAATTTGGCATAATGGAATAGGATAAGCTCTAGGCGTTGATCAAAAAATTCATGGAATATACCACTATTAAGAAAGGTGAAGGAGAGCCGGTAATTGATGATGAGTTCCTCATAGTGTAGTTGCAGCAAAGACAGTCAGCTAAAAGAAAAAGTGGTACAATGTTGGGCACTAGAAGACAAGATAGGCTAGAAGACAAAAATGTATTTTAAATTGTAAAATATTGAGGGGTAGGTGAAACCCTAATTTGTAGTGAATCTTGGCCACACAATGAGATTAATCCTGGCCATTCATTTTACTTATTGAAAACTATAAATAGGGGGTCTCCTCTCATTTTCAAAGAGAGAGTTGAGTTGTTGTAAAGACATGCTACTGGAATTCTAATAGAAATTCATTGATTTTGGTGGATTCTTGAGTTTCATACATGTTGCATGATTCATCTCCTCTTAGTTAGTATATTTGAATAAATTTACTTTGTTTTTCTATGTGTTTTACATGCTTTAGTAGATTAGTAAATAGTATCCATTGATACTAAAGAATTCTACTATGTTGATGCCCTTCCTTGTTCATGCTTTTTTTTGTTTGTTGATGATAAATACCAGTGTAAAGCTAGTCTGAACATACTTAGATTGCTATACTTAAAATTCATCTTTTATTCATGCTTCATGGTGAATGAATGTTGAAAATATGTAGTCCTTAGAAGACAACACCAGTTTCATGAGATTGTTAATCAATTTGGTTAAGTGGAACTTAGTTTTAGGAAGGTTGTCCATTGTAGTGTTCTCCATTATCACTGTTCATTGGTAGTTTTAGGTCTAGGAACTTCATCCTTTCCCTGCCCATTTTGAAT
This sequence comes from Sequoia sempervirens, assembly GCA_007258455.2. Lineage (NCBI taxonomy): Eukaryota > Viridiplantae > Streptophyta > Pinopsida > Cupressales > Cupressaceae > Sequoia > Sequoia sempervirens. The sequence continues at coordinate 335,914,811 of VDFB02000015.1, read as the reverse complement.
TTTCTTTTAAATAGTAAATTAAATAAAGTTCAAGCATCATTGCACATTGTAAAGTCAAATATGATGATAGAAATGGAGGTCTAGACTACTGTCCTAAAGTTACAACAATTGCACTCCAACTCCAACACCTTAAGAAATCCATTTTAGGAACCAACTTCCCTCTTGCTTAACATCTGTAAGTCTTCCCTATGATTACCAGCAAGGTCACATCAAACAACTGGGAGATTCCAAGCAAGTCATGACCTGACATCCGAGAGACCTTGGGATAGTGTTCTGCAATTTGATTGTGGAAGATTGTCTTTTAAGAGAGATGATGCACTTATGCATTACCTATGTTGAGAAGTGCAAAAAAACCCACCATCAGTGTCATTGGGGGAACTCATGTAGATTATTGTCTTCTTGATCTTGAAATTTGTATCTTCAAGTTCCAAATGTTTTACCTTTATTTGCCATTTGATTCGAGTAGTGTTATAATGAATTTGAGTAGCAAAAACACCAATAACATGGAATGAATGTAATAACTTGGTGTAAACTTAAAAGGAATGACCTAGTTGGCCTATATAATTCTTGCTAAATTCAGCCTTGTTGTTTTTGGTGATTAATTTCAAGCTAATTTTATCAATCCTATGTGACACACAACCCTTTATTGACAAAGAAGAGTGGAAAAGTAAGCTTGAATCTTTAACTGGTTCTCATATTGAGTTAATATCAATGATTTATGAAGTTGAAAAGGATTCCCCCATAATTCAGATGTATGTTCATGAAGGCATTCTTGCTAACAAACTTGTGCAAGAGGTTTGATAGAGACTTGAGTCTTTACTTGTGGTTAGCAGAGTAAATGAAGAGATCTTATTACCTTGACTAGGGATGTGGAAAAGAGCTTCTAATTGGTTGAAATATAAGAAAAAGTTGCTCATCTAGGTTGAAAGATGTATTGGTTATAAGGGATTTCAAGGAAATTTATTTTCTTTCAGATTAGTTGGTGTTCTTACTAATTGCTACTGTCTCTAATGTCATAAAATTGTACCCCTTGAAATTTCACATACATTCTTGTATCTGCTTTAGTTTCCACTCCCTTACCATTTACATGTAGGCTCATTTTAGCCCATGCATCAGCCTTTTTCCCCCCTCAAGATGCTCAAGACCCCTTTTCAGCAACTACCTTTATGAATCATCTTTGTGTCAAGCCTTGTGCTTTTCATGTTCTTGTCATTTTGTAACATGATGTGTTTGGACACTAGCACATTGCATGGAAATCCATGCATCGCACTAATGTCTTGTGACATTTTGACATTCAAATGACCATTTTTGAGTGCCTTACCACTTGTCAACTGCTTTTATCAATGGTAATGGCCTGGGATGCCTTGTAACTACTCGAGAACCTTCTTTTCCCCCTCTTTTCTCTTTTAAATCCATCTCTTTCATTCTATTTCTCTCTCTGGCTCTTTCTCTTGGGATCTCTCCTCATTCTCTCTTGAAAGTATATCTCTTGCTATCTTGCTTGAATAGCTCTCTACAACTTGCTACAACAACACTTTCACATTCTCACAACACTCCATACTACTCTCTTGGCTCTTGCAACTATCTTTTTCTCTCTTTGGATTCCTCAAGCCTTGTAGGTTATATCTTTCTTATCTTGTGTCTTTGAGCATCTTGGGATTTTTCACATCCCCTATCTATTGCATCTCTATTTCACGATATAGGTTCTCCTCCTTGAGCAAGGTTTTCTTTTATCACTCTTGCATTCATTTTATTTCTGCTTACTATTTCTCTCTATCTAGCTAGCTATTGGTGGAGGTGGGAACACCAAAATTGGGGTTTGACTACAGAAAGCCCCTAAACAACCCCAATATTTTCCCTGATCTTATGTGTGTAGGTATTGAAGATACTCACTTGTTGGAGGCTTCATTACTTGGTCTATTGTAAGCATTTTCTTTCTTCTCCTTAGCTTTAAAATTTATGTTTTACTTAGTTCACTTTACTTTATTTTAGTTCTATTATTTTGTGTCACTTACCTGCATTCTGGAAGTTCTTAGTAATCAGATTGTTAGTAGTCACTTTGTTGTTTTCAGCAACATTCTTATTTTATGGTCTGTACGAGATGCCAGTGTTCCTCTAGGATTCTAGTGCACCATGCCAATTAGTGGGTGACCTACTTGTGCCTCACTAAATAACCTCTGAGATTGTTAAAGAAGCCAAGTCTTCTTTAGGTATGGGGAAAGGGAGAAAAAAATGCATAAAGGGAAACTAATTTATAATATTTCAAAGCCCCTTAACAACTCCATTTTTTGATAAAGTGAACATAGAATGCCACAAACCCTTCATTGTTGGAAGGAGAACAAGAAAATAAGGCTGATATAAGCACATAGTAGACATTCAAATCCTCTCATGGGAAGAACCAATTAAGGTTTGAGTAGAAAAAAGAAAACCCATCTTTAAATAGGATACTTTAGATTCTTATAGGGCTATTCACTTAACAACATAATATGAAACCACCAAAAACTTAAACAAGAGATTGAAAGAGTATCAAAAAAGTGATTCAATTCCTAAAAGCTGAGGTTTAGAGATCATAGAAGCTAAATAATTGAGAATTAATGATCAAGACTTACACATAAATAACTAGAACATAGAGCATTCAATATATGACTAAGAATAAAGTACAAAAATAAAGGCCACATGAGCACAATGTGATACAACTTTATTTTGATATTGCTAAAAATGTTAAGGTCAAACAACTAAATAAGTGTCTTTTTATCAATTACAAAAGATTGATTACAACTCTGCAAGAAATCTACTATATCATATCCTACTGCTACATATATCTATCTATCTATTGATTGATCTATATGTTGGATTCTAAATCTCTTTTCTCCATCAAGAAAAATTCCCTTTTATTAAAAAAGGGGAGCACACAAGCACCAAGCACTCTCCACCACCAAAGTTGAAAGCCCTAACAGGTGTCACCATTGGATGTCCTCAAATCCGATAAAAAATTAGATTTGATCTGACTAATAAAAATTAAATCATTTCCATAATGGCAACAGGTATGATAGCTTGATAACCCAAATCTCTAGCAAGTCTTGTGCAATTCTCCTTATCAGAAGGAAGATACGACCTTAAATGCTTGCCTTTATTTGATCCGATCTAATGCTAGAAAAATGGAAATGTTGAAAGAGGTCGACTCAAGGAGTGGTGGATTAAACAAAAGCACTAGTACCCTAGAATATTCATTAAAGCCCTATCCCAAAGGTGAAGAGAGCCTTCCCAAAAAATATGGGTGATGTAGTGAGTAGGTGGGCTTTCTTCAAAAAATGTGAGAGTAACTTGGAGGAAAACACCTGTGGAGAAGACATGTGTATATTGTTGGGCTTGAAGAGAAAGCAAAGCCCAAAAAGGTAGTGCAACCACTATGTGTCACAATTGTACACCTTTCACCAAAATCCTCTCGTAGCTTCCAAAAACATGCATCAATTTGACAAGTGGCAGGACAAAAATACATGCTAAAAGAGAAAAGGGCCTTGGGGTCGAAAGAGATATGCGGGCCTTGGGGCCAAGATCAAAGCAAAAGAAATAAAAACTTAGAGAAAAAATGCTCCACAGCTCTGGAATCTCATAGGGGGTCTTCTTCTACCGAGGCATGAACCTAGATATACAAAATAACACAAAAGAAAAAGAAAAATTATGATTCCTTAGAGCCTAGGGAATGCAGAATGCAAAAATTCCTAATCTTCGTCAGAAGACAACACCAATGTAAGATTTTATAATGACCTAGTACATTTATTTATATCATAGCTAGGGATCTAGAATCCTTTGTGTAGGCCAAAGATTATTACAATCTTCGATAAAAGTAAATGTAACGTGTGCGTGCAAGGTCAACCTTCAAATTTGAATTTCTCCTCGGTGGGTGCATAGGATGAAGTGTAGACCAAAAATAATGTTGAAAAAACTCCACAGAACATTTTGAATCATGCCACAAAGATTCAAAAGTTAAAAGAAGCATATACAAGAGACAAAATTAGTCATTATGCTTGAAATTATTCTGATGCTCTATTCTAGAAAATGTCACTTATTTCGGAAGTGATAACTTGTTGGAAAAGATCCAAACGATCTCAAATCTTGGAATAAGGAAGATGAACACGCCTTCGATGAAAACATAGATCTGTAGCCTGGTCAGGTGAGAAAATATGATAGATCTGCCAACTCATACTAAACAAGAACAAAACTAAAAGGAAAATATTTTTGGTTGATGCTGGATTGCAAAGAACCAAGGATGCTCCCGCATCAGACATTTGGGATTAATTGAAAAATGAGTCCCTTAATTTGTTGGGGCTAAAGGAAAACCAATACAATCCACCTCAGCTTGAGAAATTCAAGAAGAATTTTCCACTGGCCTGCCTTTCCACTTCACAAGATATTCTCTGTACTTTCTTCCATGCGACTTTCTCCCATCTCTGACATCCAAAATCTCTTCTATCTCTTTTGATTTTTGTTTAGTAAATTTCTTTTCCAATTTTACCTCATTGTCTTCACTGAATTCTACTTCATGATATTGATGTAGATCTGCAATGTTGAATATAGGTGTTATACCCATGCCATCCGGTAAATCCACTTCATATGCATTTCCTAAGTCAAACTTCTTCAAAATATTACAAGGTCCAAACTTTCTCATCTTCAACTTATTGTATGTACCAATTGGAAATATTTCTCTTCTCAAACACACCATCACTTTTTTTCCAACTTCAAATTCCTTCTCCTTTTCTCATTGGATTTTCCCTTATATTTGTTGTTCATGTCTTCTAAATGCTTCTTGACTTGATTATGCATAGTCTTCATGTGTTCTATAAATTCTTCTACTTTTTCACTCCTTTTGTCTTCATTACTAATGTCTCTTAACTCTAATACTCCTCTAGGATTTACTTTGGTAACAATCTCAAAAGGTGTTCTTTCGATACTCCTATTCACTGAATTAATGTATGCAAAATCTGCTTGTGCAAGGACTGAATCCCAACTTCTGGTCTTCTCTCCAACCAAACATCTTAGTGAATTTCCCAAACTCCTATTTACTACCTCTATCTGTCCATTAGTCTATGGGTGAAAAGTAGAACTGAACTTCAAATCTATCTTCAACTTCTTCCAAAGTGTCCTCCAAAAGTAACCAACAAACTTCATATCTCTATTTGAAATAATACTTCTAGGTAATCCATGCAATCTAACTACTTATTTGAATCAAATATAGAATCATTACCTCTTTGTGTCTTCAACATTCCAAGTATGAAATCCATGCTTATTTCTTCCCAAGGTCTCTCCAAAACTGTCAAAGGCTTATACAATCCAACATTCTGACTACTCCCCTTTGCAACTTGACAAATCCTACAACTCTGCACAAATTTCCTAACATCCTTATGAATCTATGGCCAAAATTAATTCTCACTTACCAATGCTACTGTCTTATCAATCCCAAAGTGTCTTGCTAATCCTCCACTACATTTTTCTTTTATCATATTTTCTCTCATTGAACTCTGGGGTATACACAATTGATTTCCTCTAAACAACATATCCTCCTAAATGAAATAATCCAGCCACTAACTCCTATCTCCCAAGACTGGTTCTTTACATGCTTTCCAAGGTTCTAAAAAATCTAGGTCTTCCTCATACAAGTTCTTCAATTCATCAAAGCCTAATATCTCCACTCTCATCTTTGTCAATAAATTCCTTCTACTCAAAGCATCAACAACTCTATTTGACCTTCCGCTCCTATGTTTCAAAATAAAATTATAGCTCTGCAAGAACTCCACCCATCTCATGTGTCTCTAATTCAACTTACCTTGACTGTTCAACTATTGCAAAGCCTAATGATCCGTATACAACACAAACTCCTTAGGCAACAAGTAATGTCTCCACTTCTTCAAGGCTTGAACTATGGCATAAAAATCCTAATCATACAATGAATATCTTCTCCTAGCATCATTCAATTTCTCATTTGAAATAAGCTAATAGTCTCCCTTCTTGGCTCAATACTGCTCCAATTGCATTTCCACTTGCATCACAATCTACCTGAAATACCTTATTGAAATCCAGTAATGCCAATACTGGTTGCTCTACCTTTTTCTACTTCAGCAATTCAAAAATTTTGTTTGCTCCAGATGTCCATCTAAAATCCTTCTTATCTCTCCTCAATGTTTCTATCATAGGACTATAAATAGAATTGAAATTCCTAATGAAATTTTGGTAGAAACTTTCCAATCCATGAAATGATCTTACCTCTCCAACACTTTCAGGTGTAGGCCATTCAACAATTGTTCTCACTTTCTTAGGATCCATCTTCAATTCATCTACAAATATCACAAATCCTAGATATACCAATTCCTCCTTCATGAAACTACATTTCTTAATGTTTATCAGCAACTACTCTTCTCTCAACCTCTGCAAAACTTGTTTGATATGCAACAAATGTTCTTCTCTAGTCTTACTGAAAATCAAGATGTCATCCAAGTACACAATAACAAACTTACCCAAGAATTTATTCAATACCTCATTCATCAATCTCATGAAAGTACTCGGTGCATTTGTTAGTCCAAAAGGTGTCACCAACCACTTGTACAATCTTTCATTTGTCTTGAATGCTATCTTCCACTCATCCCCTTCTTTGATTTTGATTTGATGATATCCACTCTTCAAATCTATCTTTGTAAAGTATCTAGCTCCACTTAAACAATCCATAATTTCATCCATCTGTGTCAAAGGAAACCTATACTTCACTGTGATCTTGTTTATAGCTCTAGAGTCTAAACACATCCTCCATCCTCCATCCTTCTTAGGTGATAACACAATAGGTATTGCACAAGGACTTAAAATTTCTCTAATCAAACCCTTCCTCAACAATTCTTTTACTTGTCTATTCAATTCTTCATTTTCTATAGGTATCATCTAGTGTGCTGCTTTATTAGGTAGACTAGCTCCATGAATCAAATCCACACAATGACTAATACTCCTCATAGGTGGCAATGCATAAGGTACATTGTCTGAAATGATTTTGTCATACTCTGTCAACAACTTCTTTATCTCTTCCAGTTGTTCTTCTACATTCTTCAAGTCTTCAGCCTTCTTAGAAATAAAGGAATAACACATGTTCTCATGTCTTAGTCCATCCAGAAATCTCCTTCCATCAACCAAAAAATTTATAGCATTCATACAAATCTCAACTTTAGGAACATCCTCCAATGGCAACAATGTTTGCTTCATCCCATTCACAACAATGGTATATGTGTTCTTATTTCCATCATGAATAGCCTATCTATCATACTACCAAGGTCTTCCCAACAAAACATGGCATACATCCATAGGAATGATATCACAAAAGACTTCATCATAATAATTTCATATCTTCAATTTGACCAAACAATGTTCACTTACCAATATCTTATGATCATCTTGAATCCATGATATTTGATAGGGTTTTGGGTGTTTCAATCTCTCCAACTTTAATTTGGTCACCATTTCTTTAGAAACTAGAGGTTTTCAAAACTTCCATAGTCAATGATCACTTTGCAACATTTACCAACTACCTTACATCTGGTCCAAAACAAGTTCTTTCTCTGCAACGGTTCTTGTTCCTTCTCACTTTGACATAATACTCTTCTATTCACCAATACTTCTCCTTTTGATTTATTAGATGATCCGACATGATCCTCCTCAGAAAAGGTTGTTCTTCTACTATTCTCTATCTTTCTACTGGTCTCTCCCTGATTACATTCAAATCCTCTATGTCCTCCTCTACACTTAAAAAAAGTTCCTCTAAATACTCTTTTCTCTTGTCCTCTATCATCTTTTCTATAACCTTTATCCCTGTAACCACCATATCCTCCTCTCCTATAATATTTTCCATCATCTCTTTGGCACGAATTATCATTCTTATTGACTTACTTATCATTATTCTATTCTGCAAAAGATCCTCTTCCTCCTGTAAAAATTATTCTTCTCCAAAATCATCCTCCTCTTCTTCTCTGTCTCTGCTCATTTCTTTTATTCAACTTCTATTATGCTTTTAGGGCACATTGATATGCCTCCTCCACACTCTGTAATTTGATTAAACTAATCTCATCAAGTATAGATGGCTTCAAACCATTCACATACTGGCTACTTACTAGATCTCATCCTCTGAATGTCCAGATCTAATATTCAACTTATAGAACTCCTCAGTACATTTTGTCACACTCAACTCTTTTTGCTTCAAATTCTGCAACTTCCAGAACAAACTGATCTGATAGTTTGTAGGCATAAACTTTGCTTTCAACTTATTCACCATCTGACCCCATGATTTTATCTTCTCTTTTCCTCTTCTTTGCCTATCTATCTACAAATGTTCCCACCAAAGGGATGCATGTCCTTTCAACTTTGTACAAGAAAATTTTACCTTCTTATCTTTGGAGGTACCTTCAAAATCAAAATACTTTTCCATTTCTGTTATCCAATCAAGCAATTTATTTGAATCCAACTTACCACTATAATCCAATGGATTGAAATGCGGTCTTGTATTTACTCTAGTTAGGGCTCTTATAAAACTTTCTTCTTCTTGATTAAGCCTAGGTTGATTTCCTCTTTCTCTTTCTTCATGTTCTTCTACTTCTTCATCATTCATATCATCAACTGGTCGACCTCTCCTTTGGGCTATTTTGACTCCATCTAATCTAGTAGTAATTCTTCTCAACATCTCCATTATCGTTGGGTCTGCATTTTCGCGTACTCCATTTCCTCTACAATTTCTTCTTCCCTCCATCTTTTCATAAGTCCTCTACAACTGTAGGTCAGATCCTCTGTCCACCACCCCACAACAAATATTCAATAGGACTTCACAAATTCTGATGATCTCTTACAGAATGAATCTCACTTTGATATCATCTGACACAGACATGGAAAGGAGGGTCCTCAAAGAGAATAGTTTGAACTGTGTAACAAGAGTCACACAATGGAAGCAACATAGAATATGGAGGAAAATTCAAATTAAAACATTCTCATTATTAGAAATTTTGATTACAAACAATCGACAACATCTGGTCTTACAGATTCGGCTCACAAGCCTAATACAGCATGCTCAAAAATACATTCTTCCTATATGCTCCTCAATGCAAGCAAGAATATTACATATCAAATTACAACTATGACTACTAATTTTCTAATGACCTATTACATTTATTTATATCATAGCCAGGGATCTAGAATCCTTCGCATCGACCAAAGATTATTACAATCTCCGATAAAAAAAATGTAACATGTGCATGCAAGGTTGGCCTTCAAATTTGAATTTCTCCTCGGCGGGTGCATAGGATGAAGTGTGGACCAAAACTAAGGTCGATAACACTCCATGGAACATTTAAAATCATGCCACAAAGATCCACAAGTAACAAGAAGGATCCACAAGAGACAAAATTATCCATTATGCTTGGAATTATTCTGGTGCTCTATTCTAGAAAATGTCACTTATTCCAAAAGTGATAACTTGTCGAAAAAAGATCCAAATGCTCTCAAATCTTGGAACAAGGAAGACAAACACACCCTTGATGAAAACACAGATCCACAGGGTCTAGTGAGCAAATATGATAGATCCACCAATTCAAACTGAACAAGAACAAAAATAAAAGGAAAATATTTTTGGTTGATGTAGGATTGCAAAGAACCAAGGATGCTCCTACATTAGTAGTCTAGATTGTATTTGGGATTTCACTAATTCAATCATCTTGTGCTTAGTTTCAACCTCACACATCATCTTTTGAACCTTGGCTAAAAGCCGATCCTTCTCAATCTGAGTAGCCTGAAGGGATGTGGCAACTTCTCCTTGTATGTCCTACACATGCTTGAGGCGGGCGATCTCCATATATTTTTCTCTTATCTCTATTTGTTTTCTGTCAATGGTGGCTTTCAAACTATCCAAATCTGCTTCTTGCTTCTTCAATTTCTTCTCCAACCTAGTGTAATCAATATACACTACTTTTTTGTGTGGCTTTGGCAAGGCCAATTTTATCATGGGAACACACCTCATTCATATTCAAACCTACAATTTGAATCTTATAGTCTTCATACTGCATTTCTCCCTCAGGCTTGGAGTTTCAAGTTGGAGGGAAGAATTTAAATTTGAAAAGGAATTCCTTGGGGAATATTCTTTATGCAAGTTTGAGGATTGGAGGAACATCTAATTAATTAAACAAATTAAGAAAATTATTTAACTATGCAAGTTGGAAGAAGTAAAAATCTTTAATTAAATAATTAGAAATTATTTAATCAAGAGGGGATTTATTAACATTTTAGTTGAATAATTTGAAATTATTTAATAAAAAGAGAGAAAATGGTATGAAGATGATGAATTAATAAATAACTTTAATTATTTGATTAATAGGAGAATGAAGCGAATTTAAATAAATAATTGAATATTATTTAATTAGATAGATAAACTAAGTAATAATGAGATAAAATGATGTTTAAGTGAAATCAAGATGTGATATGTTTAAGACATTTTCAGTTGTCTATAGTAAGGTTGTCATTGGTATTGTAACATTAGTGATAAAGTCTAAAATGAGTTGAGTATTGAAAACAATTTGCATGAAAGAGTTTGAAGACTTGGGATCAACATAAGATATAATAACAATGTGGGATTCCATAAGTCTATAAATACATCTCACTGAACTATTGGCAATAGGACACTAGGTCGTGAATCTCATGGAATTTTCAAAACACTAAGTGTACCTAAGATGAACACTAAACTGTCAAATAACCACAACAAAATACTCAGAAATAGAATTCACACAATAAAAGAAGACAAAGAATACAAAAAGAAATATCTATGCAAACTTTTGTTGAGCCAAAAGTTTGACAGAGGCACCAAGGGATGTTTTTGTCCTTGGAAAGATTTCTAAAATTTTTGAAGTTTGATTGTGTGTGATTTTGCTTAAGGATTCTGGGTTTTGTTGTAGACACGTCTGATAGTGAATATTTTTCCATAATTTTCTTAATTTATGCCAATGTAAGTGTGTAACAATCTGTGAACAATATTGACAAATTTGAATGCAATTTTCTAATCTAAAATGCAAAAAAACTGATTGATTGTAAGATGCCTAAATTTGGAAGTGATGATTTTGATGTAATTTTGAAATAGAACAATGCAATTTTTTCACTTTTTTTCAAATTTTGAGCTATATGAAAGATGTATAAATGAATGCAATTAAGAATTCCAAAACAAGGATCTACAAGCAAACACAGGCTGAAGACATAGAGATAGAGGAGTGTGCAATTGTTTTTTTATTCAAGTGTAGAAGGAAAAAGGCACCCAAGGATGTCTATGTCCTTGATAGGGTAGTTGAAAATTACAAAATTGAATGTTTAATACACTATCTAAGTGCTTTGATTTGATGTGAAAATAGGTCTTCAAATGAGTATTTTTCTAGAATTTTCTTAATTTAAGATAATTTGACTTAAATGCAAATGTGTAATAATGCAAATGACAATTATGAATACAATTGTTAATGTAGATCTGACCTAAATGACTGAAATGAAGCCTAATACAACCTATGATGTAATATGCTATGCAATTTTTTGAATTTTTATGTATTTTATGGTGCAAAAATGAAACCATAAATGAGAAATGCAAAACAATTCTATGCACAACTTAAATCTAGGATGCAATTTCAAAAGGTATGTAGTGCTAATTTGCTAGGTTCACCAAAATGAAACAAAGAAAAAGAGAACCATATGTCTAATGTGTAAACCTAGGATTCAAATTTTTGGTGTTTGATGTGTGTCCTTTTTCTATTGTTTCATTAAGATGGAGATCAAAAAGGTGTTTAGATTGACTTTCAACCATGAAGGTGAGAAAATTAGACCTAGATTTACATCTTATTGAGCCTTGGGATGGATTGGAATTGATTTGAATTGATTAACCTAATTAGACCATGTGTCCTATTTTGAAAAATGCAAGCTTTCGACAATTGATTGACAATAACAAAAATTTGCAGGAAGATCTAGGAAGAGCAAGGTGATGTGTACCAGTTCTAAAAGTTTGATGTCATATCAACTTCACAGTCTTCTTCAGTAAACCCTTCCATTATAATTTCTTTTGGAGGGATAGGATTACTTCCTAGTTGCCATGTGTTCAACCTCTAAGATCTACCTTAGTAGTTAAGCAAATTGAAGGAAACTTGCTTTGATACCAATTGTTGAACACCCAAAATAATGAGAGGGGGGTGAATCAGTATTCCCTACAATTCATTAAATTATAAGTGCATTACAAAGCATATCATTAAACTTGCAAAAATGGGCACAATTAAAACATGCACCATAAAAAATAAGCACAAGAATACAAGATTTATGTGAAAAACCCTTGAAAGGGAAAAACCACAGTGAGGATTTGATCATAATATATTATAACCGATTACAATAGATTACAAGAGGCTCACTACCTGAAGGGATCACTACATGGAGGACTCACTGTCCAAAAATAGGAGGGCTCACTACCCAAGGAAGATCACTTCTTCTAAAATTACAAAAGATATACAAAAGGATAGCTCATTGTCAAGATTTGAACTACTTACAATGTATCTACTATATGTTGAAGATACAGTTCCACATTTGGCTCAGAAAATTGAATTTACACACTTCATTATTTTCTATCATTAAATTATCACTAGCACTTCTTGCACATCTCTTAAATTTATTTATTTCATCTATACACTAAATTGTCCTATATATGTATATGTATTTCATAATTAATCTTACCATCAATTAGGTTAGCCTAATTGGATAAAACATGTGACCCCAAAACCTTTCCACTCAAAACTCCATCACACATGCCTTGTGGAAGTAATCAAAGCATGTTCTTCACAAAGATAGGTCAGCCTACTATGAATCATATCCATACAAATTTTATTCTTGCATGACACTAAAACCCTTAGGTTGGTACTACACAACAAAATAGGTGAAGCAACAATTGAATAAACCAACTATTCATCCAAAACTTGACGTGGAGACCACCAAACCACTTGAAACATGGAGTGCACACACATCTAGCATATTCAAGAAATTCTTGAAATTTGAAAAGTACGATGATCATCATTGGTGGAATGCAGAGCATTCCAACATGAACTTTGCACCTGTGACTCTACTTCTACTTAGTTTGATACTCTGTCACTAATATCTTCTATTGTGAAGGACATAAAACCTTGAAAAATTGGATATGAACTCCTTCAACATGTACCATTATCACCCAAAAATCACATGCAAAGATATTAAAAAGTGGTGCAATGTAGACCACACAATTGTTCCTCTATTACATAAATTATCTTAGTCTAGGACTTAGCCCTTTTCCCAAAAACATTTGGTCTTCTCTAGACTAATATGCCATCAACTATACAATGATTTTCCATCAATGATAACACCATACACCATCATGCTCATGTTACCAAAAATCTCCCCCTTTCTCATTGATGGTAACACACTTCTCTACTTCACCCCCCCTTTGAAATCAAGGACAAAGGGTATTAAATCCACATTACATCCTCTTACTGATATATTCACATGATAGTAGCTCCCCCTAGCTATGTTATCCATCACCAAAATAAGACAAAATTTCATTGCAACACCATCTACTAACTTCACATATGTACATGAGATCAAAAATTGTTTATACAATTAAAAAATGTACACCTTAACTAGATGAGGGTAATATACCATGATATGATGCATTCAAGTTTATAAGGTGTGCCTCTCAATCCTTCTTGGAAACCTACCAATCCTTCTTGGTGAAAGTAGGAATGTATCTCTAGTTTTCAAATTGTACATAAAGGTATTCTCCTTCTCCCAGAGAATTAGGCACTATTGTCTTTTGCACAAATTTTTCCATATTGGCCAAAACTTAAGTTAAAGGTGTAAGCCTTACACTTACCATATCTCGTTTTGTTCCAATAGTAAAAATAATTAACCATGTATATTTTCAATGACCACCCTAATTTCTCCATCCCCATAATTCACTAGATCATATACACTTGAGGTCTGAAAAATTTGTGACTCAATTGAGTCCATTTGATCTTTTATGCTCTTAGTAGACAATGGCCACTTCAAACAAAATTAGAAAAATAGTTGGCTTTCTCTAAAGTCTTTTGAACATCCTTCAAGTTGCCTTGCAACTTGGCATGTGTAGTAGCACATTTATCTGATGCATCAGTTAGCGTCTTATCATTCAACTTCTTTTCAATTTCCTTCTCTATATTCTCTTCTAGACTTGAAGAGTACGCCTTAAAATAATATAACAATAACTTCAACTATTGTATACCTGATAAAGAAGTATCAATGGATACTCCTTGGAAGGCCATCTTGCAACACCTTGAAATCTTCATCAACTAACTTTGTGCTCTTCTAGAAGGTTTGAAGTATCTCCTTTCTTGTGGAGGAATGAAATACATCACCAAACTGAGACTTATAGAGAGAAGAGATCCTATCCATATCAACTTGATCTTGCTGCATAGGAATTTTGTAATAGTTGTGTAGATACCATTGGTTGGAACTACAATTGCATATCCAAAAGATATTTGAATGAATCTTTGAAGGGTATAGAAGATTCACAAACTATTTTGGTGCTCTCATCTGCATGTTCATTATTCTTCTCCTTCTATCCAATGTCTGGATTCATTTCTATAGCCTTCTCACCTTTTGGAGGAGGCACAGTTTGTTCCTTTTGAGCTTCACTATTCTCTGGGACTCCTTGCTCATATTCTTTTCTCTTCTCAATAGTTATCTCCACATGCAAAGGGGGGTTATCTCTCAAAATTTCTTCTTGCTCATGCTCATGTTTCTCATTGGTTGTCTCATTTCTTTCTAGGAGGGATGTGTCAAGTGCTGCATTTGATCTTCATCACCCAAAGAGGCTCCCGGTTCTTTAAGGATATTTTCAACTATTTTCAACATTTCTTTCTTTAGCTTCTCTATATCATCCTTTTCTTTGCCCATAAGATATTTACTCTTTTCTTTGTCCTAAATTATTGGGCATATAATTGAGATAAATTAACTCTTTCCTCAAGAGTTAATAAGGAACCAATCTTCTCCAAGGAAAAAAATTTCATTTTTGTATCTTTTGCAATAGTCTCTTGTCTTCTTGCACTCAATATTCCTTCTGGATCATCCAAAAACTAATCCTCTATCTCATCTAGGCGAACATTAAATGTAACCATGTATTTTACAATGATCTCTTCAATTGTTGACTTTTTTGCACCATAGGTATTTGGATATATTTCAAATGTATCCATCAAGAATCCAAACTCTACTATAGCACTAAATAGTGCATCAAAATTCATGGGACTATGCCCATGAACCGGTGGGGTCTCCTCTTTCTCCTTTCCATTTTCTACACTAGTCTCTTCCTGAAAGACTTTTGATTTCCTTTTGTAGACTAATTGATGTTCTTCCAATTCCTCTTCTTCTTCTTCTGAATTGATATACCTAACTCTTGTTTCTTTTTCTTTCTTTCTTCTCTTTGGAGTCTTTTGTTGCAAAGTAGTGATGGATATGTCTATCTTCCTAGAACCACCTATTGGTTTTGTTCCAGAAGGATTTGTAACAATAGGTGAGGAGCCTGAGGTCTTGCTTGACCTTCTTGTCCTTGATGTAGTTTGTGAAGGAGTAGATGTGCCTTTATATTTCTCCATAGGCCCCATAGGAGTACCAAACTCCATTTCCAACTCAACTTTCATCTTTTCAACCTTTTCAAGTCAATTACTTCTTTTTCTTTTCTAGGTTCTCTTTATTTGATTTCTCTTCGTAAGTACCAAAACTTTCAAATGTTGTATCTGTAGGTTTTCTCAATACAATCTTTGCAAGGCCAATGAATTCATATTCAACTACCTCATAAGGCATCTTTGGAACCCAAATATTTTTGAGTTCAACTACTTCCATGTAGTAATCTTAGCTAACCATAAATTTTATATCATTTTTATGCTTATTAACAACTTCTCTTAGAATTCTTTCTCTCTCTTGCATTTGGGCTTGAAAGGTTTTGAAAAACCCCAAAAAATTGTCTTGTGAGACTTAAAATCTACAAATCTCATCAAATGATCTCTAATTTGAACAACTATAGGGATTTTTTTTTTCATAATGCATTCTTTGTTTTGAGAAACTCATTAAGAAAGTAAAACATTAACAAAATGATGAGAGCATTGTACTAGAAAGGATACCTTGACTCCTTTGTCTTCTATAAATTTTCCAACAACTATAATCGTAGGATCTCCCATAGATCAAAGTCTTTTCCTTATTTCATCATTTGATATGTTGTGTGAATCATGGTGGTAGTGACAAAATTCTCTATATTTATTTATAATATATTGTAACCAATCATCATTGTAGCATATTTGATTGTCGGATCTTCAATGTCATTGATTAGGGCTACACTACTCAAAACCAACACAAAACACAACAATAGATACCAACACAGAAGATGCAAGGCAAAAATAACTCACTTTCAATTATTTTTAGAAAATAAAATTACATATTTAGAACTTACAATGCCACAACCTCATGGGCTTGATTCATTGCAACAAAATCAACTCTAAAAGAAAATCTATTATTTAGAGCAACAATCTGCACTAATGGATCCACCTTCTACAAGCCCCACTTAACCCTTTTATTTTACCCAATAACTACCCTAGAATGTTCTAGAAAGTGTAACTTTCCCTTTTGTTTTGGTGCCAAAAGTCTTGGCCATTTAATTTCTTGCCTAGGAAGATATTTTAATGAAATTTAGTTTTTGGGCGGGTGCATGAAGTTGGGTACCAATTTTCTGGCGACTTATGATTTATTTTTTAAAATGTGCTCACGTTATAATGCGCACACATTATTTCACGTTAAAGAAAAAGAAAAAGGTGAAATTATTTGCCTTGGAATACCAACCCAAAGGCTTGGAGGGCATTCCCAACAAGGCTAGAGATGTGTTTTTGCAAATTCTACAATTTTTCACATAATCGGGTCCGTGCTCACCATCAAGATTGCATCTAGTTCAATATTGATAAGATAAAAAACATGAGTAATGTTAGGTTCTCTCTTAGCTATCCAACGATGTAATTTTTTTCACTTTTCGACAATGTTAAGCCTTTCATCCATAATTTCTTTTGTTTGTATGTCTGTTTTTCGCCAAAAAACAGTGTTTAGTGTTTTTTTGTTATAAATTAACTGTTCATCAAAATTTCAAATAAATTACAATTTTAGAAACTAGACTCCAATCTACAATTTTTTTTTTTTTAAAAAAAATCAATTATTTTCAAAATTTGTAGGGGAGCACCAAAATGCCTTTTGAGGCCCACTTAGAAAATTAGTAAAAATCAAATATTCATTAAAAATTATTAGAAAAATTGTGCACCAACTAGATGCTATTAGCTAACTTCTAACTATAGCAATTTTAAAAATGCTACAAAAAATTTCACCATGCTTAGGTCGTACAAGAGTTGCTATGTTATGTTTTTCTGACAAAAACAACACCAATTTCTGTACATCCCTCTTTTGAACCACTTAATCTCAACCATTTTCAAAATAAATTAGTAGTTTAGAAAGTAGACTCAGAGCACTTTGATCCTTTTTTTTGTTCCATCTAAAAATTTTGAGTGTAACTATCCTCAATTTCACATCCAAGGTCAGCATTTTCTGATTTCAGAAAAAAAGTGGCCATTTAAGCCCCCTTTTTGGGAACCATCACGGTGCACTTACCCTTTTATTGGGGTAGCTTCTCAAGGCCATAAATTTTGATCCGGGTGCCTGATTTGCTATTATAATATATCATTGGAAAGATTTGGAAGAGATCTACAATGTTGAAACCATCAAAGATTGTTTCATCCACTTTTTGAGCTATTTTGGGGCTTCTAAGGTTTCCAAATTTGAATTTGAAGCTGCATTGGAGAAATTTCACGGGATGAAAAATTTTAATATCTCCCAAACCATTTAGGGTATTGAGATGATTCTTCACCATCGAAAATGTTTTTCAATTTTTGGTCCTTGGGGTAAATGCTTAGGTCCATACAAGCCTGTTTAGGCTGACTTAATAAAAATAGTAAGTGACCTCTTTTCACCTTTCTAACTTCTGACTGTCTTACACCCCTTAAGTGCCATCACATGGGACTCAAAAAAACTAAAGAAAAATAAGGAAACTTTTTTTTTGGGTGGTGCAAGATTTCCCTACACCATTGGATGCTCTTGCATCAAACACCTAGGGTAATTTGAAAAGTGACCCTATCATATCTCAGGAGTTACAGGGAAACTAAGATGGTTAACCTCAGCCTTAGACAACCACGATGAATCTTCAATAGTCCTTCCTTTCCATTTAACTAGATATTCTTCATATTACCTATTTCTTGTACTTCTACCCACTTGACTATCCAAGATTTCTTCCATCTCTTCCTTCTATAAAGTAGGTGCTAGAATTTTCCATTGTTCTTTTATTGGCCCATCCTCTATATCACCTTCATGATACTCTATCAAATTAGCAATGTTGAACATAGGAGAAATGTTTATTCTACTAGGCAACTCTACCTCATAAGCATTTCTTGAATCATGCTTCTTCAGGATCTTACATGGTCCAAATTTTTTCACGTTCAACTAGTTATATGTTCCCATTAGGAACCTAAGTTCTTTCCCTAGGTGAACCATGACATTATCACCAACCTAAAATTCTTTAAATCTCCTCTTTTTATTGGCCTTAGCTTTGTACTAAGAATTCATCTTATTGATGTGATTTCTTACCTCTTCATGCAAGTTCTTTAGGTGCTCTACAAAATCTTCAACCTCAGTACTACTCTTTTCTCCTTTGTCCATCTTCCTCAACTCAGAAGCATTCATGAGACTGCTCCCATATACAATCTGGAATGGGGATTTACCAGTACTCTTGTTGATAGAATTGATGTAAGAAAATTCTTCCTATGCTATAATAAAATCCCATCCCTTGGGCTTATCTCCTACTAAGGAACTTAGCAGGTTACCCAAACTCCTATTCACCACCTCCATTTCTCCATTAGTCTATGGATGGTGTGCATAATTGAACTTCAAATCTATCTTCAACTTCTTCCATAATGTCCTCCAAAAATAACCAAAAAATTTGGTATCTTTGTTTGAAACTGTGCGAACCATTCTCCTAGTACCTACAAAACAACATGAGTAAACGAGTTAAACAAGGATTTGCAAGCCAAAACAAGGATTCCCCATGAAATCCATTTAAAAATTCAAAATAGGAAAGAAAAAAATGAAAAACACAATGTAAATGACAAAACTAGATTCAATCCTAATTTAAATATGCAAACTCATTATCCCATGGGGGAATTGGTGCCAATTTGATGTGAAAATTGGCCCTTTCCCAATTCCTACGATGCAAGCTTCGAATGTTGAAGACGATGTTGATCCACTTTGATGAAAGATGAGAACTCCAAGTCAAAAATCTGAAAAACCTAGCTATGACTCAATGATAATGGATAAAATTCAAGAGATATTTGAGCATGGTAATTTTTCTTGGATTGTGGATGATCAAATGAGGAGAGAAGATCTTTATTTATAGGATTCCAAGATGGATGAATGTCCAAATTTGAGCAATGTGGGACTAACATTCATCCAATGAAATGGTGCCACTTGTCAAGCTATGAATGGATGGAGGATGTGCAAGATTTGGGGTTTGTGCCAATAAATGCTAATATTTGAAATTCAATTTTTTTGAAATGACATGCAAGAGGGAAGGGAAAATGCAATAAATGCCACTTGGCTCAAGACAAAAGGACATGTAAGATGAAGTTATTTCCTTGTTGGATGTATATATTGATTTGGAATTTTTGAATTCAAATTGAGAGAATATTCCAAAAGATGCCTTGTGAGGAAAATAGAGATTTAATAAATGAATTAAATCTATTTTCATGTGCAACTTGCATTATCTAGAGGATGTGACATGAGATGAGGTTAAATTAATCAAGGGTTAATTAATTTAATAGGAGATTAGATGATGTGACTTATTTGACTTAGATTTATGGATTTATTAAATCAAATAAGAGAGGAATATGATAAGAGGCTAATTAAATAAGGATTTTGATTTATTTAATTAAAAAGGGATGGTGTTAGATTAAATCAAATAAAGTTTTAATTTATTTAAGTTAATGGACAAACTTTAGAGATTTAATCAAATAAATTGATTATTTAATTAAACAGGGAGAATTAGATTAGATGGATTGATTTCATTAACAAGAGAAAGTGACTTAATTAGACAAAATGATTTATTTAATTAAGGGATGAATATTGATGAATTTAATTAGATAGGGGAATTTGATTAAATGGTTAGACCAAGAGATGATTTAGGAAGAAATGATGTTAGTAAGTCAGGATCGAATGCACGATGTCAATCAGTATATTTTATGTGTCTACATTTTGCCCCTCTCTGAAGTAATGGACTCGTTGCGTTGGTTCAAAGAATAACCGATCTCGATCAAAACCAAAAAATTTCAATATTTTAAAAACTTGCCCCACTACTGCCTGGCAGGAGAAAACATGCCATTATAATGCCCTTTGAGGGATCAAATGAAAATTTTAATTTTTTGGGTGATCTCATGAAAAAAGGTGACCAAGTACCCAACAAGTCCGAAAGGGGTCCGGGAGGCTAAAAGCATGTCTAAATACAATAAAACAATGAAAAACAAGCCTCAAACAGACAAAAACAAGTTCGAGGGTCCAAAACCCTAGTAGGATAGCCATTTAGGGGCACAAAACCCTAATTTTTAGGCTTAAAAGGGGCCCAAGGGGTCACTTTCAAGTCATTTTCACTCACCTCCACTAGCAAACTTACGATTTGAGCTTTGACCCTTTGGCCATATGGTGCAATGACAACTTCCGCTACACATTTTGGACCGAGTTTGGACATACCAGTGGCCACCTAGCATTGGTGCACTGGTATGTGACCTTAACTGAAGCTTAGTTTCTTCATTTAATACATTAATTAGCCCTTTAAAAGATGAGCTTGCCTCCAACGACACTATTATAGCACCGCTTGGCATTTGAACTACACTGCTAATGGCCATTTAGCGTCACAGTGGTGCAGTTTGGAGTTTAGAAACTCCGCCATTGGGCTCGGGCTCGGCGGGCCGGTTTGGGAAAAGTGTGCGACGACACTGCCCTTTTTATGTAAATTGCGACGTTGGGGGATAAAGTGTGCCGCAGTGACATCATTTGGCTTAATTTAGGATCCAGCGTCGAAGTTGGAGGAAACTCAAACTGCGACACCATCACTAATTGCACTGCTAGAAGCGAGCTTGGAGCGTTTGATCAGGAATTTTTCAAAAGTTTTTAACATGCTGGCTTTCCTTGATGCAGGATGGACCAAGGGAGCTCTACTCTTGGGAGCACTAGTCACAAGATTTGGTGAGTGTCCTATGGGACTTGAGTGACAGAGACCAGGACCAACTGGGAGTTGTTGGCTTATGGCATATTGCGTATGCAGTGCTCGTGCGCACACACCTAGGGATGCTATTAGCGCTGGCCGAGAGGTGGCACAACGAGACATCGTCGTTTCATCTTCCCACTGGCGAGGTGACCGTCACCTTGGAAGATGTTTGGCGCATTATATGGTTGTCGATTCATGGCCGACGGGTGATCTATGATATGGAGGAGGGACACGAGTGCTGCATCAGAGTCTTCACTACACAAGACATTATCTATTGTGAGGGTCAGATTGAGCTAGAGAGATACAGAGTTATCGCACCCCCCTTTCGCTGGGCAATTCTAGCGATCATTTCAGGTTTGGTTGCCCCAAACAGATGAGGGCGGTATTTTAGTCTGGGTTGGGGATACTACTGGGAGAGGATGGTCCGAGACAGGCCAGTTCAATTTGCATGGGGGCCTGTCCTTCTGGCTTCACTTTACAGGGATCTCCACAAGTACATATATGTGGATGGTAGAGTGTTGGGAGCCTTAGTGACACTTCTTCATGTTTGGGTGTGGGAGCACATTTCTGTGCTACGTCTACTGGTCATTCTAGTTCCGATGGGGGCAGAGGATGCCCTTGTGGCACTATATAGAGGCAGTGTGTCCTTCACACACACTGGCAAGCATGGGATCCTCTACTGGAGGCAGGTCCTAGACAAGATGCTTGTCTTTACTTAGCGTCCATACCTTGGTCAGCCTGGATGGGCGGATGATGCTACCCATCTCCTCTACTGCCGCTAGGATCAATATATGCAGGGCTAGGAGCACATGATGATCGAGCGGTACCTGCTTGGGCATGCACAACGTCAGTTCAAAGAGCAACAGGATCGGCCAAACGATGACTATGTAGTTGTCTTTGCATGCAACATGACACAAATAGCATGGGGGCCTAGTATTCCTACCTCCAAGGCAGTTGACAGCTTTTGACAGTTGGTAGCCCGATCGTGGGCTTATGATCAAGGCTTGGCAGATCCAGGGACCACACAGGCCTATAGAGACTGGTTTAGACCTCCTCTTCGATTGACCATTCCAGGCGAGGATCCAGAGGTGTACAGGGTTAGAGGCAGGGGGAGAGGACAAGGATGATGGCAAGGACCAAGGGTTGAGATTCGACAGGATCCATCAGGGGTGCCCCCAGTCCCACCAAGTCATGGGGATGTCCACATGCAGGATCAGCAGTAGGATCCACCAGTCCCACCACCACGAGTTGAGGGTGAGGACCAGCCTCACGTGTAGCCACGTGTATAGCCAGCAGGGCAGGAAGATGCATGGGATGCCTTGATTTTATAGTTACAGTCCCAAGTTCAGGCAGTGACAGTAGAGAGAGACTAGGCGAGGGCTGAGAGAGAACAGCTCAGAGCAAAGAGGGATTAGGCTGTGCAGTAGAGACAGGCTACAAAGCTATAGGCAGCCACTGAGCTAAGTTGTAGGCAACAGATTGAGAGTATGACAACCTCCTCTTCAGAGGGTACAGTGCCAGTATGATCTTATAGGGATGCTATCAGAGAGATAGAATACTACCATCGGGCCTACCATGACACTGTACCTAGAGCAGATTGGGTCCCCGAGTACTCAGAGTGGGCTAGCCAGAGACCACCAGAGGGTCATGGTGATAGGGGTGAGCATAGCATTCATGGAGATCGAGCGTGGTCTAGATGATACACACTTTTTGTACCTTATGGGCTCATTTTTGATAGCCCGATGGTCATTTTGTACTGGTTGACACATATGTACAGTGATCTGATTTATTCTTTGTACTATGATAGTGATATGATTGATGATATATATGAGCCAATTTTGATGCGATGTACTGTGTACATGCATGGATGATTCTTCTATATGCTTTGCAATGATGTTTTATGGATGCATTTATTTCTAATGATGTTTATGCAATAACTAATAGATCTATATTATGCTCACCTATGATATGATGTGCAATGATGTTAACTATATGATGATTTATTTTATGCTAATGCAATGTGTGAGATGATATGATCTATGGTATACACAATGATGTGTGGAATATGCTTATTTATGAGATGATTTATGGATGGATGTGATATGATGCGATGGTCGTGATATGATGCTAATGAAATGGTGTTGATGCATAATGAAATTGAGATGCTTGGAATAACAAATGTTATTATCCTAAATGATGATGTATGTGATGCAATGATATGTCAATGCAAAGTGATACGTTGATGCATAGTGTAAACGTAATGTGATGATATGATGTCATGATGTTATGCAAGTATGTATGCCTAATGAATTAAATGCTTATATACCTATTGCTTATGATTATGCAAAATTGATTATGGAATGCTTTTGCAGATGCTATGTGATGATTTTGATGGTAATATGAAATGAAATGCAAATGAATATTTATGCAATGATTGATATAATGCCATGAGATGCAATGTAATGGGTGAAATGCAATGACATGGATGCACCTATTTATGAAGAATGTTTATGATAACCTATTTATATGATGATAAGAATGCAATGTTTCCTATATGCCATAGGCTAATGATTTCTATATGATATGCTTATGCAATATGCTAATGATTTGTGGATGCAGGATCGATGACAACGATGATGATGATGATCAACTGTCATAGTACCTTGTTAGTGCAGTTAGTAAGAAAAGAAGTCATTTCAACAAGACACAAGATGACACAAATGCAAATGATGATGATGATTACTTGTCAAGGAATTGGGATTTTCAAAGGGCCAAATTTTCTTATGTTTGATAACACAAGTGGTACTATGCATCGAGGTATAGAAAACCAGGATGGAATTGTACCTAGTGTGATGGACTTTGACTCGACAATCAGATAGGAGTATTCTTGTTCACACCTGACATACGGAAACCTTGCTAGGATGTATTTTGGAAGTTTCAGACACCTCGGACCAAAACACGGAAAGGTAAACCTATCCTTGTAATATTCAATAAGTTGCCCTAGACCTCTTCCATACATACCTAACAAAGCAAGTATCCGCTGAGGTTATATTGCAAGAACGTCCAACAAGCACAGCGGATAAAAGATAACAATCATTGCCCCATTCCTATTTCTCTAAATCCTCTGTTTTGGGATATCATTGAGACATCCTTGGAATGAGCGCAAAATAAGATAAGTCAAAAGATAAAGACCAAGTAAACAAACAAACTGATGCTTTTCAATACCGCTAACGAAAAGAGGATGTGTTTTCTAAGGATCATAACCGAAACTTATTGCCAAAAGATAAAACCCATTATAGGAAGGATTCATCCTAGGACATGTTAGTGGATGGCGGCACGTCATTTCATTTACAAGGGATGATTGATATGGGACCAATTCAGATGATGTGTTACCAATACAAAGAGATGACCAACTCGTTTATGCACTGACTTAGACTTATGACTTGATGTTGGGAGTTCTACCTTTATTCTACTAGACTTGCTTCTGACTGTTTCACCAAAGGTTGGGGATGGCGATCAGTTTATTATGGATGGTGTTATTGTGGGTGCAAGCGAGATGAGATGGATGATTTTTTTCTAATATTTGGACGTTTTTGATGTTTTTGCAATGTTTTGAGGCTGTTTTTGATATTTTCAAGATTTTACAAATGTTTTGATTTTTGATTTTTTGATGTTTTTGGATTTTGTGAGATTTTAACCAAGAGACTAACCTAAAGACCTAGCCTAGGGGTCTCGAGGGTTGGTCAATAGACTAGCCTTTCCTACATTATACACGCAGAGACCACATAGTTCGATTGACGACTTGACCGATTTACAGATGGAGATATACATGATGAGATGTCAGCTTATTATGACGGACTCCTATAGGACTGACCTAAATGTCTCAGGGGATGATCAAAGATCAACCTTGCCTACGTTCAAGCTCAGAGACAGCGTAGTTTGACAAGATGACCTTGTTTTTGGATTTTGAAATGGATTTTGAAATGTTTTGATGTTTTTGGATTTTCTGATTTTTTGATGTTTTGGATTTTTGGATTTTTGGATTTTTTTTATTTTTTGATTTTCTGATGTTTTTTGATTTTTTGATTTTCTAATGTTTTTGGATTTTTGGATTTTCTAATATTTTTTGATTTTTTGATTTTGAGGACTTTAAGATCATACACGAATCCGATTTGATAAGAACATTCCCCTAGCGTGATGCAATAGACTACTCCGATAAAGGCAGGAAAAACTAACCTTGAGTATAGGCTGAGTAGTACTATGAGGGATTACGATATGAAAACAAGACCAAGCTATGGTGCAAATGCGAGTGGATGAGTGATGGATACGAACCTGGATGCGATGAATGATGGAAGCGAAATGGATGGATGATGTCGAACAAGCCATAAAGATCTTGGTGGATGGAAAGTGCTTATTTACGCAAGGCGCCTGTTTGCTAGGTTTTCACCAAGGTACTTGCCCAAAGTGCTACCAAAGTGGTTTTCACTAGAGGATGATTTTTTTGATCCTTTTTCTAATTTTTGTGGATTTTTTGCTTTTTTGATTTTTTTGCTTGTTACCAAGACACCTGTTTGCCAGGTTTTCATCTAAGTAACCATTTTTCAAGACTTTTTCTGATTTTTTGGATTTTTTGGTTCTATACCTGGGAAGATTTAGGCATAAAACTTTTTGGGATGGGAGCTATTCATGGGATTCTACAGAGGTTCCCCTTCGGGTGTTGATAGCTAATATGCCCCTGATTTATAACTTGCTGTGATGATGAAAGGTCCTAACCAATTAGGTTTGAACTTTCCTTTGCTGCTGGGGTTTGAGACATTCTTCTGATTTTCTTTTAAGACCAGTTCTTTGACTTGGAAAGTCCTGCTTCTGATTTTCTTGTTGTAGCTCCATTTGAGTCTATTCTGATAGACTTGCAAGTGATTTAAAGCATCTATGCGTCTCTCATCCAGTAACTCCTGCTCATTTAGTGTTGATACCCGATAGTCCTCATCTGTGATGAGGTTTTGCAATGATATTTTGAGGGATGGGAGCTCAATCTCAATGGGGAGTATGACTTCTGATCCATAGACCAAGGAGAATGGGGTGGCGCTAGTGGGTGTACAGATGCTAGTTTGATAAGCCTAGAGGGCGGGATTAAGCTACAGATGCTAGTCACAACCTGTGTCATTGACTATTTTCTTGAGGATTTTGAGGATTGTTTTGTTCGTGGCTTCTACTTGGCCATTTCCTTGGGGATAGTATAGGGTGGAGAAGTGATGTTGGATTTTGAATTTATCACACAAGTCGCGAACCTCCTGATTCTTGAATGGTGTCCCATTATTTGAGATAATGGCTTGTGGGACACCGTAACGATAGATGAGATAGTTCAGGATAAATTTTGAGATTTTATTCCCAGTGATATATGTCATGGGTATGGCTTCCACCCACTTTGTGAAGTACTTAGTTGCAGTGATGATGAACTTGTGGCCATTGGATGAGGTGGGTGTGATTTTGCCAATGAGATCGAGTCCCCATTGTGAAAGGGGCCATGGTGTGATAATGGGATGAAGCCCTTGAGCTAGAGCATGGATGAGGTCCCCATGCTACTAACATTGTAAACACCTTTTAGCATGATCATGTGCTTCTCTTTCCATTGTGGGCCAGTAATACCCCATCCTCAACAGTTTCTTGGTGATGGTCATTCCACTCGAGTGTGAGCCACAGATACTGTTATGAACCTCACTTAGAGTGATTAATGCCTCCTCAGCATTTAGACAGTGTAGCAAGGTACCTTCTATGCTTCTACGGTATAAGGTATTACCTAGAATCACAAATCTGGATGCCTTTTTAACAAAGGTTCATTTTAGGCTCGATGGTAGGTCAGTGGGTGTGACTCCTATGCGAAGATATGTGTAGATGTCATGGTACCAAGGATCACCTGGACCAATGATTTCACACACAAATTCTGATCCTAGTACCTCAAATGTGGGGATGAGAAGCTACTCAATTAGAAATTCATATTTTGGCACGTTATGAGGGATGTCTAATAGGGACCCAATTGTAGCCATGGCATCTACTGCTCTATTGTTGGTTCTTGGAATCTGCTCAAATGTTATGTCAATGACGGATTCCTTTAGAGTCTCCACCAATTTCTTTTATGGAGTGAGCTTATCATCCTTAGTCTAATATTCATTATTGACCTGATTTATGATCAACTGAGAGTCTCCATACACCTTGAAAGCTATGATGCTCCATTGCACTGCTATCCTGAGGCCGCCTATAGTCAAAGCCTCGTATTTCGCTATGTTGTTAGTGCAAGGAAATGCCAGTTTGTATGACTTCGGTATGCAATTCCCTTGTGGGGTGATGAAGAAGACACCAACTCCTGATCCATGTTGTGTGTATGAACCATCGAAGTATAGTTTCCAGTGGTTTGCTATGTTGAGGTTAAAAATGGATTTGTCTGGAAATTCAAAGACAAGAGGATTCTCAGAATAGATAGGTGCTTTTGCTAGTTGGTCTGCGATAGCCTAAGCCTCGATTGCTTTCCTCTCCACATACTCGATGTCATATTTTGATAATATCATTACCCATTTTTCCATTCTTCTTGTGAGCATTGCATTTGATAGGAGATACTTGAGGGGATCAATTTTCGCAATGAGCTTTATCTTGTGTGCCAACATGTAATGTCTGAATTTTTGGGATGCAAACACTACTACGAGGCAAGCTTTCTCAGTGAATGAGTAATTTAGCTCATGATCGACCATTGTTCTACTGATATAGTAGATAGCCCTCTTCATTCCATTTTCATCATGCTGAGCTAGGAGAGCTCCAAGGGCTACTGCTGTCGCTGACACATATAAGATCAATGGATTTCTTGGGATGGGTGGCATTAAAACTAGTGGTGTCAGTAGATATTCCTTGATTTTGTTAAATGCCTCTTCACATTTTGTATCCCATTTATACGCCACCCTCTTGTGGACTAGGTGAGAGTATGGGTTCTACTTGTCTGCCAGTTGTGCTATGAACCGTCAGATGGATTGAAGTTGTCCTTGGAGGCCTCTCAATTGTTTTAATGTCTTTGGTGCTTCCATCTCAAGGATTGCTTTCACTTTTTCTGGATCTACCTCGATACCCCTCATGGAGACTATGTATCCTAGCAATTTACCTAATTGTACGTCAAAGACACACTTCTTGGGATTTAGTCTGACTTTGTATTCCTCCAGTCTATCAAAGATAGCGCTTAGGGTTGCTATATGATCTTGTCTCTTTCTTGAATTATCTAGAATGTCATCGACATAGCCTTTGACTATTTTATGAATCATGTCATGGAATATCAGTGTCATGGCCCGTTGATAGGTTGCTCCTGCATTCTTTAGGTTGAATGGCATCATGTTCTAGTAGTAAGTCCCCCATGGACAAGTGAAAGTCATCTTATGTTGATTTTCTTTTGCTATCATGATCTAGTTGTATCCTGAAAATCCGTCCATTAGTGATAGAATCTCGTGCCCTATTGTCATGTCTACTATCATGTCGATGTTGGGAAGCGAGAAATCATCCTTGGGACATGCTTTGTTCAAATCCCTAAATTCTGTGTAGATTTTGATAGCTCCATCAGGTTTTGAAATAGGTACCAAGTTTGATACCCATTCTGGATAATCAATTGGTCAGATAAATCCTACATCTAACAAGTTTTTGAGCTCCATTTTGACCAATAAGGCTATTTGAGGATGCATTTTTTGAAGTTTTTGTTTGACCGGCTTTGCTTTTGGATATATTGCTAAATGATGAACTACAATCTCTGGATCAAGCCTTGGCATATCAGCATAACTCCATGCGAAGTTTATTTATCTTTCCCTTAGGAATGCTGCTAGGAGTTCTTGCTCTTCTGATAGTAGTTATTCCCCATAAAATGTGATATGCGGGGTCTCCTTTGTTCCTAGGTTGACTGGATTGCATTTTTTGGCCAAGACTACTGACTTTTCTTGATGAATAGCTCTTAGAGGAAGATTGAATCCTTCATCCTCAGGTGCCTCAGAGAGGTTTTCACCATTGGATAAGTCCTTTCTTTTTACTATTTTCTTGTCAGAGAGTGCTACAGTGTGGTTTTCACTCAAGGAC
The DNA here is from genome assembly GCA_007258455.2 of Sequoia sempervirens. NCBI lineage: Eukaryota > Viridiplantae > Streptophyta > Pinopsida > Cupressales > Cupressaceae > Sequoia > Sequoia sempervirens. The sequence goes on along the minus strand of VDFB02000015.1, from coordinate 335,885,284 downwards.
TTGGATATGATTCTTAGTTTCTCACTTTTATGACTGAAGGATTCAATTGTTTCCTCATAATAGAAATGTGTGTCCAACTCCATTATAAACCCTACCTTGTGATCCCCATCTGGAATGTTATCCCTCAATCCCATGAATTATGAGAGCACCTCATCATTTTTGAATGTATTGAGAACTGGTGGTCCTCATTGGTCATAGTCGATCAGTTCAGGGTACACTAAGCTGATCTCATGATTTGGATGGTTTGGTTCAAAAGAGATGGTGCTAATCATACACAAGGTGGTGTCCTCAAATAACCTAGGTAGATTAGTCAAGGTATCCTCGTCATCGCTACTAATATAGGGCTCAGTTATAAAGTTATGTGTTTCTCTACCTGTGAATATTGGTGAGTGTACTTGTGCTAGTACTGGCTGAGGATAAATGTTAACCATTCTAACTGGAGAACCTTGGCCACATATGGTTATGCTTGGAGGCATACGTCCAAGACTAAGATTTGTTATGGGTCACATCTCTGGTATGATAGGTATTATGAGCCCATTGTCATTTTGTCCCAATCTTTGATTTCTATTGTAGCCCATTGCAAGCATCATTTGTAGGCCCTTGCTTCTTTCGTCCATTGGTAAATTAGCTGCCGGCCTTTCATCTTGATATAATATGTGAGATGGATTTACTTCAATAACCTCATGGCCAAGGTCTCCCCATCTTGTGAATTCGAGATAGTTTTCTGGATATGTTTGTGATGTGGAAGCTTGGTTTTCTTGTGGGCATCCTCGTGATCTAGGAGATTGTGGTAACTCTCCTATCACAAAAGCATTGTTAGAGAGTTTTTAACTCCCACAACCATCCTCTTGGATGATGAGCTTGATATTAGAGATGGTGGGGATGGTGGGGATGGCGAGTGTCTTTGTTGTAGAAGTGGAGGCGAGAGTGGCAAGGTCGATGTATGGTTTGGATGGGCCCTCATCATTCTTTGGCACTTGGGGGATTTTGTAATACTTGGCTTCAAGATTTTTGCAATATGAAAATGGTTTGGGATCTTCGTGGATGGTGACCTCTTGTCCATTATGTGTAAATTTCACACATTGGTGGAACGTTGATGCTACGACTTTCATCGCATGGATCCATGGGCATCCTAGGAGGATATTATATGGAAAGTCAAGGTCCAAGACCTGATAGGTGGTTTCCATGAGCATTGGCCCTACTTGAATAGGGAGTTTAATCGTGCCCTGAGACACTCTTTCTTGGTCATCATATGCTCTTATTGTGATGCCCTTTCCTTTTTCAATGGAATCTTCTAATATTTTCAACTGCTTGATGAGGCTAAGAGAACAGATGTTCAACCTGCACCTCCATCCACCAAGATCCTTTTTATTTTTCTCTTGTGTACAATGGCTTCCAAGTGAAGTGCACAGTTGTGAGATGGTTGGGCAGGGAAATCTTGGTTAGAGAATGTAAGGAGATTAGGCGTTATGATATTTCTGACCATAGCTTGGAATTGCTCCGCATCAAGATCTGCGATGACAATGGATGAGGCTAATGCTTCCTCAAGGATATTCTTATGTGCTGACGAGATTTTTAACAAATCCATGATGGAGATGTGTGCTGGAATTCTATTAATTTGGTCTAGGAAATTATAGCCATTAGGAATGGATCTAGATGAAGGGACTCTATTTGGTTGGGATGATCCTACAATGGTTACTTTTCTGCCTCTTCTGGTGACTCCACAATCTTCAGCATGGGCACCCTTGATGGTGATGACCATGCAGTCTTCATTTAGGGAGGCAACGGCTGTTTCGCACACATGATTTACACTACCCTTCCCTTTCTCATTTTTATTCCCTTTGTTACCATGATTCTACATCGGATTCGTCTAGATTTTAAGATCTTGATTTCCAATAGGTTGTTCCAAGTTTATGATTTTATTATCGATGAGATTTTGGATGATGTTTTTGAGTCTCATGAAATTGTTTGTGGTGTGACCTTTGATTTTATGAAATTTGCAAAGTTTATTTTCGTTATACCAAGGGGGTTTGACGTCAGGTTCTTGGTAATTCTTGAATGTAGGAGGCTTGATGATTTTTTCGTCGAACAACTTTTTCATTATGTCCTCCAGTGGTTCCCCCAAAATAGCATATTTTCATTTTGGGATAACTTTTGCATTGGGGTGGTCCTCTTTGATCATTGAGGTTATTGATGGTAGGATTGTTGTTGGGTTGGAATGTTGTGTGATGAGTGTTTTGGTATTGATTTTGGATTTGTGGTGTGGGTGTATTTTGGCGTGGACCACTAATGACCACCTTGGCATCAACGATACCATCATTAGTAACATTCTTGTTTCTTGCCCATGTGTGAGGTTTATCATTGTAATTAGATGGTGGGAAATGGTTTTGTTGTTCATAATATGATGTTGATTCCGCAGGTTAAGTCACAAGGGCTCTTTCGATGCTGAGCACCTTGGAGATCAATTGTTCATATGTAGTGATACCCTGAACCTTGAGATGAAATTCCAAGTGGCTTTCAAGGTTGGCTATGATGGTGCAAATTTTTTGTTCTTCTAGCATGGTCCACTTGCTCCGATTGGCCTTGGATCACCATCGTTGAAGGAATGAAGCAAAAGATTCATTCTTTCCTTGTTTTAGACCATATAGTTCTTTGAGACTGACATCCATTGCAATGTTACATGCGTAGTTCCTAATGAATGCATCCCTAATTTCTTGGAATGTTCTAATGCCTGAAGGTAAGTGAGAGAACCATTCTATAGCAGGGCCTACCAAGCTCCTAGGGAATAGCCACATCAGATAAGTATCGTCATATGCGACCTCCATGCAATGAACCTAGAATTCCCTGATGTGATATTTAGGGTTTCCCATCCCTTGATATTTGTCAAATTTGAGATTTCAAATCCCTTGGGTAATGGTTTCATCTCTAAGATCTTATGAAATGGATAGGGACACAAGTTGCTTGGTGTTTTGGTTGTTCGCCCTAATTGAAGGTTGAGCACTTGTTGCGAGAGCAACCTGAGTTGTGTCATCACATCACTTTGCAAATCAAGGGGTGGGATGAAAGTGTTTTGGGGTGTTTGAATCATGGGTTGGATGGGTGGATTGGTTGATGCATTGTTCAATGGTATCTATATGTTCTAGCGGGCGAAATAGGCTTCTACTTAATTTTGTATGAACAATGCTTGTTGTTGATCTTGTTATTGTTGTGCTAGGATTTGTGCTTGTTGTTGGGCTTGTTGTTGTTCCAACAACGCTTTTTGTTGTGCTTGTTGTTGTTCCCACAATGCTTGTTGTTGGGCTACCAATTCTGTTGCTTCTTGTTGCTCTTGGTATTGCTTTAGTGCTTGCTAATATGCTTGCACTTGTGTTGCTTGTGCAAGAAGTTGTGCTTGTGCTTGTGCTTGTTGTACTTAATATTGAGCTTGCACTTGGGCTTGCACTTGTGCTGCTTGTGCTTGTGTAGCTTGTTGCTACAATAAAAGTTGTACTTGAGTGGCTCTTTGTGCTTGCAATGCTTGCACGGCTTGGGCAACTTCAGCGGCTTCTTGTTGTTGTTGTTGTAGTAAAGCTTGGGCTTGTTGCACTTGTTGTGCTTGTAATGCAGCTTGTGTAGCTTGGGCAGCTTGTGCGGCTTGAGCGGATTGTTGTATGACTTTCTTTTTTTGAGCTTGTTGGTATCCTCTTTGAAAAGGAACTTGCAATGTTGCATTGTATTGACTTGATGTGGTGAAAGTTGGTGGTGGTGGAGGTGGTGGTGGATTTGGAATGGTGGTGGGTGATGATGTTGTGTTGATGTTTTGGGTGTTGGATAGTGCTATTGATGTGATTGGTCCTTGAGAGACCATGCTTTGTGATGTTAGGGGTGTGTTTGATGATGTTTCCATTGCTTGTGCACTTATCATTTGTTTTTGCGATATCAACGATAAATTTTGTGTGTTTGGTGCAATGTTTTGATTGATGGTTGGGATATAGGTTTGATTGATACTTGGTAGGGGAGGAAGCCCTAAACCAAGGAGTGGTGCAGATGATAATGGAAATGGTGGAGGAGGTGGAAAGTTGAGGGGTGTGAATTGTTGTGAAGATATCATGGTGTCGAATATGCCCCCTGATTCAAACATATCTCAAACTCCTTGTGAATTTGTGAGAAGAGGTGTTTAGGGAGTTGCGTGAAAAAATGATGATGATGGATCATGATGGAATGTGAGAGGAACATTTTTGTGTAATGGGTTTTGGGGTATATTTTGTTCCAATGTTGTGTTTGCATCCAAGTTTTGATTATTAACAAGGGGGTGTGATTGAAGAGCATTGAGAAATGTGTTTCCCTTGTTGAGATTGGGTTGGGTTTTGCGTGATGTTTTGGGATGGAGGTGTAGATGAAATGGGGATGGTGGATGAGATAGGTGGAAAGGATGTAGCCACTATAGTACTTACATCAAAATCCGAAGGCAACTTGGCCCCTTGTTTTGCTAGTTCAAGCGTGTATAACAAAGGGTTAAGTCTCATCATGATGTTGATGATTTTATGATTCTTTGAATTTTGAAGCATTTCAGTCATTTCTTCGTGAGACATTCCAAAGGTAAGGTCCTCTCCTGGTTTTCTTCTTGCGGATTTTGTGATGATGAGAGGGTCAATGGATTGCTTGATTCAACTGGATTAATTTATGCGTTTTTTTGGGTAAGATCGCTTGAAGCGGGTGTTTCTTTGTTGGCTTCCATACTCTTCTTGTATTGAGATCTAGTTAGAACCATAAAATAATGATCAATCTTCGAGAATATGGGAGATGAATCTCTTGATTCCTTGGATCGGTCGTTATTTTATGTCCCAAAGTATAAAGTTTTAGGATACCTTGAGGATCAAAGGTGATGATATGATGATGATGTTAGGGATGGGTGATATGGATGTTTGTGGCTTTTGATAAATTTTGAATGAGACACTAGGCTTCTAGGACTTGCTGATTTTGATCTTTGATTTTGGATTTTGAGACTTGAGATTTTGTCCTTGATTTTGATTTTAATTTTGATTTGGATTTTTGAACAAAAATACCCTAAGATGTTGGATGATGATCTAAGGGATAGCTTTGTTCAAAGGATGATAATTTGAATACGTGTGAGGAGAAGGATACATCTACCCACATCTATTCAAACAAGATGATTGTTTCACTAAGCATATGAAGAAGGATTCATCTACATACACTAAGCTAGACAAGATGATTTTTATAACTTTGACTAAGTATATGCAAAAGGATGCATCTACACATACCTAGCCAAAGGTGATTTTCATAATGTTTTCAAAGATTTAGTCTCAATGATTTTGATGATTTCAAGGTTTTCCAAAAGGTGATGATTGTGAGATGGAATTGTTTTGATGTTTTGGAGGATGGATGAAAAAAAGATTTTGATATATTTTGATCCTAAGATGAACCTATAAAGGTACACTTTGTTTACCTAGACCTAGGTATTGAAGAGCATGCAAATGCTTCCTAATGACCTTTGTAACCAAGAAATGATTTCATTTGAACATTCATTTTCAGATTTCCAACCAATGATTTGTTTTTCTTTTGGGATGGTTGGTCTTCAACACATATGAAAGTTCATTTTGCTTAGCTTTTGCTTAATGTCTTTATTTTACCAAAAACATTTTCTTCAATTAGGTCTTCAAACTAAGATGTCCAATGTCTTAATTTCTTCGAACCCCACAAGATATGTTATGTGGAAATTCAATGAACTTAAGGCAAGGTTTTTACTATAGTTTACTTAAGAAGAAAAATTGAGATATAATCCAATGTTTAGAAACCTCTAAGGACGTGAATCCCAAGGGAAAGCAATAACATATGGATTGAGTCAATTGTATTTATCCTCAAAAGGGTTTGAAATTTGGATGATGTTAAGTGTTTGTTTTAATGATGTTTTCGATCAAGCAATGCATTTTGTAACCCAAGAATAAGTACAATCCTATGGATGTGTAAGACAATATTTGTTGGATTCCCACTTGGAAAAGTCCAGCTACGCTTATCTCTAGTGAATGGTTAGATGCTTGACCCCACTGGCTCCCCTCCACGTCACTCACTTATACAGGGCAGCCAAGCATCAACACCCATGAAACTCCCATGGCATGTTTTCCATTTCTACTAGAAGACCATAAAAGTGTGGGGTGGCTTGAGAATGACCGTTCTTGCACCAACAAATAGATTAAAGGATTTTGGAAAATTCTAGCACATGGGTTTTATTAAGGACTTTCTGTTCATAGGAGTTGACCCAACGTGGCAAGAGTCCCCTTTCCAATCCATCTTGTTGGAGTCAACCACATGATATTGGCGTTTCTTCCAATATCCACATTTATATCCTAGTTGGAAATACTCTTGGCTTTAGAGTGTTACCGGTTGAGTCGTTCCCTTGGGTGAGTACTTTTTCCCCAAGGAAGGCCCTCTAGGATAAACAAAATCGAATGAAGAACAATATTTCTAACTTGATCAATCCTTGTTGGCAACAAGGAGAGGGAATATATGCAACAAAGCCCCCACTCACACTCGCACAAGATTTTGTTTAATTTTAAGCCCAAATCAAAGTGTGGAGGTGATTGCTTTGTCTTAGCCCAAAGTCATGAAAAAGGCCTTTTGATTCTCAAGATCACTATAAAGTGTGAGAGAAGCGCATACGTCCTTTTTCAATGGCTTTAGTCTAAGTAAGCCCTCACAAAAACAAAGCTACACTTGTTCTTTTTAAATCCTCAAAGCAATATGTGAGTTTGTTTTAGAGCACCAAATCACAAGTGAAAGACATTTGTTCAATTGTTTAACCCAAGAAACAAAATCTAGTAAGTTGTTGATCCTATTGTTTGTTTTAACCTTTGCAAGGAGAAATTGAAAGGTTCTTTTTAAGCCCAAATGAAAACTAGTGTTCTAAGAATGAAAAGATAATAAATTTTTAAGGAAGTGTTAAACAAACACTTAAGTGTTTAGAAACACTTTGATTTGACAAAATATCATCACCATACTCCTCCTTCCTTTGTTTTCGATTTCCAACCTACAAAGAAGAAAAATAGTCAAATTCTGGAAAAACACAGAAGTTAAAAACTAGAAAACAAAAGGTAAATAAATCATAAATCAAAAGCATGTGCTAAAAATTTAAATTCTCCCTTTTATTGTCTCCCAGCGTCGCAACTCGTTAAGGCATCGCTGTTTGTTCTCCCAGTGGTGCTCTCACAGTGCCGCTTACCAGTCATCAACAATTTGTGTTGGGACAGAGAGCTTGATTGCGTCACAATTTTACCCCAGCATTGCAGTTTGTGTCAACGTTGGAGTTTAAGATTTTTTTAAACTTCTGCATATCGGCAAGTCCAACGACAAAGTTTAAAATTCAAAATCTTGGCGGGACGAGTCCAGCAGTGTAGTTTGTGTTTTATGCGGTGCCATATAGCAATGTTGAAGAGCCCATGATGCATAAACAACAACACTGTCAAGCTCGCGGTGCCAAAAATAGTGATGTTGATAAGCCCACGTTGGAATTTCTTGTGTGTGAAGAAAACGTGGAAATTTCAAGAAAATGTTAGAAATAATAATATCAGGCCCTCCTTCTAGTGCCAAATGTGTGAACCCTTCTCCTAGTACCTGCAAAACAACATGAGTAAATGAGTTAAACAAGGATTTGCAAGCCAAAACAAGGATTCCCCATGAAATCCATTTAAAAATTCAAAATAGGAAAGAAAACAATGAAAAACACAATGTAAATGACAAAACTAGATTGAATCCTAATTTAAATATTCAAATTCATGATTCCATGGGGGAATTGGTGCCAATTTGATGTGAAAATTGTCCCTTTCCCAATTCCTATGATGCAAGCTTCAAATGTTGAAGATGATGTTGATCCACTTTGATGAAAGATGAGAACTCCAAGCAAAAAATCTACAAAACGTAGCTATGACTCAATGATAATGGATAAAATTCAAGAGATATTTGAGCATGGTAACATTGCTTGGATTGTGGATGATCAAATGAGGAGAGGAGCTCTTTATTTATAGGATTCCAAGATGGATGAATGTCCAAATTTGAGCAATGTGGGACTAACATTCATCCAATGAAATGGTGCCATTTGTCAAGCTATGAATGGATGGAGGATGTGCAAGATTTGGGGTTTGTGCCAATAAATGCCAATATTTGAAATTCAAATTTGTTGAAATGACATGCAAGAGGGAAGGGAAAATGCAATAAATGCCACTTGGCTCAAGGCAAAAGGACATGTAAGATGAAGTTATTGCCTTTTTGGATGTACATGTTGACTTGGAATTTTTGAGTTCAAATTGAGAGAATATTCCAAAAAATGCCTTGTAAGGAAAATAGAGATTTAATAAATGAATTAAATCTATTTTCATGTGCAAATTACATTATCTAGAGGATTTGACATGAGATGAGGTTAAATTAATCAAGGGTTAATTAATTTAACAGGAGATTAGATGATGTGACTTATTTAACTTAGATTTATGGATTTATTAAATCAAATAAGAGAGGAATATGATAAAAGGCTAATTAAATAAGGATTTTGATTTATTTAATTAAAAAGGGATGGTGTTAGATTAAATCAAATAAGGTTTTAATTCATTTAATTTAATGGACAAACTTTAGAGATTTAATCAAATAAATTGATTATTTAATTAAACAAGGATAATTAGATCAGATGGATTGATTTAATTAACAAGAGAAACTGACTTAATTAGACAAAATGATTTATTTAATTAAGGGACGACTATTGATGAATTTAATCAGATAGGGGAATTTGATTAAATGGTTAGACCAAGGGATGATTTAGGAAGAAACGATGTTAGTAAGTCACGATTGAATGCACGATGCCAATCAGTATATTTTACGTGTTCTCCTAGTACCTGCAAAACAACATGAGTAAACGAGTTAAACAAGGATTTGCAAGCCAAAACAAGGATTCCCCATGAAATCCATTTACAAATTCAAAATAGGAAAGAAAACAATGAAAAACACAATGTAAATGACAAAACTAGATTGAATCCTAATTTAAATATGCAAACTCATGATCCCATGGGGGAATTGGTGCCAATTTGATGTGAAAATTGGCCATTTCCCAATTCCTATGATGCAAGCTTCGAATGTTGAAGATGACGTTGATCCACTTTAATGAAAGATGAGAACTCCAAGCCAAAATTCTGCAAAACCTAGCTATGACTCAATGATAATGGATAAAATTCAAGAGATATTTGAGTATGGTAACTTTGTTTGGATTGTGGATGATCAAATGAGGAGAGAAGATCTTTATTTATAGGATTCCAAGATGGATAGATGTCCAAATTTGAGCAATGTGGGACTAACATTCATCCAATGAAATGGTGCCACTTGTCAAGCTATGAATGGATGGAGGATGTGCAAGATTTGGAGTTTGTGCCAATAAATGCCAATATTTAAAATTCAAATTTGTTGAAATGACATGCAAGAGAGAAGGGAAAATGCAATAAATGCCACTTGGCTCAAGGAAAAAGGACATGTAAGATGAAGTTATTGCCTTGTTGGATGTACATGTTGACTTAGAATTTTTGAATTCAAATTGAGAGAATATTCCAAAAGATGCCTTGTGAGGAAAATAGAGATTTAATAAATGAATTAAATCTATTTTCATGTACAACTTGCATTATCTAGAGGATGTGACATGAGATGAGGTTAAATTAATCAAGGGTTAATTAATTTAACAGGAGATTAGATGATGTGACTTATTTGACTTAGATTTATGGATTTATTAAATCAAATAAGAGAGGAATATGATAAGAGGATAATTAAATAAGGATTTTGATTTATTTAATTAAAAAGGGATGGTGTTAGATTAAATCAAATAAGGTTTTAATTTATTTAATTTAATGGATAGACTTTAGAAATTTAATCAAATAAATTGATTATTTAATTAAACAGGGATAATTAGATCAGATGGATTGATTTAATTAACAAGAGAAAGTGACTTAATTAGACAAAATGATTTATTTAATTAAGGGACAAATATTGATAAATTTAATCAGATAGGGGAATTTGATTAAATGGTTAGACCGAGGGATGATTTAGGAAGAAACGATGTTAGTAGGTCAGGATCGAATGCATGATGTCAATCAGTATATTTTATGTGTCTACAGAAACTATACTCTTTGGTAGACCATGTAGTCTCACCACCTCTTTGAAAAATAACTCTGCAATATGAACATCATTGGTCTTATGACACAAAATGAAATGCACCATCTTTAAAAAAATTTCCACCATTAAAAATATGGAATCATGCCCTCTTTGTGTCCTTGGCAAGCCAAGAACAAAATTCATGCTAATATCTTCCCATGGCCTCTCAGGTATAGGTAAAGGATAATACAATCTAGTATTCTGACTTGTTCCTTTTTCCATCTAACATACTCTACAACTTTGTACAAACTTCTTCACATCTAGTTGTAATTGTAGCCAATAATAATTCTCACTAGAACAAGAGCAATGGTCTTATCTCAACCAAAATGTCCAACCAATCCTCCACTATGCTTCTTCTTGATTAGATTCTATCTCATAGAACTCCTTTGAATGCACAATTGGCTTCCTCTAAACAACATGCCATCTTGGATTAAGAAATCCAACCACCTTGTCCTATTCAATGTAATAGGTTCCAAACCAACCTTCCAAGCTTTTACAAAGTTTGGATCTTCAGGATATAAACTCTTGAGTTCATTGAACCCAAAAACCTCTATATTCATCTCTATCAATTTTTTTTCCTTCTACTCAAGGCACCCACAACTCTATTTGACCTTCCACTCCTATGCTTACAAAAAAATTATAGCTCTAAAAAAAATTAATCCATTTTAAGTGCATTTGATTTAACTTTCCTTGACTATTGAGATACTACAGATCCTGGTGATCAGTATATAAAAAAATTTCTTTTGGAAACAAATAGTGTCTCCATTTTTTCAAAGCCTTAACTATAGCATAAAACTCCTACTCATAGATCAAATATTTCTTCTTAGGATCATTCAAATTCTCACTAAAATAGGCAACAAGCTTACCTTGTTGACTGAAAACAACTCCTATGGAAGTGCCACTAGAATCACAATCTACCTGAAAGACCTTATTGAAATTTGGAAGTGCCAAAACAGGTTGCTCTGTGACTTTCTTCTTCAATATATCAAAAATATTTGTTTCTCCTACATTCCATTTAAAATCCTTTCTATCCCCTCTCATTGCTTCAGTTAGAAGTGCACAAATACTACTAAAATTATTAATAAAATTTCTATAGAAACTTGCTAGACCATGATATTCCCTTACCTCGGTAACACTCCTTGGGGTAGGCCATTCAATGATAGCTCTAACCTACTCAAGATCCATTTTAAGATCCTTTTTTGAGACAACAAATCCTAGATACACCAACTCTCTCTCCACAAAACTACATTTCTTCAAATTAATCAACAACTTCTCCTCCCTTAGCTTCTAAAAAAATCTTCGGATATGCATCAAGTCCTCCTCCAATGTCTTATTTAAAATCAAAATATTTTCCAAATAAACAATAAAATTCTTTCCTAAAAATCCTTTCAATACCTCATTCATAAGCCGTATAAATGTGCTTGGTGCATTGGTTAGACCAAAAGGCATGACTAACCACTCGTACAAGCCCTCCTTGGTTTTGAAAGTTTTCTTCCATTCATCTCCTTCTTTAATTGGTATCTGGTGATATCTTCTCTTCAAATCTATCTTCATGAAGTACCCAGCTGCACTCAAACAATCCATAATGTCATCCATTCTTAGCAAGGGAAATCTATACATGATTGTGATCTTGTTGATGGCTATAGAATTTGTACACATCTTTCATTACCCATCCTTCTTTGGTGCTAGTGTTGTAGGTATTACTCATGGACTCAAACTCTCTCTGATCAATCCCTTTAACAACTCTTGTACTTGTTTGTTCAACTCTTCACTCTCTACTAGAGTCATTTGATGAGCTACCCAATTTGGAAAATTGGCTCCAAGAATTAGGTCCATCTAATGACTAATATTTCTCACTAGAGGAAAACCTTTAGGTATGTTATCCAAAACAATATCTTGAAACTAATTGAACAAACCTAAAACCTCTACAGGTACCTCATTAGTATCTTCTTTATAAACTCTAGGTCAATCAATGAAAAACACATATGTTCATACCTTATACCTTTTAGGAACTTTCTTCCATAAGCCAAACAAATTCTTGCATTATTGCATACCTTTTCTTCTACCTCCCTTAGGGGTTTCAATTTATGACGAATGTCATCCTTTATCAAGGAATAGGTGTTAGCATGCCCATCATGAATCAGTCGCTGATCAAACTACCATGGTCTGCCTCACAACATATGAAAACCATCCATAGGAATAATATCAGAAAATACCTCATCATGGTAATTTCCAATCTTGAAATTTACCAGACATTGTTCATTTACCAAAGCTTTATGGTCCCTCTACAACAAAACAATCCAATATGGATTTAGATGTCTTCTTCTCTCCAACTACAACTTACAAACCATCTCTTCTAAAACAAGGTTATTAGTACTACCTCCATTAATAATAACATGGAAAAATTTACCTTCACACTTACATCTGGTGTGAAAAAAATTCTTCCTTTGAGTTGGTTCTTTCTCCTCATTCAACAAGGCTCTTCTAGTAACAAGAATCTCCCCTCTTTCTGCACCCTCAAAATGTGAAGACTCAACATCTTCATCTACATGTGCAACTCGTGCATTACCCTTAGGTCTTCTATTTTTCCTTCCTTGATGTTGAGGACACTCATAGGCTCTATGTCCTCTGCACTAGAAACAAGTTCCATGAAAATCTCCTCTTCTCGGTCCTCATCTAGATCTTCCTCTTCCTCTTTGGTCTCCATTATTTTTATCATGAGGATGATAGGTGTTATCTCCTTTCTGGTTTTGGCTACTAATCGATCCTTCATCGTTCTTTTGATCTTGATTTTGACCTCCATATGATCGTCCACTAGTCTTTCCACCATGACCCCCACCTCTTTGCTTGCTTTCAAACCTTCTATTCAACTTTTCTTATACCTTGAAATCAAACTAATATGCATCGTCAATGGCAGACATTCTTACTAGACCCAACTCTTCTTGAATACTTGGCTTCAACCCATTTATGCAATGAGAAATTTTTTCCTTGTTGGCCTCAAAATGGCCTGTTCTAATTAGGACACAATAGAATTCTTCTATATACTCCTTCAAATATTTTCTCGCTTGTTTCAACCCTTACATCTTCAACAAATCTAGCTCATAGTCCACATGAATGAACTGCATTTTTAATTTGTCCACCATTTGATCCCATCTGGTTATTTTATATTTTCCTCTTTGATTTATTTCTAGCTATACCTCTTTCCACAAAATATTTGCATGGCCCTTTAGCTTGTTCTTTGCAAAATTGACCCTCTCTGGATCTTCCACCTCCTCATACTCAAAGTACTCCTCCATATCGTTGATCCAATCAATCAACTTTTTTGGGTTAAGATTTCTAGAAAATGTATAAACATCAATCTTTGGCCTTTTCCCAATCTTAGAGATGGCCTTAAATAATCTTAATTGTTCTAGATCTATTGCATCTTGTTCTTCTTTGAACTATTCCTCATTTTCAACTTCATCTTCACTTTCATCTCCTTTTCTTGGCTCAAACCATCGATGTAGCTTCTCTTGCAATGCTTGAACTTGTCTTTATAGGGCTCTAAAACCCTCTTATGGTACAATAACATTTCTTCCCCCACTATGGTTTCTTTGCAGAGGCATTCTAATCACTTTTCTTAGAAACCCACAACCACAAGTCTCGATGCAAACCACCTCACGTTCGACAATCTATTTACACACTCAGGAAAACTTGTTGTGATACCACTTAATGAAGGCTACACTACTTGAAACCCACACAAAACACAACAATAGATACCAACATAGAAGATGCAAGACAAAAAATGACTCACTTTTAATTATTTTTTAGAAAATGATATTACAGATTGAGAACTTACAATGCTACAACCTCATGGTCTTGATTCATTACAACAAAATCAACTATGAAATAAAATCTATTATTCAGAGCCATAATCTACACTAATGAAGCCACCTTCTACAACCCCCACTTAACCCTTTTATTTTACCCAACAACTACCCTAGAATTTTTTAGAAAGTGTAAATTTCCCTTTCATTTGGCGCCAAAAGAATTGTCGTTTGATCTCTTGCCTAGGAAGATATTTTAATGAAATTCACTTTTTAGTGGGGTAGATTCTTGGGGCCATAAATTTTGATCCGTGTTTTATTTTCTATTATAATATATCATTGGAAAGCTCTCAAAGAGATCTACAATGTCAAAACCATCAAAGATTGTTTCATCCACTTTTAAAGCTATTTCAGGGCTTCGAAGGTTTTCAAATTTTAATGTAAAGTTGCATGGGGAAATTTCTTGGGATGAAAACTGTAATATCTGGCAAACCATACAAGGTATTGAGCCAATTCTTTCAATGCTGATTTTTTTTTTCAATTCTACTCCTTGGGGTAAATTTTTAGGTCCATACGAGCCTATTTAGGCCAACTCAATAAAAATAGTGACTCTTTTTCACCTTTTTTGACTTCTGACTATCTTACACCCCTTAAGTGCCATCATGGGACTAAAAAAAACTAAAGAAAAATAAGGAAAAAATATTTTTTTGGGTCATGCAAGATTTCCCTACACCACCGGATGCTCATGCATCAGTTGTCCACTATTAGGGAATGCTTGTCAAACTTGGCTCTGGTAAGCTTTATCACAACTTCATTCTTTACCACCTTCAATGCCAAGATAATCCTATGGAGCTCAAACTAGTAATAACCCTAATTATCTCATTGGTTATCATATGCAGCATGTCCAACCACATGAATTTATCTTGCATTCTACTGAGAACATAATTCACCCACTCAACTTCAAGACATAAATTAGGAAACTTTGTCCACACATCTAACTTCTTCTCTTACAAGCTGGCATACTCTTGTTTCAATTGGAAATCATCTCTAGTTAGCACATTTCCCCTAAATTCTTATAGTTTCAAGCACTAGTACAAAAACAATAATATATGACTTAAAAAACTACTAAAAACTGCTTATAAATGACTAAAAATGGTCATGTGACCATTAGTAGTTTATTGCCAGTCATTTATAATGCGACCAAATTGATGACTAAACCATTTTTAGTCATTTATTAATTGTTTTAATTGATCAATTTAGTAGTATACTTAGTCATTAATTTAGTCATTGATTCTTGTAAACTGGTCACTTATTTAGTCACTTTTTATTCATTGATTTATTTAGTCATTAATTTAGTCATTGATTGTTGTTAAATGGTCACTCATTTAGTCATTTTCATTCACTAATTTCCTTCCATTGGTAGTTTATTTAGTCATTAATTTTAATCATCATTTTGATCAATTTGGTAGTTTATTTAATTGTTTTTTGCTAAATTTGGTAGTTTATTTGGTAGTTTTTGTTCATCATTTTAGTCATCATTTTGATCAATTTGGTAGTAGTTTTTACTAAACATCATATCACTAGTTGCATAGAGAAACACAAGTCTTGAAAGAGGAGTATTATTGTCTTTATTAATTTGAAAAGAGTTGTTACATAAGAAGGCTGCAATTCCTTGTAATCCACTACAAACACCTAGTAATCTTTGACAACATATCATAACAAGTCCATATTCTGCCTTTTGCAATTCACAGTCAAAACTACTTCCCTCAAAACCCTATGTTATCATGGTTTAAACCTCAATGAAGCCTTAATTATAATCTTGACTATGCAGGGTGTGGATTTCACTTCCTTGCTATTTGCTAACATCTTTATACATTGCAAACTTTACCTTGAAAGTGTTTGAAACCTCCAATGTATACCTCAGTTTAAAAATCTCATTAGGAAACTAATATATAGCAATAAGTCACTGTCTCAAAACCAATAAGATTGCAAACTATCAAGTGAAACAAGGAACACATTGGGCACATCCAACATTCTTCTCAAGGTCCAACAAAATAGATGAAAAGCAAAGAAACAAAACATAATTACTAAGAATATATTATGCATTTGAGACTTGACTGCCACTTATGCAAAAATTGCACTTGAGACTGTCCTCCTTGATGTGTTGTCTTTACAACCCTGCTACTTCTATTCTCTTTATTATCACTGATAATTAGATTCTACATCTCCCTCTTAGTTCTTTAAAGTGTATATTCATAGCTAACAGCTACATTCTCTTAGCATAGTCACTTTAAACTATTGTCACTTGTTAAAATGAATACTCTTGAATAGGATTGCTCTTCTTTGTAAACTATCCCATGAAATGAAGCTACATTCATTGTAAGAGCATTGTATTTTATCCATACTGTCCCTCAAGATGCAAAATCCATTGTTATTACATGGATGTCCTAAATCTACCCCAGCTCACTATCCTCTTTGACAGTGTATTCATTACCCTTTTCACTATGTTGCACTTTCAACATTGATCTTGACACCATATTTCTTGCATTTAATACCTCTGCCTCCTTATGCATAAGATCATGTCTACATTTTGTTTCATAGTAACCACTCTGATTGCCTATTCATCAATGTATTCTGCTATATCCAAGTCTTTGCACTTAGAAGTGCCTAAATGTATTGTCACAATTTCCTCTTTTTGTATACTATCACTCAGATTTGAAGACACCATCTTATATTCATATGCACTCTAATATTGAAGCATACACAAAATATAAAACCTTTAGCTTCTACTCCATAAAAATATTAAATGCTTCATATATTCAAATGAGCCAAAATACTGTTAACTCAAGGACCACTGGCACACCAGAAGTTCTAATATGTAGTGTATAGGTTATCCATCAAGTGACTACCACTGATTTAAAACCCTATCCACATTTGCATAAAAAACCTATACCATTTGATAACAAATAACACTTGCCATGCATTTATTAAAGGTTCCTCACTATCATGATCTAGATAGAAACACAAATCCATAAAAGGTAGCATAACACTTTTACACACACAAAGCCTGCGTCTTTGTCCATTTAACACAAAAATCTACCAAATAAGGCTAAGATCAAAAGTATGACCCATGCAAGATTGAATTATCATTTGCCAAGGATTTGACTATCTTTTTCAATCATGTACTTGATATCCTTTCTCATAGACTTGCAAACTACCACTTGACATGCCTTCAAAACAACCTCAAAGATCATCCTATTACAAGATTTTGAATAAGGACTAAAACTATCCTCAACATCAACCATAAACTATTTGAAAGTTCTCTTTACAACCAATCACTTAATTCACCAAGACAAAGCCATGAAACTAGGTTACCTAAGCATTATAGCTTCAACAAGAAATTAGAACTGCTCCTATTTATGCATTCAAAATGATGAAATTTTGCCTCCAAGCATAAGGGAACACTTGAACTTGTGTTTGGCACTTTCAACTCTATTTGACCACCACTTGAAAAGCTACTAATTGGATTTCAAATAGTATGCTTGGAAATGTTTATCTATGGCTACATTGCTACAATTGATGACTATGTAAAAATAGTCCTTCTACCCTTTGGAATTTTTTCTCAAAATACATGTTATTTGAATCATCATTCATGATCTTATAGGTGACTATTATTTGGTGACAATATGCACTAGTCACTACACTACCTAGGGTTTAAATGAAGACACATCTTCATATATTATGGTTGTAATTCCTCCTAACCACTGCCCCATTACAATATTGAACCCTTGATGGTACTGTCAACAACCTTGTCATGAATGGTACAACCTTACCCATGACTGTTATCAAATATGAAAACCCTTCATAGGTCATTAGTATGTAACTCATTTCATATAACTTCCACTATGCCCTTGGAACCTTGGAAACCCTCCCAAGCCATGAGATTGTCAACCACTCATCACTACCCCATTATTCATTAATGGTGATCCTCTTATTCATATGACTATGAATTGTCTTGTTGACAAGATTTGGAGAGGACTCTTAGATAAAGCTTGGATAACCCTTGATGAAAATTTCAACATTTTGAACGTACCCTACTAAGACAAAAAGGAAACTTTTAATTCATGTAACAAGTAAACAAATACAAATTTTTAAATGAAGCCCATTATAAGAAGGTTTTCTCAACACCATTGAACAAATTAAATTGAGAAACATATAGAATTCAACTAACAAAAAGAACCATCTATTTATTCCATTACAACTAAATTTATTGAGCAATAACATGGAATTTTCTTAGTTTTTCTTGCTCTGAAAGAACCTACAAATAGCTTAAAGAAGCTTTTTAGGATGCTTTTGCAACTTCCAATATAATTTTTTTGAAATAGAGAGAAATCAAACATAAGAAAGTTCTTTATCTTTTTAGCATCATAGAAGTGGATCATATATGAATATAGGTTGAGTATTCCAACAACACTACATTTTTAGTTGGATCCTAAAAATGTTACAACTTATGTTCTTCTCTAAAACATATGTGCAGAAGCGGGTAGGCGTAGTGAGGTTCAAATAGTAAGGAGATTGATGAAAGATAGATGAATTAAAAAGATACCTGCATGTAGTTGGATTGAAGGGCATAATATGGTACATGCTTTTTTGTGTATGAGATAGATCACATCCACAAACATAGGAGATCTATGAAAAGTTGGAGAAATTAGCCTGGCAAATGAAGGCAGTAGGGTATTTCTAGATTCGAGACTTTTACTTAATGCTATGGAATAGAAGAAAAAAGAATCATTTATCTACCACCATAGTGAAAAGTTAGCAATTGCATTTGGTTTGTTAAACATGGCCCTTGGTACAACTATTAGAGTTGTTAATAACCTTTGAGTATGTTCTAATTTTCACATTGCATCTAAATTCATCTCCAAGATTGTTGCAAGAGAAATTATTTTGAGAGATGTGAACCATTTCCATCATTTTGAATAGGGACAATGTTCTTGTGGAGAATATTGGTGATGCTAAATGAAATAATCTAAAAAATAGGCTTGCACTATAATAATGTTCACTACATCAGATATCTAGTAATAATGAAGGGACATCCATCAAAGCATAACGACATGGATTTTTTTGCAATATGTTGTAGTTACAAGTGCCCTATTAGATATACATGAAAATGTCGAAGCATAGACAAGGAAAGTGAACTATTTCATTGATATTTCAGGCTTTCCAGTATTACCACTAATTTGAATTGAAGATTTTGTGGGAGAGTGGGGGTTCCCTCTCTCTTGCAAAATATTCAATTTAGGCCAACAGTAATGCGGGAAAGCCTAAAAAATCAATGAAATATTTGTATGTTCTTGTCATCAATGAAAAATCATTCAACATAAATAGTTTGATTGAAAATTTGTAGACTAAAGCATACTTTTACCAATGTTCTAGCATAATCCAAGATGTGAGAGGCAAGTTGTCCTGAATCTCTCATACGTGTTATCCCCTTAGCATCATGTATTTGTGTTCCATGTGAAACTTTAGGTTCAAAGGGTCATCATCAAATGAAAACATAAAGTGATAGTCATCATGAGTAGAGAGCAAGGTTTTAATAGCAATAAGGTCAAGCTACAGGAATATACCACTAGAAACTAGTGCATATGAATGAGAAGAAAAGGGAAAAATCATGATGGTTCACACGGGAATCAAAATAAAAAAAGGTAGCTCACTTCATGATGAAGTAAAGGAGCCCTAGACTAAGATCTATGATAGTTCAAGACATAAGTGACTGTGAATCCTCCTTGACAGTGGTAGAGCTTTGAAGGTGAGTATAATGTTCACCATGAGTGAAGGGAAGACCCTAGAAAACATATCACCATTGCCTTAAAAGATGAAGGAAAATCATATAATGGAGTTTTAGTGATAAAAATATAGTCATAATATGATACTAAGTGTGCTAAGAAATATGAATTGAGACAATTTAGTGCATTGTTCATGAAGGAAGGAGTATGGGTAATGTTTTTCAAGACAACCACATGGTCAAAATGAGAGTAGAGGACAAACAACAATAGCATAAATTGTATGTTGGCATATGGCTTGAGGAGATTGTATATGACTTCTAGTGTTGTCATTGATGGAAACCTAAGTCATCTATAAGGTCCGCAAATTTGGATTTGATCATTTTGATAGAAAGAATGAAGAGTAGTGCTTTACCAAAATAACAAATAAAGAACAAGGTATCCGATCAGTTTATTGGTCTGTATGCTTCACCAGATAATTTTTTTGCATTGTGGATCTTGGAGAAAATGTTTTGGTACCCCTACCATCATGTTTACTAATATTAGTAATGTCGCATTGTTTTGTGTTCAAGTTAAGAGATCCGACAAAATTATTTTTTGTTTATTTGTTCATTAAGGCCAACTTGATATGTGTATCATGTTGCGGATGTATAAGGTATAATTATTTTGTGTCTCCATGTTCGAAGATTGTGTTTTGGGTCCTAGCTAAGTCTTAGCCAAATTTTGGGAGATACACATCAAATATTGTGTGCACTTGAGCCGACCATTGGAGAATATTTTTATATTTTGTTTAAGCCAACATGCAGATGAAATCTCTAAGTAGCGGATATATATATATATATATATGCAATCATTTGAAGTGCAAATGTGTGCAAGGTGGTGTAAGGAGTACGAAGGTGTGTACAAGAAGAAAACAAGTGTGGTGTATGTAAAAGTGGCTGGTGTGTTTTGTACATAGCTATACTTGTGCAAAAGAGGTATTTTGTAAGCAGAGCATAAAAGAGTAGAGTAGAGAAGAGTAGAGCAGAAGTGGAGCAGAAAGTGTGAATTTGGCAGGAGGTCAGAATATGTTCAATGAACTTAAATGGAACTATAAACAGGCTTTGAAGAAGCTATCTTTTCAGTTCACTATTTTGTTATAACTCAAACCTTTTGTAAGGCAGCGAGCCTTCTTTTCTTTTGAGCAGTGAGCTCTAAGCAGTGCGCTTGAATGCAAGTGCATTCCCATTTTTCTTATACTTTTAATAGGGTATAAATTGTGGATTAACCTCCACCATGGTTTTTCCCCTAATAGGGTTTCCACACAAAAATATTGGTGTCATGGTGTTATGGATATTTTTCTCTTATGATTGCATGTTTATTTCTACTTATGTGATATGAATGGTTTCAAATCTGGTTTATAAATTAAGGTTTAGTTGAACACTGATTCACCCCCTCCTCTTAGTGTTCCTTGAGTCCAAAAATTGGTATCAGAGCAGGTTCCTCCTTGAAAGTTTAACAACTTGAGGTGGATCTTGAAGCTATGGACTCTGGTAGTTTTGGACAACAACTTATGGTAGCACTTGATGACCTTGATCAGTCGAAAGTAGAAGTCTTGGAGTTAAAAGAAAATCTTATGGATGCTAAGAAATTTATTCAATCTTTGAAGGATAAAATAAATGAGTCAAGAGAAAAGAGGAAGGAACTGTGTGATCAACTAAAACTGAAAGAAGACAAAAGCTTGGAAGATGTTCATTTGAATCAAACCCTAAAAGAGATAACTGAAGAATGTGAAAAGCTTGCTAAGGTTAATGCTACTTAAAGCTTGAGATGGAATCTATGGTGATGAAGCTAACTAAAGAGATTGAAGAAAGGAAGAAGAATGAGGAAAATATGGCTCAGTCCTTAAAAAAAAATATGAAGAATGCATTATAGCTAACAAAAGATTCATTCAGTTGGAGATGGAACTACAACAATCCAGAGATCATGAACAAGGGCTTGAAAAATAGTTAGTTATTCTTAGTGGAGAACTCACTACTGCTAGTGAGTACAAATAAAAGTTCAAGATAAGTTCTGCTAAGCTTGATGAGTTGACTAAGGGACATAAGGATGCAAATGACAAAAGAGGGCTTGGAAACAAAAAAAGAGAAAGCTCTGGATTAGATCAAAAGAACTTGAAGAAAGGAAATCAGATGAATAAAGGAAGAAGACATCCGATAAGACAACCTAATGCACAAAAATTTATTGGTTACTGATTTGTTTGTAATAAATTTGGTCATATGGCTTCTCAGTGTAGAAGGAAATAAAATTCAAGCTGTTCATCATTTCCTGGCCAGTGTTTTAATTGCAAAAAGTTAGGTCATAAGTCAATTGAGTGCAAAGGTATGTCAAACAGTTTTATCAGAACAAAGAATGTTTAATGTTATACTTGTGGAAGATTTGGGCATGTTGCTAATCAATGCAGATCTAGAGGAAATCAATGGAATGATAGATTCAAAAAAAAGAATCCTATATGCTTCAATTGCAACAAAATTGGTCACTTTGCTAAATTTTGCTGGAACAAAAATATGGATAGGAGAGGTCTGGTATACAGAGGAAGAAACTTATAGATGAATGAAAAAGGAAAAAAGAAAAGTTTCGGTGGAAGAGATAAGGGATCAGATGAAGACATGGGTGAAGAAAAGTTAATCAGAGGAAAGGAACAAGTCCAAACCATAAGCTACTTCTGGTAATTCATCCGACAGTTCCTCCAGGAATTGATCTCAGGCCATCAGCCTAGGGGAGTTTTTCAGGAAAATCATTTTCCCCCATATTGATTGTTAGCACCAGAATGTAGGAGATTGATAGTAGGTGTGCTAGCAGCTTATAAATGTGCAAAAAACTTTTGGAGTAATGATTTGTGAAGTGGAAGGTCCGCAGATAGAATTTGTTGTTGCTGTCTATGAAAACAGAGCTACTAGAACTCCTATGGAAAAGTATTAAATGTAGTTAAAAGGGTTAGGTGCGTGAAGTCATAAAAGGGTAATTGGTAATTTCATTCATCACCTTGCAGTATTGAAGAATAGGAGAGCTCTGCAACGAAGTTTCAAAGGTGTAAAGAGAATTTGGTGGCCAATCTATCAGGTTTATCTTGAGCCGATTGGATGGTGATGTCCTAACATTGGATAAACCCTATTGCATCTCGAAGGAAGTGATTAAGAACTTAACCAGGTTATGTGATTTCAAAGATGTGCCAAAGAAGAAATCAATTCAAAACACAGAGGTTCAAACCCTAACGTGTGTAACTAGTGATCAATGAGCCTAGGTAATTTCAATGATTAATGATCCAATCACAAGATATATTACACATGGAATTTCTTATAAAATATTCTTTAGAAATAGGGAAGGATCAACTTCGGTAGGCGCAATATACATTTCACATAAAATGATCATGGAAGATGAAGACTTTGACTTATGTGGCTTACTGAAAGATCAGCTAATGGAAAAAGTTCAATTGACAAAGGAAGCAAACTATGCATTCAGGTTTGGAACCCTAGCTATATGCATTAGATGTTTTTTTCTGAAATGCTTACCCCAAATTAACAATGTGGTATAGAAGGAAAATGAACCGGTCTGTCAAAAAATCTTTAAATATTGTAATGCTATAAATAATTGTGAGGTTGAATGTGGAAAGTTCTTTAATGAATTGTTGAAGATGTTCAGAGAAGCTAGCATTTCCCCTTCAGTGGGAACTCTTGAAGTTGGATCCTCTTCCGGTAAATTGGAAAGGAAGATGAAAAGAGTTAAACAATCTGTTGTGGACACTCCTCTGGTACCCACATTTTCTAAATTTGAAGAGAAAGGGAAAGAAGTGGTTGTCTTAGAAGTATCTGGCAAAGACTTTGAAGGATACACTCCGATGGATGAACCATAACTAGTTGAATAGGTTGTAGCAGCTATAGAAGAAAAGACAGAAGAAGAATACTTAAGAAAGGAAATGATACTGAGGATAGTTCAAGAGGAAGATGGGATGAAGAAGATTACTGATGTATGGTTGAAAAAACCTTCTATTGAGGAAGACTTGATTGAGAACACTCTAGGAACATAATTTAAACACAACAATGTTGCTTTGGACAGTTTGCAGGATGTATTTCTTGATGAAATGATTCAACGTATAAAGGAAGCAATGGCTTATGATTCTCAGGATAAAGAAGAAGATGAGATAATTATACACCTAAAGGAATAGTTCAAATTATCTCTTGTTAAATTGAAAAAGAAGATGAATGAGATGAGACAATGTATTACTGAATCAAACACTATCTACAATTACTGTCTTTAGTGGCCCCATGCAATTGGGAAGTCCAAGGAGAAGTTGGAATAGATTGAGACAAAAATTAATAAAATTGGTCAAAGCTACAACATGCAGTAGAACTTGGATGGTGCAGTGAAGAAAAGAGTTCAAGATTTATAGTTAGAACATGCAAAGGTTCAGTACAATAAAGACAAGCTTATGGGCACCTTTTGGAAGGTGAAGGATTTGATAGAGGGAAGATTGGAGTAGTTAATTGAAGTCATGAAGAAAGGAGAAAAACTGGCAGAGGAAATAACAATTCCTGAGTTTGGTGAAAATTGTCAATCAAACATCTGCAAACAATAGCATAATTCTCATCAGTGGGATTACAGTTGATGCATGGAGGAAATTCCTTCTGGTGATGAGGAGAAATATAAGGTAATTTTCTAATTATGGTGTTAGTTTTTGGAATTTTGAGTAAAGTTTTGGGAGAATAAGCATAAGTATGAAAATGTTTTTGGGGAGTTAAATTTTTTTTTTTGATTATATTTCAAAGGGGGAGATAAGTTGGAAATTTTGAGGAGATTGAAAGAACACTTTTGTCATTGATGTCAAAGGGGGAGAGAGTGTTGTGAAAAATGAATTTGAATCCAAGGGAGAGAAGAGCTGTATCTTGGAATTTTGAATTTTGGTAGTGTTCTCATTTTTCACTAAGTGTTGCCATCAATGCCAAAGGGGGAGATTGTTGGCATATGGCTTAAGGGGATTGTATATGACTTCTAGTGTTGTCATTGATGGCAACCTAAGTCATCTGTAAGGTCCATAGATTTGGATTTGATCATTTTGGCAGAAATAATGAAGAGCAGTGCTTTACTAGAATAACATATAAAGAATAGGGTATCCAATCAGTTTATTGGTCTATATGCTTCACCGGATAATTATTTTGCATTGTGGATCTTGGAGAAGATGTTTTGGTACCCCTACCATCGTGTTTACTAATATTAATAGTGCCACATTGTTCTATGTTTGAGTTAAGAGATCCGACAGAATTATTTTCTGTTTATTTGTTCATTAAGGCCGACTTGATGTGTGTATCATGTTGCAGATGTATAAGGTATAATTATTTTGTGTCTCTATGTTCAAAGACTATGTTTTGGGTCCCAACTAAGTCTTATCCAACTTTTGAGAGATACGCATCAAATATTGTGTGCACTTGAGCTGACCATTGGAGAATATTTTTATATTGTTTAAGCCGACATGCGGATGAAATCTCTAAGTAGTGGATATATATATGCAATCATTTGAAGTGTGAATGTGTGCAAGGTGGCGTAAGGAGTACAAAGGTGTGTACAAGAAGAAAACAAGTGTGGTGTATGTAAAAGTGGCTGGTGTGTTTTGTACACAACTATACTTGTGCAAAAGAGGTATTTTGTAAGTAGAGCAGAGAAGAGCAGAAAGTGAAAATCTGACAGGAGGTCAGAATATGTTCAATGAGCTTAAATGGAACTGTAACTAGGCTTTGAAGAAGCTATCTTTTCAGTTCACTATTTTGTTGTAATTCAAACCTTTTGTAAGGCAGTGAGTCTTCTTTTCTTTTGAGCAGTGAGCTCTAGGCAGTGTGCTTGAATACAAGTGCATTCCCATTTTTCTTATACTTTTAATAGGGTATAAATTGTGGATTAACCTCCACGGTGGTTTTTCCCTTAACAGGGTTTCCACGCAAAAATATTGGTGTCATGGTGTTATGGATATTTTTCTCTTATGATTGCATGTTTATTTATGCTTTTGTGATATGAATGGTTTTAGATCTAGTTTATAGTTTATAATTTAAAGTTTAGCTGAACATTGATTCGCCCGTCCCCTTCGCTCGCCCCCCCCCGCTTCTCAGTGTTCGTTGAGTCCAAAACTGTAGTGGACAATAATCTTCACGATGACAAGCATGATAAGCCAAATAAGGGGTTATGCATACAATAGTGGTGATAGGGGGTGATAGTCCTATATAGAAGAGACTCCCAAAGAGGGTAGTGCAAAAGAGGAAGGCTTGACAGATATAAAGATGAACCTATCAATAAAATGCTATGCTAGAAAGGTAGATTTAGAATTCAAAGGGAAGATAAGATTGATCTACATGCTGAACGGGATAGTCAACAATCAAACATTTTGAAAGTGAGATTTAGAATAGAAGTAGACACACATATCATTATTTGGAATAGGCTGGGTGGCTATGATCCAGTTACTTCTCTATTTAGTAAACTATCTGATACTTGATGCTTGATGTTGGAACCCAACTTCTTTATATATTAGCTATCTACTACTCATGGTATATCGTTCATGGTTACTTCTCTATTTAGTAAACTATCTGATTCTTGATGCTTGATGTTGGAACCCAACTTCTTTATATATTGGCTATCTACTACTCATGGTATATCGTTCATGGTTTCTGCATGACTATTGCATATAAGGCATTGCTTTCATTTATCCTTTCATCCATTTTCCTCATTTGTATGAGATTGACTATAAATTCAATGTAGATACATGAAGCTAGTCGATTCTATTTTCTTTAGTTATATCGTTGTTCATTGACTACAAGTAATGACTTCTTACGAGGTCAATTTAATCTCCTCTTTTTCTTTTATTCTATTTTCTAAAGGAAAAATAGGGTATAGATAATAGATAATCAACATAGAGCTTCAGCTCTTTGCATTAAATACTCTATAAAAATTACATACTCAAAGAGATACACAAAGCAATAAAAAAATAGTACTGCCTTTGCTAAAATTAAGGTAGCTTTTGCTAATCTATGAAATGCCCAACTCATGATTCCTTCCTTTATCATGTATGCAAACATATGGAAAGAAAACGTTTTATATAAAATCTTAGATTGCTTCAACTAAATATTCTAAATGCTTAGCTTCAAATTTGAATACTGAATAGTGAACAAATTTATTATAAAAATAGGGTAATATGTTAGCATTGTATTTTATAATATACATGGTACGGTACCTATGAATGTGTCTCCTACACTAGAGATAACAAGAGCTGCAGTGCAGCGTAGTTCCTGCCTACTGCTGGCAGGGCAGTTTCAAGAAACTGCAGATTGGATTGGAAGAGTTTTGAGTTATTGTGTGATGAATGCCAATGACCTGTTTCAAAGCTCTAGCTAAATCTGTCACCTATACACTGAGAAACACTACATGTTGTGAAATGCACAATTGATCCACTGTAGAAAGATATGTAATCTCAAGAGTTGCTTGCCCATCTCACAGCATACTATAAGCAAGAAAGTTGCAAATCTCACATGGTTGAAAATTAGGCCCATTGAAGAGACTGCATGTTTTATATGTTACAATTTTCTTAATATATTTCTATATATTGCTAACTAAGACAAAATTCAACAGAGAGAATATCAACAAACAAAATGTTTTTATGCTTGCACATTAATTAGATCTAATGCAGTACAAATAAATTCTTAAATTTGCACTCCTGAAATGCAACCTGTTAAGTAGAATCTGTTAAGAATGAGTAGCTAGGACACATAGAACAATGGAGCTACAACTTCATTCATCCCTTGCACATATCTAATTCTTGGGTTTAATTTTGCAAAAATGAGCAGTATATGTTTCAATGATTCCTGTCCAAAAGGCCAATCAAACGCTTGAGGAGAAAACACAAGTTTCAAAAAATTTACAGCAGAGCTACAACTTCTTAATTAGTACTTGCAAAGAATAAATCATTAGGTTTAAAATAGAATATTTACAAAAAGCTTTTAAAAAAACTCTTAATTCAAGCTTTCTAAAATTTGCCTTGATGCGAGTTTGCAAATATCCTACACAACTGGAAGAACTGATTCCAAACACTACTTTTCCCAAGACTCAGTCGATGGCATGTGGTTCTTTCCTTTGTTGCTTTCTAGAATTCAAAATGTTGAAGTACAGAAACAAGAAAGGATTCAAATAGACACTCTGTTTTCTAATTTATAAATTCTCTCAAGTCATCACGTGCAAAAAGAAAAAGGGAGTCTGCAGAAATTTCCATTCATTTATTTAGAATTAGTTAAGCTATACAGGAATTTAATGGATACAAATATTGTTGGGTGTATGAACCAAGGAATCCGAGTGCCATTACATTAATCTGTAGAATATTATTAGTTTCATTTCCTGAGTTTAATGTGAATTATGCCTTAAATCTAAGCATTAATGTGTCAAATACACTTCTTAAACCTTCACAGGAGCTTACTCACAACTCTAGAATTACAATTGATATGGTTCTTAGCTTGATGAATCCATCATAGCAGTGAGGTCAATTTCAGGATAACTGTTTGTGGATGATCTGCAATGTTGACTCAAAATGATATGTTGGGGTGTCACTATTTTAAAAGCAAGGACATACAAGAAGATACCTAAATGCAAGGCAAGGAGGAAGCTGACATATGCATTTAAACCAAACCGTACAAAATACAGAGAAAGCCCTCTCCTGATACACAACCAAATGTTGCATGACATGCAATAGTTGAAAGTAATTTTGTATCGACTATTTTTTTTGCTAGTTGCCACCCTATCCTCACTCAACTTGTAATTCAACAAGCTGCAAACAAGCATTAATCCCAAATCAACATTAGGCTTCAATACAATTGATGATATCTACAAGAGAATTTGCTAAAGCAACAAAATCTGAAGCTCTGAACTAGCATACCTGTAGAGAAAGCAAGCAAAATCATAATGAAGACCCTCATCTCATGGAATGAGCTCATTTGAGAAAGTTAGGCCTGGCACCAGTCCCCTTTTCTTCAACCAGAATATTGAACAAAAGCTGAAGAAAAATACCACTTCAAACACAAACATACCAGGAAGCATGAAACATTAATAATCATTGGGAGGACTTAATAGACACACCTGCCACTGAAAATATGCTCTCTACGCATGCAAATGCAAGAATCCTTTCAACAAAGCTATCGGAGCTGTGAAATGAAAAGGGATAATAATTAGAATGGAATATATATCAAAGAAACCAAAAGTCAAAACAGAAATATAATACATAAACTACCTTTCAATCCAATGAAGAGCCCAATTTGCTTTCTTTGTCACACAAGGAACAGTTTCAATTGCATTGAACAAATGGGTCTTCTGCTCAGAGTTTTTGATGTATGTCTACTTCTATGATGTGATCAATATTGTATATTTTTTCTGGTCACGGCCATACTATAACATGCCAAAAAAAATGATATATTTTTAAGCCATTGCAATAGCTTCTTCCAACCGCTTCCTAGATACATCCCCATAACATTTTTGCTAATTTAGCATGTACACAATACACACAGTTGCCCTAGTAAAAAGTAGAAACCGAACTTAAATTCGATGCAATACAAATTCACTTACAAAAAAATCGCTGGTAAAAAAAATGGTAGATTTCATAAGTTTTTGCCTTCATTTAAGAGGTTTAAAAAGGGGGAGTTAGGGAAGGCATTTAATATCATTTGATTTTATTATTTACAATAGGCTCTCTTAAATAGAACAGAGGTTAACACTTGTAGGAGGAATCAGATTAACACTTGCTGCTATTGTTGTTAGTCATTTAATGGTTGTGCTTTGATCCAGAATCAGAACTCGTTGCAAATCAAGGCACAGTTTTTGTATTTTTAGTATGAGAATTTAAAATGAGCATGTAATTCAAAGTATACGAACATGCTCAGCCATGCATGAAAAATGAATATTCAGACATAATAGGATATGGAGTTCATGATGTTGTATTCTTCGCATGTTCCTCTCCTCAGTCTGAGAGCTTCATAGGAACTTGCTAAACAGAGAAAAGATGTGCAATGACTAACTTCTGTCACACAAGTAAAAATAAGCACAATTGCAAGTTGATTCAATTGTCTATGGACCCATCTTGAATTCTTTGCTCATTCTTCTGCTTGGTCTGATTACTTCACAGGAACCTACAAAATAGAGAAAAAATGTGCAATGATTAGTTTTGTCACACAAGTAAAATAGGCACAATTACAAGATTATTCAATTTTCTATGAAAATTTAGAAGGAAGAGAGAGAGAAAAGGTAGTGCTAGAAAATCTGCTTGTGTGGAAAGTAATATTGAAGACTTTGTCCAGTTCCTCCTTGGTTGACATGCAGTTTATTTTTGATCTTGCAGAGTCTCCTGTAGATGACTTGTATGATCTTCCCATTTCTGGAACAATTCTCTCTCTGAATGTGGATCACTTTGGAAAGAGTCTTCCTCGGTGTTGTTGAACACTTTGCATTGCTTCATGTGCCAAGACCACCCAAATTAAAATAATTGACCAAAGGTAAACAAAATGGTTACCAGTAACCTATACTTTCTTGATCTCCTTGTAAAGTAAATCCGACAATTGCTGTATTGGACAAGGGTGAAAAAACCTAAACATGAAAATTAGGGTTATTGGTACCTATACTATTGCAACACTTGTTGAGACAAATCCAATGACTGTTACACTGCAAAAGGGTGGAAAAACTGGAACAAAATCTAAGGAAAGAAGAAAAATAGGGCTTAGGAATTGCCTTTGAGACTAAATAGTACTTGGCAAACTGTAAAGAATTACTAGCTTAATCGTAGTAGATCTAGGAAAGAAAATAAAAGAAAAATTTGCTACAAAGATTAATTACCTGGAATATTGATTTTTGCTGTCCTCTGCAGCCACAGCGTGTCATAGAATTGCTACCTAAATCAAAGTTCTGATATCACTTGTAATAAAATTACGATATCACTTGTAATGAAATTTAGGGCTTTATATATCTCAAATAAAAAATAAGTTGGCTTTTAAATTTTGCCACCAAAATTTATAGGTTTACAAATGTTTATGTTCTTAGCCTTCAAGTTAAGACCACCCTGACAAAAAAGAAAAAGGTTAAGCTCAAACCACCTGTTCCTTGGGCTTTCATTTTAAACTGAAATAAAACTGTGAACTGGTACATGCTTGCACAGAAGGCGAGGAGTTCTTTCAAAGAGGGAGGAATTCATCAAAAGTTTAAGTGAAGGTGGAGGAGGCTTCTTAAAATCAATAACAGATTTAGTTGAAGCATAAAGCTTAAAACATAGTTATATTGACAACATTGTTTCTGTGTATGTTTGTCAATTTGAATGATAGATTGCTGAATAATGAAAAATAGATAGTTGGAAGATGACAATATAACGTTGGTGATTTACCTGTGGAAGAGTACAAAGTTTCGTTTGTAGGAAAGGGAACCCACGTAAAGTAGAGATGTCTCTCAGAATAGCCACTGTTTGTAGGACCAAGGTAGAGAGGGGTGTGTTCGCCAGGCTCTCTAAGCAAGCTCTGACCTTGAACATAAAGCACCTCTCCCTTGGCCGACTGCAGCCCACTTCGAATTCTACCGTCTTCTTGAAAAATCCATTGTTGAGATTTTTCCCTTGTCATGGTGTTGCCTATGGCCATGGTTATTTTCAAGGCAAAATTCACAGCCGGAGACTAAGAATAAATTGAAAAGCAGCTCACAATGCGGATCATTGATGGCATGGTAAGTGGCACTTGTTTCATCAATGAGAAATTGTGTCTGCAGTTCACGTGCCTTGTCTCAGCCACCACATTTTGCAAACATGTAGACCAGAACCCTCGTAGCAAAGACAGCTCACAACCCTTGTTGATGCAATTTCCGACGAATGCTGCAAGAGCCTCCTCGAAATTCATGCGCTCTCTTGTCTAGAAATCCCCACAGATCCCCTGTCAATCTGCAGAGTGCCAATGAGAGAGCGCCATAAAGAAATTATTGATAATTTGTGCTAAAAAATGTGCACCTTTCTTCATTGAGCATAGGCTGTTTCCAAGATGCAGCAAAAATCTGAATCGTAATTGGCTGTAAGCAAATACATTAATCACTGTTTAACATTTGAACCCTTTGCTATAGTTCCCGGAAGGAACTAATAACAACGTATTAGTATAGTGCAGGGCTACGCACCATGATTTGATGATGGCTGAGACTTCTTTGTAAACAACATATGTATACCCAGCTAAATACAAAATGATAAAGAAATAGAGGGTTGTAATGGAGCTGGGACTCTGGGAATTGCTTGGTCTTTTGGAGGAATGATATTTGTTCTTGTTTATTGCACTGCAAAAATCTCAGGTAAGGAAAAATAAAAAAACTTCTTTAGGAGATACTTTTGATGATGGTGACCAACATTTAGAAATATCTCCTTTTAGGTTAGAGGGAGATCATTGTTGTGTTAGTTGGATTGATACTATTTTGAAATGTTTTTTTTAAATCAATTATCATACAAACTTTACAGATTTTTGGGAGTAATGTTGATGAAGCACTTAAAATGTTTGGCAGGCATTTTGAAATGGAGGATGAATTTGTGAGTCTATCTCACCAAAAGGTCCATAGATATATTGAGAGAAAACTACATGGCAAGGTTATTGAAGGGTTTTTCAAAATTTGAAGAGCTTAATCTGCTTCTCAAGGAGTCTAATAAACATTGTAAGATCTTGGTATCAGAACATCTCCTAGACATCTTTTAGTAAAAATTGGGGAGTATATGTTAATCTATTAGATCATCTTTGTTTCTTAGCTTTGTTATTTGATATGATTTCACTGTTTCAACATCATGGGCACTAATTGAGAATATGATTTTTGCTGAACATAATGGTATAAGAAGATCTAAACTTGCATAACACCACTTCCAGAGGTCAATGATGTAAACAATGTTGCAGGAGGAGCCTTATAAAAATGGCCAAAAGTCTAATAGCTGTCCCTCCGAGAATAAGCAGTGGTAGTCTCCCTAGAATTACAGCTAAAAATTTCAATGAAGATACTAAACTTTGGAATGAGAGTTTCATACTATAAAATGCTTAATGGCTGTTTTGCCCAAGGAGGATACTGAAACATCATGGACATGAATGTTGATTTGGGAGGATTTTCTACTACCTTGGTAGATGATGCCTCATGGGTAGTGAATGTGGTGCCACCAGATGCAAAACAAAATATTCTTGGTGTCATCTATGAGCGTATATTAATTGAGACTTATCAAAACTAGTAAGCAGCAATTTTTTGTGCAACTTCACAATTTAAAACTGGTTCCACACGCATACACAACATCTAGCGATGTAATTGCTATTAAGCAACATTGTGACTTTATTCTGAGATTGTATCCACCATCTGTCCTTGGTACATCTCAAAATTAAAATTAAGGTGAAAATGTGAACTGAATTAGCTCCCAAATTGACAAAGTTTTGCTGTTTAATCTAAGAAGAACCTAAGAATTCCTATTAAGCCTATTTGGATGGTCTACCAAGGGCATGCTTTTGGATTGCAGGTGTGAGGCTTTTTCGACATATCCCAGAACTTATGAAATTATTGATAGCAGCGGTGTCTTTAGCATGTACTAAGACAGGTAATGACTCATTTTCAAAAGTTCATTATGTATTTAAAGAAGTCTCTCTACATGGGTATGTTAATATATCTAGTACTTATATGTTTACCAGGTCAGTAAAAATATTTCTTGAAGATAAGAGATTTTGTGGATTACTTGAGTCAATTGACTACCATCTTTAGATTTATTTTCAAAAATCAAATTCACAAATTGTAAAAAAGAACCATATTTTCCTTCAAAATTAACTATATATTGTGATTTCAAGAAATTTTTGAGATCTTCAAGGTTAAATTGGTTTTAGGACCAATCAAAGTGTATATTTTTAAATAGAAATATATTACTACAATAATTAAACTTTATACAAAACTAGTGAACTTTATTCTTGTGGTGCAGGTGTGACATAACTGACATTTTACTTGAAATGGATTGAATCTTGTAGCCAAAAGGAACAATGATCTTTAAAGATGCAGTGGATGTTCTAGTGAAAGTAAAAGCCTTAACAAATGGCATGAGATGGAAAAGTCAGATAATCTATCATGACTGTGGTCCCTTCAATCAAGAGAAAATATTTGTTGCTGCTAAGTATTATTTGATAGCCAAAGCAGAAGAGGGAAGCTCCTAAATTCTAATGGCTACAACACTCAAACAATTATATCTTTTCAATTTATGATTTGTTAGTGTAGAGTATTAGAAGAGGTCTAGTTTTGGTTATATTGTAGTAGCCATGGTGACCTGGCTTTCATAGGAATGTTAATAAATGCACTAAGAAACCCATGGATCCAAAATGAAATTCAAATAGACATAGGGACCAGAAGCCTCCTATATTAACTGCACCTAACAAAAGGCTAGCTTCAATTGACAAATTTAGGTCAAGACTTAAACAAGTTGTTAATAGTAAAGAAAATGATAATGGTTATAATATTTCAACCATTCACATGGACTTTGAGAAAGCAACTGGGATATCCTAGATTTCACATCCTTGGGGTTTCCCAAAAGCAAAGGTTTCAAGGTCATTGTCTTAATGATAAGGGCAGTCTTCAAACATTTTAGTCTTTAGCAACTTGAAGAATAGCACCATACAATGAAGGATGGGTACTTGTTGGCAAGAGACATTGCAAATGTTTGCCAGTGTTGTCATTGATGGAAACCCTAGTCACTAATTGGATTTATATGTCATCATTTGTTCATACTGACAGTCAGATTGAAGACAGTCAAGCTAGAACAAAGCATCCGACAGTTTTGTGCTCATCAATTCACATGAAATTTTCTATTGTCATTTTGAGTAGTAGATCTTAGGGAAGGTTGTTTGATGTATGATTTGTGTTATATGTGAATCTTAGTGCCTCATATCAATTTGTGTGCAAGTCAGAAGATCCGGTTGGTTAATTTTTTGTTCATCAGTGCATGACATCTGACTTGGTGAATATAGCGTGTTACAAATATTTGAAGAGTAATTATTTAAGTGTTTTTGTGTTCGAGCACTTTGATTTGGGTCCTAACTATGTTGTGGCCAACTTTAGTGGATGCACATTGAATATTACTCATGATTTGAGCCAACAGTTTGTAAATATTTTTCATGTTCTTTTGAAGTCAACATGTTGTGATTAAATTTTTAGTTGCGAATATATATAAGTAATTGATTACATCATTTTGACATATGAACGAAGTGTGTTAGTGTGTGTTGCGAATATCAGAAGGGTTATAGAGCGATTATGCACAGTTTCACTTGTGCATTAAGGATTTTGTGTTGCGAGTTAAAGCAAAACAAAGTAGAATAGTAGAATCAGTTAAAAGGTCAAGAGATCGATTGATGAGCCTAACCAAAACTGTAATCAGGCATTTGTAGATGCTACTTTCTTAGTTCAATCTTTTGGATCTAATCCAAATTTTTGCAAGGTAGTGAGCCTTTCTGTTATTGAGCAGTGAGCTCTAGGCAGTATGCCTGAATGCAAGTGCATTCCCATTTTGCAAACATCTTTTTGAGTATACTCAGATCATATTGTGGATTAGCTATCCACTATGGTTTTTCCCCTACCAGGGTTACCACATAAAAATCCTTGTGTTACGATGTTGTGGTTTCTTGCTTTATGTCCATGCATGTTTCTTTTGGTTGAATGTTATAAGTGCTTTGAAGATCAAATTAATAAAGTTAAAAATTGTAGAACATTGATTCACCCCCCCTTTCAGTGTTCCCTGTTTCCAACAATTGGTATCAGAGCCTAGTTCCTCAGAAGAAGTTTAACAACTTGGGGAAGATCTTGGAAAGTGTTTCAATGGATTCAAGTAGTATTCAACAA
This sequence comes from Sequoia sempervirens, assembly GCA_007258455.2. Lineage (NCBI taxonomy): Eukaryota > Viridiplantae > Streptophyta > Pinopsida > Cupressales > Cupressaceae > Sequoia > Sequoia sempervirens. Next base: position 335,849,613 of record VDFB02000015.1, on the reverse strand, counting down.
CAAATTTTGGTAGCCCTAGATGATCTTGATTAGTCAAAATTTGAGAGCCGAGAATTGCAGGAAAGTCTCATGAATGCTGAGAAATTCATTCAATCATTGAAAGAAAAAATCAATGAGTCAAGAGAAAAGAGAAAGGAACTTTGTGATCAACTTAAGTAGAAAGAATGTAGAAGCATGGAATATGAACATCTGAATCAAGCCTTGAAAGAGAAGACAAAAGAATGTGAAAATGTTACTGGTTAGAGAAAATGTTGTCCTGAAGCATGAGATGGAATCTATTATGATGAGGATGACCAAGGAAATTGAAGATAGGAAGAAGAGTGAAGAGAATCTTTCTTAGTCCCTGAAAGAGAAATCTAAAGAATGCAACAAACTTAATGATAATTTCATTTAGTTTGTGCTTGATCTACAACAATCCAGAAATAATGAAGAAGAGCTTAAAAGATAGATTACTACCCTAAGAGATGATCTTGCTACTACAAATGAGTACAAGGAGAAATTCAAAGTTAGCTCAGCCAAGCTTGATGAATTGATTAAAAATCAAAGGACTAAAGGTGAAAAGCAAGGTCTTGGTTATGAGGAAGGAGAAAGTTCTAGATTTGGACAAAGGAGATTTAGGCAAGGGAATCAGATGAACAAAGCTAGAAGGTATCCAGTATGACAACCTAATGCTTAAAGATTCAATGGTTACTATTTTACTTGTAATAAATTTGGTCATATGGCTTCTCAATGTAGAAGCAAAATGAATCCAAGTGGTCCATCATTCTTAGGTCAATGCTTTAATTGCAATAATTTTGGTCATAAGTCAAATGGATGCAAAAATGTGATGAACAAGTTTTATAGAGATGTCAGATGTTATACATGCAATAGATTTGGCCATATTGCTAACCAGTGCAAATCAAGAGAAAATCAATGGAATAGTTGGTTTGGACAAACAAATGTTGTGCGCTACAATTGCAATAAATCTGGTCATATTACTAGATTTTGCAGGAGAGGTTTGGTAAATCAAAGAAACTTGTAGAAGGATGAAAAGGGAAAATTCACTACATATGTTATCAGGAACCAAATGAAGAAGAAATGGGTGAAGAAGAGTCCCTTTGTTGAAGGAAATGAGCTAGCACCAAAATCTGCTTCTAGTTATTCCTTTAGGAATTAGTTTTAAGGACTTTTGCCTAGGGGGAGCTATCAAGAAAATCTTCTAACCCCTTGCCAATAACTAACATTGGGATGTGGATGAGTACAGTGATTGCATATATGTTCTACAAATGTTGTTGAAATAATTGGAGAGAGTATTATGTAGTGTTGAAGGTTTGCAAAAGAATTGTCTTTCATAGTGCATGGAAACAAGGTATCTGGATGAGTTAGGGTAAAAGCATTTATTGCAAAAAAAAGGTTAGGTGCATGAGTGATAAAAGGTCATTTGTATTCATCATTTTTCACTTTTCATTTTGAGGAGAATAAGTTTGGAGAGCTCTGAGGTGAACTATGGTGAATTGTGGAGAGGTTCAAGTGTGAAGGAGATTTAGCAATCAACCCTAATCTAGAGAAAATGTATTTATCAAAAAAATTTGTGAATTTGTGAATTTGTGGAAATGGCTACTCTGTTGGTAGTTGATGTCAAGGATAGACCCCATTCGAAATTCAAGTGGCATCCCTTCAATTCTATTGAGACTGAGCCCTTAGGTGCATTTTTTTCTATTCCATATGGTGTCTTGCATATTGAAGACATTAGGGCATACATTCATGCAAATATTAAGGAGTTAGGAAGCTCGCAATTGTTGAAATTATATTCCAATCATATAGTTGGAGAGGATTTCTATGCTAAGCCCAAATTCAAAACTCTAGAAGAGAAGAAATTCACACAGATTGTGAAATTCCCTGTGTTTTATAAAAGAAAATGGGTCTGGTATATTTTGAGCTGAGTTCATACTGAATTTATGTGGTTGAGTCAACCTTTTAAGATTACAAAAGAAGCCATAAGTGCTATTACAAGTTTAAGTTCCTCTAGTGGGTTGCCAATCTTGAAATCCATGAAGAATCAAACAGTTACTGATGTAATTAGTTTTGTGTTTGATAAAAGAGCTACATGTGATGCAGGAGCATCCAGTGGTGTAAGGGCAATCTTGCATCACCCAAAAATAGTTAAATTTCAAGTTTCTCAATTTTTAGATGTTTTTACATTTTTGGATACCCTTTTTTTCATAATGAAATTCCCAATTTACAATTTTTATTTTCTATTCTGGTTGAAAGATATTGCAGTTGCTTAGATTTGCACCTAAAAATCTTTCAAGTGAGATTTGAGGCACTTAGAGTTCCCGGATCAGCCCCAAAACTTGCCAAAATTGAGAAAATTTTTAACGTTTTGACTTTGAGACCTTTCCAACGGTTCAAACGGTTTGTGAATCGGAGTCCCGGATCAAAAGTTATGGCCCCAAGTTGGCACACTTTCTAGAAGATACAATTGCAAATGTTCTTTTGAAATTTGAACTTCAATTTGTAATTTTGGCACCAAACTGCCTAAACTCAAATTTGAATGTTGTTTTGGCTCCAAAATAAAGAGGAGCTCTATTTATGGGTGGGTTTCTAATTTTTGGGTAACTTTTTGGGGACAAGCTCACATATTGCGAAAGGGTGATTCTGGAGCTTTCTGTAACTTGCATCTATTGTAGAACTTGGGGATTGAGATCCTCTGCATGTAAGAAGCTCCATTTTCTGAATAATAAAATTATCTTATTTGTGGGTTATTTTCTAAGTCTTGGGTTGTGCCTTCATCAACATGAGAATTGATGATATTATCAATGTGGATGTGAAATTTTCCTCGATGGTCATTGGTTACAAAGTTTATCACTCCAGTTGGGATAATTCAGTATCTGGTATATCTATTTATGTAGCATATCAAATGGTGAAGGAGAATGCAGATTATGACCTATGTGAGTTACTCTAGAGTCAGTTGATGGAGAATCTTGGTAAGATCAAGAAAGATAAGAAGAATTCCTTCAAGTATGGTAATCTGTTGCTATGTTTGTTCTTTTACTTTATGAATGAAGTTTTGGGAGTTGGGAAAGTGCATTGGCAAGGTGATAAGCCTATAGCTATTCAGATTATAGATATTTTGTATGGATTTGGAGATAGTCAGCTAGGAAAACTACAATCTAGGGATATTCCAAGAACTTTCAGAATGTAATGCAAGCAAGAGAAAGAATTCCTACTTCTATTGTGGAGAAGTATAAGGGCACAATCTATTTTATGGTGGACATTGATCTATGCTTGATGGAAGCTGCTGATCCTAGAATGGCATGGATTACGCCAATGGGCTATGAAGTTGAGGAGAACATATTGGAAGTATATGCACAACATTTGTTGAGTAAGCCTTGGGATTTGATAGAAGAGAGGTTTGGAACTTATGCAGAAAAGGATATGCAAATGCATGAGAAGTTGAAGAAACCTATGATAGTTTGAAGAGTAAGGAAAAAAGTGGAAGTCTTTGCATAGAGCATGGGTATATCTACAGAAGCTGTGAGAGAAGCCAAAAGGAAGAGAGAATAAGCTGAAGCAAAAAAATATAGAACTAAATTTGCCAGTCCGACAACATCCTCTGCCTGAACTAGTTCAACAAGGAGCTCCACACCCCTATCTAGCCCTACAACGAAGTCAAGCACTATGAAAGCTCAAGCTAAGGCATCTAGTAAGAGAAAGAAGAATAAGAGTACAAGAGTCTATGCAACTATCCTAGAAGATGAAGAGATTGAATTTGATGAAGAAGTGAGAGAAATAAAGCTTATGGGAACCTAGGCAACAAAGGTCACTAAGAACAAGTCCTTTGGTGAAGAAGAGAAAGCAAAGAAGGTGAAAAATGACAAACCTGGTATGTCTATAAAGGAAGTTGAGAGACGTATAGTCAAAGATGGTAATCTTAAGCCACTATGTGAATGGTATGATACCTTTGATAGTGTTTGTCAAAGAACTATTGAGGAGGCTACAATAAAGTCTTTGAACAATTTCAATATGACTCTTATTGAAACCATGTCTCAATTACCTAAGGAGTTGTATGAAATTTTGGAAATGAGGAGAGTAAGTGCAAGAACTGAAGAAGAGAAAATGAGAGAGAGAATTCTTGTAGATTTATGTCTAGTGATGTCTATTGAGGAAATGAAGGAAATCCTGAATAAAGCTAAGAAGGAATTCAAGAGCAAGGCAAGGGTGAACAAGCTTATGATTGGTAGGACTAAAGAGGTAGCAAAAGAAACTGAAAAAATCCTTACGAAAATTTTGTTAAAGAACATAATAAATGTTGTCTTTGAAGAAGTGAATGTTGAAGGTATTGCATCTGGTTTGGTGGATGAAGAGGTAAAGGAAGATACAGTTGAGGAAACTCAGATTTCTCTTGATGTGCATGATACATAAGTTCCTATGGAGACTAAAGCTCTTGAAGTTGTGTTGGTTGAAGAAAAGGAGATTCCAAGTGAAGAAGTTGAGGTCCCTAAAGGAAAATAAGGATTGGTAGTTGAAGAATCAGTAGTTGAAGAAAAGAAGGTTTAAGAAAAGGAAGTTTCAGTGGAAGGAAGAGACATTGCAGAGGCAGTGAAGAAATTTCTGGTAGAGAAATAGGAAGAGTTTGACCTTGAATTGGGTGAAGGTCCTAGTAATTTGTCTACTCTATCTCCACTTTAGAAATTGAAAGTTGCACCATTTTCTCAGGTGAAGGCTAGAGAAAAATTGTTGAAGTCTCACATTGAGGATAGTGAACTTTTGAGTTTTGCATCTGGTGTTCTAGAGAGAATCATGCCTACTCATGTCAAGGATCCATTTGGTTCTTCCTCCGGTGAGCTGAAAATGTTTATTAATTCTGTAAGTACCCATTTTGAGTCCTTTGAGAAGTCAGCCATGGTTAAAGTTTAGAAGGAATTTGATGCTAAGAACTTTAGTAGGTTGAAAGGAATGATAGCTAATGATAAATCTCTATTAGCTACCTATGTGAAGAATATTCAAAGTGCTCTATCTGAAGGTGGAAAGATCTAAAATTCATGTTTGTCTTTGTCTAAATTTACTGAGGATAATGAGAAGAAGGTTAAAGATCACGAGGAACAGTTAGCTGCTATTTCCAAAGCCTTTGATCCTTTAATTGTTTCTATTGGAAAGCAAGAAGGTTAGGTCATATCCCTACTTGGCAAGATAAAGAGCTTTAAGCATGATAATGATAGAATTATGGAAAGAGCATGTGAGCTTAGGGGCCTAATTGGTTCGAAGATGGAAACAATGTTGAGTTCATTAAAGGAAGTTAAAGATGCTATGGCGGTCAGTGATCCAGTGAACCTTGAATCAATAAAGATGCAATCTTATCTATTTTGTGGTCACTTGAGGATTTTGGAGAATCTCAAGAAGGCTTGGGACACAAGTTTGAACCTGTTGAAGACAAATTTTGCAGATATTTTCAAGTTTGTGCAAGTTTTAGAAGAGTGTTTGTAAAATTTGAAGATCTTGTTTGAGTTTTGGTATACGGTTTCCCCATTTTTTCCATTGATGTCAAAGGGGGAGAGTACTACAGTGAAAAATGTATATTCATATCAGGGGGAGTTGTAATTTTGAGATGTGATTGAAGATCTTTTTGAAGTTTTGAAGTTGGTAGTGTAATTCATATTATTACTAATCCGACAGTTAGTCATTTTTCACTAAGTGTTGCCATCAATTCCAAAGGGGGAGATTGTTGGCAAGAGACACTACAAATGTTTGCTGGTGTTGTCATTGATGTAAACCCTAGTCTTTGATTGGATCCGCATGTCATCATTTGTTCATATCGGTAGTCAGATCAAAGACAGTAAAGCTAGAACAAAGCATCTGATAGTTTTGTGCTCATCGATTCACATGGAATTTTTTGTTATCATTTTGAGTTTTGGATCTCAAGGAAGGTTGTTCAATGTATGATTTGTGTTATCTATGAATCTTAGTGCCTCGTATCAATTTTTGTGCAAGTCAAAAGATTTGGTTGGTTAATTTTATGTTCACCAGTGCATGAAGGCCAACTTGGTGGACATAGCATGTTGCCGATATTTGAAGAGTAATTATTTAAGTGTTTTTGTGTTCAAGCATTTTGATTTGGGTCCTAACTATGTTGTGGCCAATTTTTGTGGATGCGCATTGAATATTACTCATGATTTGAGCCAACAGTTTGTAAATATTTTTCATGTTCTTTTGAAGTTGACATGTTGCGATTAAATCTTTAGTAGTAGATATATAAGTAATCAATTACATCATTTTGACATATGAACAAAGTGTGTTAGTGTGTGTTGTGAATATCAGAAGGGTTATAGAGTGATTATACATAGTTTCACTTGTGCATTAATGATGAGGGCACAACCCGAGACATAGAAAATAACCCATAAACAAGAGAATAATTTTATTATTCAAAAAATGGAGCTTCTTACATGCAGAGGATCTCAATCCCCAAGTTCTACAACACATGCAAGTTACAGAAAGCTATAGAATAACCCTTTCACAATATGCGAGCTTGTCCCCAAAAAGTTACCCAAAAATTATAAACCCACCCATAAATAGAGCTCCTTAATAGTTTGGAGCCAAAACAACATTCAAATTTGAGTTTAGGCGGTTTGGCACTAAAAATTTACAACATGAAGTTCAAATTTCAAAAGAGCATTTTCTATTGTATCTTCTAGAAAGTGCGCCAACTTCTCGAGGCCATAACTTTTGATCCGAGACTCCGATTTGCAAAACATTTGAACCATTGGAAAGGTCTCGAAGTCAACAACGTGCTCAAAATCCACTAGACTAGTTTTGGCAAGTTTTGGGGCCATTATAGGAAATCCAAGTGCCTCAAATCTAACTCAAGAGATTTTCAGGTGCAAATTTGGGAAACTAAAATTACAATATCTTCCAACCCAGGAACAGAAAATAAAAACCGTAAATTGGGAATTTCATTATGACAAAAAGGGTGTCCAAAAATGTAAAAACATCTAAAAACTGAGAAACTTGAAATTTAACTATTTTTGGGTGATGCAAGATTGCCCTTACACCATTGGATGCTCCTGCATCAGACACCTAGGGTAATTTGAGAAGTGACCTCATCACGTCTCATATGGTGGAGGAAAACCCAAACATTCAACCTCTGCCTTAGGCAACCAAGATGAATCTTCAACAGGCCTTCCTTTCTATTTCACCAGATATTCTTCATATTGCCTGTTCCTGGTACTCCTTCCCACATGACTATCTAGGATTTCTTCAATCTCCTCCTTTTTTGAAGTAGGTGCTGGAATTCCACACTATTCCATCATTGGTACTTCCTCTGTGCCACCTTCATGATACTCTGTCAAATCTGAAATGTTGAACACAGGGGAAATGTTGAATCCATTCGGCAACTCTACCTCATATGCATTCCCTGAATCATGCCTCTTCAAAATTTTACAGGGACCAAACTTCTTCATCTTCAATTTGTTATATGTTCCCACTGGAAACCTTTCTTTCCTCAAGTGGACCATCACTTCATCACCAATCTGAAACTCCTTATACCTCCTCTTCTAATCTGCCTTAGCCTTATACTGCATATTCATCTTGTTAATATGTTCTCTTACCTGCTCATGTATATCCATGATGTGTTCTACAAAATCTTTGGCTTCAACACTTATTTTCTTCTCTTGGTCCATCTTCCTCAATTCGGAGCTGTTCTGGGCTACCTCCATACACAATCTAGAATGGTGATCTACCAGTGCTTCTATTGATAGAATTGTTGTAAGAAAATTCTACCTGGGTAAGATCAAGTCCCATCCCTTGGGTTTATCTCCTACCAAACATCTTAGTAGGTTACCTAGACTCCTGTTAACAACCTCTATCTACCCATCTGTTTGTGGATGGTGTGCAGAACTAAACTTCAACTTGCCTCTTCAGCTTCTTCCACAAGGTCCTCCAAAAGTACCCCACAAATTTGGTGTCACAATCTAAAACAATACTCTTTGGCAGACCATGTAGCCTCATCACCTCTTTGAAGAAATAAGTCAGCAATGTGGACTGCATCATGGGTCTTCTACATGGAATGAAATGTGCCATCTTTGAAAACCTATCAACCACCAGAAAGACTAAATCATTCCCTCATTGTGTCCTTGGAAACCAAGAACAAAGTCCATACTTATATCCTCCCACGACCTCTCCGGTATAGGTAAGGGCTGATATAAGCCTATATTCTGACTCACTCCTTTAGCCATCTGACATACCCTGCAGCTTTGTACAAAATTCTTCACATCCTGTAACAACTGAGGCCAATAATAATGCTCACTGATAATGGCAATGGTCTTATCCCCACCAAAATGTCTTGCCATTCCTCCACTATGCTTCTCCTTTATCAAGTTATCCCTCATGGAACTCCTTGGGATACACAATTGGCTTCCCTTAAATAACATGCCATCCTGGATTATGAAATCCAGCCACCTTGTCCTGTCCACTATAACAGGTTCCTTGCAAGCTTTCCAAGCCTCTGCAAAATCAAAATTTCTACATACAATGTCTTGAGTTCATTGAACCCAACCACTTCAATCTGCATCTTTGTCAGCAATGTATGCCTCCTACTTAAGGCATCTACAACCCTATTTGACTTCCCACTCCTATGTTTCAAAATAAAGGTATAACTCTACAAAAGCTCTACCCATTTCATATGCCTCTGATTTAATTTTCCTTGACTATTTAGGTACTATAAGGCCTGATGATCAGTATATAGAACAAATTCCTTTGGCAACAAATAATGTCTCCATTTCTTTAATGCTTGAACTATCACATAAAATTCCTAATCATATACAAAATACTTTCTCTTGGCATCATTTAACTTTTCATTGAAATAGGCAATGGGCTTTGCCTCTTGACTCAACACTACTCCAATGGCACAACCACTAGCATCACAATCCACCTGAAACACCTTGTTGGAAATATGGGAGGGCTAGAACAGGTTGTTCTATCACCTTCTGCTTCAACAGTTCAAAACTTTTTGCGCTCCACTTTCCACTTGAATTATTTTCTATCCCCTCTCATTGTTTCAGTCAGGGGTCCACAAATACTACTGAAGTTTCTAATGAACTTTCTATAAAAACTATCCAAACCATGGAAAGATCTCACCTTAGTAGCAGTTCTTGGGGTAGGCCATTCCAGAATAGCCTTCACCTTCTCTGGGTCCATCTTGAGACCTTCTGCTGAGACAACAAACTCCAAGTACACTAACTCCCTCTTCACAAAACTGCACTTCTTTAGATTAATCAACAGTTTCTCTTCTCTTAACTTCTCAAAGGCTCTTCAAATATGCATCAGATGCTCATCCAACATCTTACTGAAAATCAAAATATCATCTAAATACACAATAACAAAACTTCCCAGAAATTCTTTTAGTACCTCGTTCATGAGTTGCATGAATGTGATCGGTGCATTGGTTAGCCCAAAAGGCATGACTAACCAATCGTACAGGCCCTCTTTGGTCTTGAATGTAGTCTTCCATTCATCTCCCTCTTGAATCTAGATCTGGTGATATCCACTCTTCAGATCAATCTTTGTGAAGTACTGAGCTCCACTCAAACAGTCCATCAAGTCATCCATCCTTGGTAGGGGAAATATGTACTTGATTTTATCTTGTTTATGGCTTGGGAATCTGTACACATCCTCCACTCCCCATCCTTCTTTGGTGCTAGTACTGCAAGTATTGCACATGGACTCAAACTCTAATGTATCAAACCCTTTCTCAACAACTATTGAACTTGTCTATTCAACTCCTCATTTTCTGTTGGAGTCATTCTATGAGCTGCCTTATTTGGCAAACTAGCTCCAGGAATCAAGTCAATATGATGACTGATCTTCCTTATTGGTGGTAAACCTTTAGGTACATGATCAGAAACAATATCCTGAAACTCATCCAACATCCTAGAAACTTCTTCTGGAACCTTCTCACTATCCTCCTTACTCACTCTAGGAATCGATGCATAACACACACACTCATGCTTCATACCTTCTAAAAATTTTCTTCCATCTACATAACAAATTCTAGCACTACTGCATACATTTTCTTCAGTCTCCTTCAAGGGTTTCAACTTGTGATGAACCCCATCCTTTGTCAAGGAATAAGTGTTTGCATGGCCATCATGTATAGCTACCTATCAAACTGCCACGACCTCCCCAACAACATTTGACATGCATCCATGGGGATGATATCATAGAGTACCTCATCATGGTAGCTCCCTATCTTGAACTTTACTAGGTACTACTCATTGACCAAAACTTTGTGGTCTTTCTACAACCAGGAAATCTAATATGGATGCAGGTGCCTTTCCCTCTTCAGCTTCAACTTTGTGACCATCTCCTCTGACACCAGATTATCAGTGCTCCCATTGTCAATAATGACATCACAACATTTTCCTTCACACTTGCACCTTGTGTGAAATAGATTCTTCCTCTGTTTAGGTTCCTTTTCCTCAGTCACCAAGGCTCTCCTAATCACTAGGGCTTCTCCCCTTTCAGCATCATCAAAATGTTTAGATTGGGCCTCCTCATTTGCATGCACAACCCTTCCATGACCTTCTGGCCTTTTGTCTGCCCTTCCTTGGTGTTGTGAACATTCATAGGCTTGATGCCCTTCTTCACCACATTGGAAACACATTCCTCTAAAACCACCTCTTCCAAATTCTTGTCCACATCTCCCTCGTCCTCTACCTCTTTGATCACCACTGTTTTGATCACGAGGGTGGTAGAAGTTGTCATTTATTTGGCTTTGGCTAGTACCCACATCTTCACTTTTCTTTTCATCATCATTTCGGCTTCCTGAAGGTCTTCCATTGCCCCTTCTGCTTTGACCTCCTCGTCCTTTTTGCTTGCCATCAAATCTTTTGTTCAACTTCTCTTCCACCTTCAGAGCAAACTGATACACATCCTCAATGGTGGTCATTCTAACTAGGCTTAACTCCTCCTGAATGCTCGATCGTAACCCATTAAGATATCGAGCTACCTTCTCCTTATTGGCCTCTGTGTGACCCGTTCTGATGATTTTCTTGTGAAAGTCTTCAGTATATTCTTTCATAGATCTGCTTCCTTGCTTCAACCCTTGCAATTTCTTCAACAGATCTAACTCATAGTCCACTGGTATGAACTACTTCTTCAGTTTCTCTACCATGCGATCCCATCTAGTGATCTTGCCTTTTCCTCTTCGATTTATTTCCAACTGGACCTCTTTCCACCAAATACTGGCATGGCCCTTCAACTTCATTTTCACAAACTTAACTCGATCTGGGTCCTCTATTTCCTCATACTCAAAATATTCTTCTAGCTCATTGATCCAGTTGATCAACTCTTCTGGGTTCAGACTTCTGAAATAACTGGGGACTTCTGCTCTGGGTCTTTTCCTGATCTTCAAAATGGCCCTTATTAGCCGCATTTGGTCTTGATCAATTGCTTCTTCTTCCTCTTCTACATTTAAACCTTCTTCCTCTCCTTCATCCTCACTTTCCTCCCTCGAGTTTAACCCTCTTTTGAACTGCTCTTGTAATGCATCAATCTGTCTCTGGAGGGCTGCCAATGCATCTCTTCCACTAGCATTTCTGCCACCTTGACCACCTCTGGCACCACCATGCCTACCAGGCATCACTCTTGGAGGTATCTTTCTTGACCTCGACCCACAACCACGGTCCTGGTGCGAATTGCCTCACGATCGATGATCTGTCCACACGCTCAAGAAAACTCGCTCTAATACCACTTGATGAGGGCACAACCCGAGACACAAAAAATAACCCACAAATAAGAGAATAATTTTATTATTCAGAAAATTGAGCTTCTTACATGTAGAGGATCTCAATCCACAAGTTCTACAACACATGCAAGTTACATAAAGCTATAGAATAACCCTTTTTGCAATATGCAAGCTTGTCCCCAAAAAGTTACCCAAAAATTAGAAACCTGCCCATAAATAGAGCTCCTCATTAGTTTGGAGCCAAAACAACATTCAAATTTGAGTTTAGGCGGTTTGGCACCGAAAATTTACAACATGAAGTTCAAATTTCAAAAGAGTATTTGCAATTGTATCTTCTAGAAAGTTCGCCAACTTCCTGGGGTCATAACTTTTGATTTGGGACTCTGATTCACAAACCGTTTGAACTATTGGAAAGGTCTCAAAGTCAATAATGCTCTTGAAATATGTTGTGCCAATTTTGACAAGTTTTAGGCCCATTCTAGGAACTCTAAATGCATCAAATCTAACTTGGAAGATTTTCAGGTGCAAATCTGGGAAACTAAAATTGCAATATTTTTCAACCTAGGAACAAAAAGTAAAAACTGTAAATTGGGAATTTCATTATGACAAAAAGGGTATCCAAAAATGTAAAAACATCTAAAAACTGAGAAACTTGAAATTTAACTATTTTTGGGTGATGCAAGATTGCCCTTACACCACTGGATGCTCTTGCATCAATTAAGGATTTTGTGTTGTGAGTTAGAGCAGAATAGAGCAGAAGAGTAGAATCAGTTAGAAGGTCAAGAGATCGATTGATGAGCCTAATTGGAACTGCAATTAGGAATTTGTAGATGCTACTTTCTCAGTTCAATCTTTTGGATCTAATCCAAACTTTTGTAAGGCAGTGAGCCTTTCTGTTATTGAGAAGTGAGCTCTAGGCAGTGTGCCTGAATGCAAGTGCATTCCTATTTTGTAAACATATTTTTGAGTATACACAGATCATATTGTGGATTGGCCATCCACCTTGGTTTTCCCCCTAACAAGGTTTCCACATAAAAATCCTTGTGTTAGGGTGTTGTGGTTTCTTGCTTTATGTTCATGCATATTTCTTTTGGTTGAATGTTATAAGTGCTTTGAAGACCAAATTAATAAAGTTAAAAATTGCAGAAAAATGATTCACCCTCCCTCTCAGTGTTCCTTGTTTCCAACAATACTGTCATGGAGGACAATAATGAATAAAATAATGAACACATTACCAGAAGTGATAGAGATTAGTACAATGATTATTTTGTTTGCATGAGCCATTATAATTTTAAAAACCTCAAATTAGAAAACTTACTATGATGGTTGGCTTGATGATAATTTGAGTACATAATGCAAGAAGCATTAGATGCTTCCAAAAGTCCCATGGTTAGTGTTATGGGACTTGGATAATGAAGATGTTGGCCCTATATCAGACTGAACATAGCTTTCTTTTTGACATTGAACAAACACTATTCACAAGAGTGATAAGATGGAGGATACAAGAGGACAATCTTTAATGGAGGTTTTCATGTATGCTATAAAGATTAAGAAGACAAGGTGTTATCTTAATGGTTGTGGATAGTGGGTGATCTTATAAAGGAGTTCCAACAACATTTGATCATCCAAGATACAAATGCACAATCATATTGAGATTATCTCAAAGTGACAGTATAATCAAGAGAACAGTCATCCATTGGTTAGCCATTAAAAGGTGTAAGATGGTAGGAGATAGCAGATCATCCCTATATAGTGATATGAAGGTGAAAGATTTTGTAAAAGAGTAGTAACATAGGCTCACTATGAGAAAGCTAGAGATATGTACAGTGAGATCATCACTATGGTGATTTTTGTAAAAGGTTTCAAGTCAATAATTTAGCACAAGACTAGAAGTTTTGTTTACTGACATCGAATTAGAAGGATATAACCATCCCTTGCAACATAGGGATTTAATTTCATTTTCCAAGAAAGAGGTTTTTTGTGAAAATTTTCAAGAGAATAGAAATAGTTCCATGTAGATGATAGGGACATGAAGTTGTTAAGGTGACAATAAGTGTGTAGGGATGCATGAGAAAGTGGTATTAAACCATGAAATGAACTTGATCAAAAGGTAGGGGTAGGATAGTCTGAAATGAATAACATGGAAGCTTATGGGCCTTTAATGAGAAATGGTATAGAAGGTAGCAAAACTATGTGTCGAAAGGACTATGCAAGGGTAGTGATCATATAGAAATGATAAGTTTTTTTTTTATTCCCAAAGATAATGATATTCCATGAAACTTCAAACAAAACTAAAAACCCTAATGATATAGAGTATACCTGACAACATGTGAAGATGAATTCTTCCAGGAAAACCTCAAATATTATCTTAGTATGGGCATGATCTATCCTCAAAACCTTAGAAAATCTCCTCATGCATGCAATGAGTCTTCAAACCCTTGTGATCTCTGTAGTGTGGATGAATTCAAAGCCAACAAAGATAGGTTTCTTTAGAGAAAACTCAACTGTGCCTTTATCCTAGATCTTCTCAACAATGTGGATAGATGATGGTGCAACCAACTGCTAGTTCTACGCTATGCCCTTTAAAAATATTTGGACTTCTTCCAACCAATAAACTAAAAATCATGTTCAATAGACACTTCAATTGAAAAATTCTCTTTTTCATTGTTTTGCATCCAAAAATAACTTAATCTTTCACCTTTTTTTATTAATTTCCACTTTATTTTCCACTTATGATCAAATTAGTCACTTATGATCTAATAAAATTAGTTATTTATAATTGTGTTGCAAAAAATGATTAGAATTTAGTCATTTTTAGTTGTTGTGACTAAATTTTTTAGTCACGTAGTCATTTATTTTCCAAATTCTACTAGTGAAATGATCATATTCATCCATCTTTGAATGAATGTGAATTCACACATCCTTTCTATGCATCACGTTTGAAGGAACTCTTGAGAACACACCATTAGTTTTTTCATTGATTTGTATAAGTGCTTCTTGAATTTAGGCCTCGACCTCTCAAGCACATCAATAACCCAAGGAGTAAACATTATGAACTTCTCTAAGCTAGGGTTTGTAAGAAATTATAAATAGCCCATAGAATTACTTAATATCTTGTTTGTACTAGTCTCATATTTCAATTTCTTGAACATAAATGGCTTTTGAATATATAAATGAAATATAAGTACTTTAACCATGACCTAAAATGCACATTAAATGTAGAAACAAAAAGTTAGGTTGATATCAAGCCTTCACTGTATCATCACAGGGACTCCCAAACACTCCACAAATCTCTACATTAAGAGATTTCTCACTAGATATTTCATCAATGGATGAGGCAAATCAACCTATAGATGTATCAGTATGCTAAGAACACCAACATCTCATCTTTGGAAAGGGTTTGAAAAGATTTTTGTTAAAACCCCCCTAACCTAATACTCACTATCTAGTTTCTAGAGGAAACATCTGCACCAAAATTTGGCACAAAATCTATCACACATGCCTTGTAGAAGTAATCAAAACATGCTATTCACCAAGATAGGTTGACATGACCTATAGATACTCCTATGAATCTTTTCCATACACAATTTAGTCTAGCACAACCCTAAACCTTTAGGTCAGCACCACACAACAAAAAAATTAAAGCAATAATTGAATGAACCAATTGTTCATCCAAAACTTGACACAAGGACCACCAAAACTGTAAGGAAAATTAGATGCAGAAAATAATTCTCCTAACATCAATGCCTCAGGAAAGAATGTAGATACACTTTAAAATTTACAATTATAGTCCAATTAAGATGCACTAAGAAACAAACAACAGAAATAGAGAATTTGACAATCACACATGAACACTAGATATACGTGGGAAAACCCTTACAAGAGAAAAACCCACCACACCAAGAGAAATCACTTTGTATTACAATAATGAAATTACATACAAATTCCAGACTTATCTTTCTGGTGTCATTATATAGCAGCATTCACCATTAACATTCTTGTATAGGAATCTTCACATTATAGTCCACATAATTCATCCACTGATACAATCACTCAACAACCTGTCGAATCAACCAACTGATTACAAACTGTAATCACAGAGTATATCCATGTAAAAATTTATCTGTAGAACTTCCTCATAGAACCGTCGCAACTAACTGTCTTCCAACTATTCCCATTTGGCTCATCTTATTCGTCCACGAGACTCCACATAGGATGGTCTTACTCGGTCAACAGAATTCGCAATGTACTGGCATCTCGGTGAGACACTAACAATGTCTTGCCGATGCCACATAGACTTCATATCGATGTTTCCAAGAGAATCTATTATTGCTAAGACATTCTATCGAGCTCCATGAGTTACACCGAATCACCAAGCAGTCACCTAGACCTATCGCATTCGCTAGGAGACCATAGTGAGTCACCAAAGGTATACCAAACACACAAGTCATATCGAGCTCCAAAGGATAGTTGGCAAGACATACCAATATCACCAAGAGGTTTCTCCAAGACATAAAGGTTACCCCAAAGTGTTCACACATCACCAAGACATTTCCCTTTGCTGAGAGAACATACTGATCTCCATATGTTACCCTGAAGACTCTTCATCATCGGCAAGACTCATCAAAGTCACTGGGACTTCTTACCGAGACCTCCGTGTTCCACCGACGACAAACATTCACCAAGAGCTACACCGAAGACTTCAAAAGATGTTCCTATTAGTGAGACCTTCAACGTTCACTGAGATGTCTTCTCGAGATCCTTGAGTTACCCCGATAGCCATCGGCTATCGGCAAGACAACCTTTAGTCGCTAAGATCTTTCTTCAACCACTTTTGAGTTACTTCGAAGAACGTATGAATGTTTCTTTGTTGGTGTGACCTTCTCCATTCACTGGGACTTCTTAGCGATAACCCTTAGCTATCCTGAAGCTCATGGTCACCAAGAGTCTCCTTGAAATATGATTGAATGGTCTATCGGCCAGAGGTCTCCCGAGTGCTATGAGGTCATAACGAATACACTATGTCACAACGATAGACTCCACAATGTAACCTTTCAGCAAGACATTTGCAAGGTCACAATGACCTATACAAACCATAATGAATCAAGCTACTAGTTGGCCAGACAATGAAGATGTCACACCAACTTGTCTCTAATGGATCTTTCAACTTGTATAGTTTGAGGCACATATTTCCAACAATCTCCCACTTGACAAAGATCATACAGGCACCTCCAGAGCACATCATAAATTACTAAAAATCATGGGCACTAAGGCCCATTGAACTAGCACACCACCTGAACTTATCTGTGCTCATTGGCTTCGTTAATGAATCTAAAAAATTCTCTAGAGTATCAACATTTTCAAACTGAACTTTCCATCCTCAACCATATCTCATACAAAGTGGTACTATACATCAATATATTTCATCCTGGCATGGAAAGTAGGGTTCTTTTCCAGAAAAATTGCACTCTGAATATCACATAAAATAGTTATTTCACCTGCATCAAAACCAATGTTAGAACACAAACATTTCAACCAAACTACTTCTTTACAAGCATAAGTAGCTACCATGTATTTAGCCTCCATAGTGGATAAAGTGACTACAGACTACCGCTTGCTCATCCAACTCACTGCACCACCATTTATCATGAATATGTATCCACTGGTGGATCTCCTACTGTCAATGTCCCCTGCCCAATCAGAATCTACATAACCTCGAATGCTGAGAGTTCTTTGTGATTCAACTGAATTCCCATGGTAACACAAAGCGAAATCTAAAGTACCCTTCAAATATCTTAACACTCTCTTCATAGCATCCCAATGTGTTCTTCCTAGATTAGCCATAAATCAACTAAGTACTCCCATTGCCTGGAAAATGTATGGCCTTGTACAAATGATTGCATACATAAGTCTGTCTACTGCACTAGTATATGATACACTGGTCATGTCCTCCATCTCAGTAGGAGATTTTGGATAGTCCTCAACAGATAGCTTCGTTCCCTGCATGACTGGAACCACTAGCTGTTTGCAATCATTCATACAAAATCTCTCAAGAATAGTTCTGATATACTTACTCTGACTGAGCCATAGTTTTCTATTCTTCCTATCCCTGGTTATCTCCATCCCCAAAATATACCTTGCTGCACCAAGATCCTTCATTTCAAACTTAGCAGACAATTGAGACTTAAGATCAAAAATCATTAGCTTGCTATTTCCTATGAACATATCATCAACATAAAGAGCAATAACAAGTACTTGATCACTTTTAGCTTTATAATATACGCAGTGATCAGATTTTGATCTCACAAATCCCAAAGACAATACAAAAGTATCAAATTTCTGGTACCACATTCTAGGTGACTGCTTTAACCCATATAGAGACTTCTTTAATTTGCATACCAGTTTTTCTTTACCTTTCTCAACAAAGTGCTCAGGCTGGGACATATAGATTTCTTTTTCAAGATCACCATGAAGAAACACTGTCTTCACATCCATCTGTTCGACCTCTAAGTCATAAGCTACTGCAAGTGACAAAAGAAATCTAATGGATGTCAGCTTTGCTACAGAGAAAATATTTCCCCATAATCGATTCCTTCTACCTGGGAATAACCCTTTGCAACCAGTCTTGCCTTGTACTTTTCTACACTACCATCCAGGCCAATCTTTTTCTTAAATATCCATTTGCAGCCAACAACCTTTTTTCCTTTAGGCAAGGGCACTACACTCCAAGTTTCATTCTTATCCAAAGATGCCATCTCTTCTTCCATGGCTTCCAACCAAGAATCTGGATCAAACATTTTAAATACCTCTTTCACAGTCCTAGGCTCATCAGTACTAGAAATCAAAGCATAGGCACAAGTAGAATCAATCAATGAGAACCCATACCTATCTGGTTGTTTTCTTTTTCAGGTTGACCTCCTCACTTGTTTAGGCTGAGGTTCTTCTTCTTCAGAACTTTTAGAACTGCTCGAGCTCTCCTCAGTTTCAGGTACATTTTGAATTTCCAATTCTATTTCTAGGTGTAGGAGGAATTATTGCTACATCCTTATTGTTATCTGACTTTGTCTCTAACTGCAGATCCAAAGTGGAAGGTTTCAGCTCACGAAAGATTACACTTCTACTGTATACAACCTTCTCTATATCAGGATTCCAAAGCTTGTATCCTTTTATAACAGCGCTATAGGCAATAAAAATACATTTGACAGCCTTGTTCTCCAATTTAGATCTTTTCACATTCGACATGAGCATATGCCTCACAGCCAAAAACAAAAACATGTCTAAGAGTGGGCTTCTTACCAGACCATGCTTCCAAAGGTGTTTTCTCAACAAGAGCAAAATTTGGAGACTGATTAATTAAATAACATGTAGTAGATACAACCTCAACCCAAAATTTCTCCTCCAAGCCAACACTACTAGCATACTTCGTGCTCTCTCCATCACTGTCCTATTGAACCTTTCAATAACTCCATTCTATTGTGGAGTATAAGGTGTAGTCTTATGTCTTTTGATTCCATGGTCTTTACAATATCTTTCAAATTCATCGAACAGAATTCACCGCCATTATCAGTCCTTAAGCATTTTATTTTTCTACCAATCTGATTTTCAACAAGGTTTTTAAATACCTTACTTCGACTGAACACTTCTAATTTACTTTTCAAAAAATAAACAAATGCTCTTCTTGAATAATCATCAATGAACGACAGGTAGTATCTTGATTTAGACAAAGAAGGAACATCTACTAGACCAAACACATCTGAATGAATATAGTCTAACAAACCAGAAGATTTATTAGGACTGGAATAAAATGAAACACGGTGTTGCTTTCCATATATATAGTGTTCACAGAATTCAAATTCAAGATTACAATCTTCGAGCCCCTCAACCAGGTTTTTATTCTTCAAGGTTTTTAAACCTTTTTCTCCTATGTGGCCTAACCTATGATGCCAAAGCATAGTCTTCTCTGCAAGAAGTTTTACTTCCATAGAGTTTACAAAATTAGGGATATTTCCCTCTTTACCTCCATGAGCAACTTTCAATGACTTTCTAGAGACACTGTTACATTGAACAACCTGTGCATCCAGCTTGTACAGGGTACCAATTCGAGCACCTCTAGCTAGCACCATTGAACCTCTACTAATCTTGCAGCCATTTCCAGAGAACGTAACTTGTACTCCAATATCGTTCAACATACTTATAGACAATAGATTTTGAGCCATACTTGGTATGTGCATAACATTATTGATTCCTTTACTCTGCCATCAGGGAATTGTATCCTAACTCTTCCATGACCAACAATCTCCAAAGTTGAATCACTCACCAAGTACACCTTTCCACCATCGTATTCTTCATACTTTGTTAACCACTTTCTATGAGATGTCATGTGGAATGATGCTCCAAAATCAATCAGCCAGATATCATCTGATGCCTAAGTTGCCAAGGTTGCAATGAAGGCGTCACCATCACTATGAGAAGAACCATTATTGGAAGATCCCTTCTTATTCTTTTTCTCCTCTTTACAATCCCTTCAGACATGACTAGGTTGCCCACAGTTCCAACACTTCACTTTGGACTTCTTGCCAGGAGACTTTGATCTCCCCTCTGATTTTGATTTTGATTTCTTGTCCTTCTTTTTACCCCTCTCTTTCGGTCTTCCTCTGACAGCAAGAGCTTCCTTCTCCATCTTAGAAGATTTCCTTCTCATCTCTTCTGACAGCAAAGATGCAACAACATCTTCCATCTTGAAACTAGATGTTGTACTCCCAATCGCCATCAACAGATGATCCTATGAGTCTGGAAAAGAACACAATAGAAGCATACAACGATCCTCTTCTTCAGTCTTCACACCAACAAATTTCAATTGAGCAAGTAGCATGTTAAATGTGTTTGAATGATCATCCATAGACCCTCCTTCCTGCATTCTCAATGAGTACAGCTTCTTCCTCAGGAATAGTTTATTCACCAAGGACTTCCCCTAATAAATAGATGCAAGTCTCTTCCACAAAGAAGATGCAGTCTTCTCCTCATGCACATTCAGAAGCACTGAGTCTGCTAAATAGAGCCTTATCAGCCCCTTAGACTTCCTATCTACAAGGTCCCAATCTTCTTGCTTCATGCCTGTAGGTTTCACTCTAGCCACAACAATCCAAAGATCACAGTCAACAAGAAGATCCTCCATCTTGAGTTTCCACAACTCAAAGTTACTACCATTGAATTTCTCTATTTCAAACTTTCTAGATGTACTAGCCATCTTAATTTGTAATTAGAAATTGACAAACTCTACAAGACTCTCACTGAATAGAATTGACACAAAAAACCCAATGTACCCACAAGGATAACACAACTGGCTAGGCTCTGATACCACTTGTAAGGAAAATCAGATGTGGAAAACAATTCTCCTAACGTCAATGCCTTAGGAAAGAATGTAGATACACTTTAAAATTTACAATTACAATCTAATTAAGATGCACTAGGAAATAAACAACAGAAATAGAGTATTTGACAATCACACATGAACACCAGATATATGTGGGAAAACCCTTACGAGAGAAAAACCCACCACACCAAGAGAAATCACTTTGTATTATAGTAATGAAATTACATACAAATTCTAGACTTATCTTTTTGGTGTCATTATACATCAACATTCACCATTAACATTCTTGTACAGGAATCTTCACATTACAGTCCACAAAATTCATCCACTGATACAATCACTCAACAACCTGTCGATTCAACCAACCGATTATAAACTGTAATCACAAATTATATCCATGTCAAAATCTGTCTATAGAACTTCCTCATAGAACCATTGCAATTGACTGTCTTCCAACTATTCCCATTCGGCTCCTCCTATTCATCCACGAGACTCCACATAGGACGGTCTTACTCAGTCAACAGAATTCGCAATGTACTGGCATCTCAGTGAGACACTAACAATGTCTCGCTGATGCCATATAGACTTCATATCGATGTCACCAAGAGACTCTGTTATCGCTAAGATGTTCTATTGAGCTCCATGAGTTACACCAAATCACCAAGTAGTCACCTAGACCTATCGCATTCACTAGGAGACCATAGTGAGTCACCAAAGGTATATTGAAGACACAAGTCATATCGAGCTCCAAAGGATAGTTGGCAAGACATATCGATATCACCAAGAGGTTTCTCCGAGACATAAAGGTTACCCCAAAATGTTCACACGTTGCCAAGACATTTCCCTTAGCTAAGAGAACATATTGATCTCGATATGTTACCCCGAAGACTCTTCATCATCGATAAGACTCATCAAAGTCACTAGGACTTCTTACCGAGACCTCTGTGTTCCATCGATGACAAACATTCACCAAGAGCTACACCGAAGACTTCAAAAGATGTTCCTGTTGGTGAGACCTTCAACGTTCACTGAGATGTCTTCCCGGGATCCTTGAGTTACCCCAATAGCCATTAGCTATTGGCAAGACAACCTTTAGTCGCTAAGATGTTTCTCCGACCACTTTTGAGTTACTCCAAAGAATGTATGAATGTTTCCCTGTCGGCGTGACCTTCTCCGTTCACTGAGACTTCTTAGTGATAATCCTTAGCTATCCCGAAGCCCATGGTTGCCAAGAGTCTCCCTGAAATATGATTGAATGGCCTATCAGCCAGAGGTCTCCCGAGCACTATGAGGTCATAACGAATACACTATGTCACAACAATAGACTCCACAATGCAACCTTTCATCAAGACATTTGCAAGGTCACAACGACCTGTACAAACCAGAATGAATCAAGCTGCTAGTTGGCCAGACAATGAAGATGTCACACCAACTTGTCTCTAATGGAGGTTTCAGCCTGTATAGTTTGAGACACATATTTCCAACAAAAACACTTGAAACATGGAGTTTAGACACATCTAACATCTTCAAGAACTTCCGAAAATCTGTAAAGTACAATGATCATCTGTGGTGGAATGCAGAGTATTCCAACATGAACTAGATGCACCTATGACTCTACCTCTACTTAGTTTGATACTCTTTCAATAATATATTTTATTGCAGAAGACATAGAAGCCTAAATATTTGTATATTAACTCCTTCAACATGTAGAATTATCACCTCAAAACTACATGACATGATATTTCAAGTGGAGGAATGCAAACCATAAAAATGTTCTTTTGTTACATACACTAGCTTAGTCTGGGACTTAGCCAATTTCCCGAAAACACTTGGTCTTATCCTGACTGATACACCATTAATTCTACAATGGGTTACCATTAATGAAAACACCATACACCATCATGCTCATGTTTCTGATAAGGAATCATAGTCCTTGTAGGGGGTGTCTTGCTGTATTTTTATAGTACTCTGATGATAGGTCTAAGATCTATATGTTTGCTTGTAGAATTGTCAAATCACTATTAGATAATTCCATAGGTGAGTTTTTATGAGTTTACAAGATGTAGATATTTGAATGCAATAATGAATATATGATCCTCAAACTTCCTTCAATTCTCTCTAAGCCTAAAGTCTATGCATTCACAAAGAGAGGAAATATTGTCCCATTTAGGGGCTACCTTATTCAAACCTCGTGTTAGTGTTTCCACTTACATAATGGAAATGCCAATGATAAAAATGGATAATTGATAAGAAGGAATGATGAATCAAAAAAGTACTATAATTCACCACCCTTTAATGGCTTCCTTGAAGGAATGAAGTAATGCACATCACTTCAAGGTCTTGGATCTCTCTTTTTTGATTTCTTGAATCACTTGGAAACCTACAAGTATTAGCCTTCACAAACAATGATAAAATAAACATGCATAAACTCACATAAAATTTGGCATGATTTTTGGATCTTGAATTACTACAATAAAGCTCTGAAATGCTACTCTTGACTTACTTGATAGTGCTCTTGATCACCAAATTTTCCAATAGTTTCTAGATAGATTTCAAATTATGCAATAACTAGGTATTTATAGACATTTCCCTAATTTCTAAAAATCAAATCCCAATAGTTTACATTTACAACTTGAATTTCAAATGCCCTTTCCCTATTTTCTAGGACTTAGGGTGTCGAGGGAAAAACATTAAATAAATGCATTTGTTCAATGTTTGAAATTTCTCAAAAAATAGTAAAAATAGGTTGTGGAATGCATAATTTAGGAAATTAGTGCATCAATTAGACTCAATAATTTAAGGGGGACAAAACATAGTGTGAAATTTTCAAGGGTGACAATTGATGATACTACATCAACATATTTAATGTACCATGACACTTGTAACAAAATTACCCTATGCAAAGAACAATAACTATCATACTCTAACATTTATAACTTCACTACATATTAGCACAATCATGTATGTAGAGAAAAATTTCATATAAGGACTATGTTCAAGTGAATATCACTAAAGAATCAACACTCTTGTACTTGATATTTATCATAGGATAATGTTTGGTATTTAATATAAGATATGAAACTCACGCTTTACACCATGATAAGGCCATCTCATCCCTACACCACAGGGACTTTGCAATAGTTATAAATTTCAAGTCAAAAAAATTATAGTGGTAAACTAAATATTGATTTCCCTAGATCTACACAAGTTCTTGGACTATCAACCATATCCCTTATAAAGTGATAATATACATCAATATTCTTTCTTTTTGTCATGTTAAAATATGATTCTTGGCCAAATGAATTATAATTTTTGAATGAAACCACTATTTAATCCTATAACTGATACTACCACTAAACATATTTAACTACATGGATTTACTTGAAGAATTTTTCATGAACATATCTCATGCTTCTTTATTTTATAAGGTAACCATTTTCTACCACTTGCTCATCCAAATTAGTTGTCATCCAAATAAAATAAACACAAATCTACTTGTAGATATCCAATTACTAAGATTTCAAGCCAAATATGAATAAAATAATCCCTACACACTCAACACTCTTACACATAATTATTAGGTCATGATAATTCAATAAAATATCTAAATTTCCCTTCGAGTACCTATAAACTCTAATGTTCCTTACTTGAATTTGATATTATCTTCGTTAGAGCTTCCAATACTTGGGTGATGTACATAGTTTTGTGTATCCAATAAAATTAATGAGACTTCCTATCATACTTACATAAGATGTTGAAATAATGGATGTTGAATCATCCAATGAAGCTATACACACTTCAAAGGATCTTTGCCAAGAAGAAATTCACCCACACAGAAAGTGTTGCAACCAAGGGAATGCAAATGGAGATTGCTATTGATCTAGAATATGATTACAAATGTATATATGCCTTGATTAAATAGGCAAGGGTGAGATACAAGATGCAATACAATGTTGCCATGTGTCTTGACTAAACATCATGTAAATCCTAAGTAACTACCTAGGGAATGATCAAGTGATAGAGATAAGTTCTAGAAAAGACAACTCATCTTCTAGAAGGAATCTTATCTCCTACAAACATGGAAAGGGTAATGACCTCATTATTTATGATTTATCTAATAATGCAACTGAGGACTTAAATAATTAAATAAACAACCTAATTAAACTTATGCTAGTGTAATTAAATAATTAATTACAACAACACCCCCCATAAGTGCAACTTAGGGAGGGAATTATTATGCAATTATTATGAAATGGATGATGGGTTTCAACTACATGATGGCCATATTAGGTACCCATTTACAAATGATATGAAAATGCGACTAATCTCCCACAAATGGAGCAAAGGGGAAAACCTAGTGGGAAGAAAACTCATCTCCAGAAAAGGAGATGAAATGCAGATAAGTGAGGAAGGATGGAGGACTCCATAATATCCCCTAAGTACACCATCCATCACATGGATACAATACAATCAATAACCTCCCCATAGGAGGGAAAGGGCGAGACTATGTAGCCCCACCAGAATATGTGATCACCTACAAAAATGGTAAGTTCCTGTAGACAAAACATGATCCAATGTTGATGAACAACTTATCTCCCGTTTGAAAGAAACAAAACCAAGTGCAAGTGAGGGATGCTTTCCATTCTGGATAGGAATTGAAGGAAGGTAGGATGAATATGGATGATAAAGATGTCTCTAAAAACTATTCATGTTTCTCCTTGACTGATGAAGATGAAGATGCCACAATCAACTTAGGTACATGCACAATCAATGAAGAAAGTGACAAACTAGGACTATGCAGAAATTGATGCCGAACAAGATACAAAGACTAAAATGCAACGATTCTTCTATTGAAGGAATAGATGGAGACTAGATTTACCCTACATAATGAAGTGTCCTCAAAACCAATGAAAGAATTATGAAGCAAAAAAGGTGTCCAAACCACATGTCTCTTGCAAGGAAGAAGCAAATCCAATGATAGGTGATGAAGAAATTCTAATGGAGAGGGAAGAAGTCTCATATAGGAAATATCTAAAGAGAAAACAAGTGCCTCTAAGATAGTCTCTAGATCCCCAATCAAGGTCAAGACAAAGGAATGTGGAGAGTTAATAAAAATCTCCAAAGTAAGATCTGAATAGAGGAGTGATATCCCCTCAATAATTTCCTCCAAACCTATAGAAATATCCAAGTCAGTAATACATGAAACAAATCCATCCTGTGATGTCAAGCCTGGAAAAATCTATGTGTCCTGATGAATGATGGGAGCCTCAATCAATGACTCTGGAAAAGGAATCACTGAGTTTGAAGGGATGCCAACTTTATCTGATGGAGAAGAAGCACCTATAGAACCCTTGACATCCTTATCTAAAGAATCAAGGCATTCTAAACAATCAACCTCCTGAATAGTAATATCATCATGGGGTACCTTATCTGAGGAATGATATTCTGAATCATGATCATCAGGGAATGGTAGAGTATCAAAATCTCCATATAGCTCCCAAATCTTAGTCCAAGGGATATGAGGATAGTGACAATGATTAATAGCATTCAAAACATCACAATCAACTTGCATTCCAATGATCTCTAAGACAGTGTATTTGCTACAACTCCAAGAAAATTCTTGAATACCTTCACTTGGATGGGGAACTATAATAGATAGATGTGGCAATAAATCAAGTGATTAGAGATGGTGGATGATCCCATCTCACCATTGTTTATAGTTTCCCTTGTGCAACATAGTTAGAGAAGGAGAATATGCAAGCCCCATAATGTACTGTCAAATTTCTCCAAAAATATAAAGAAAATGACCTTCAACAACAAATAGAAACTTCCAAAGATGATATGCAATTGAAGTGATGCCACCAAAATCAAAAATCCTTTTCCCAAGCTTCAAGATACCCAAGTTATTGAACAAATTCACCAAATTGAACAAAACCAATGCAAGAGTACCTGGAGCTAAAATTGATCAAATTGACTAAATTGATGAAAAAAGCTTTGAATTACCTTCCTGATGCCATTTGAATCATTGAATTTTGATAAATGGTTGTGAAGATATGATATTTTAAGTCCAAATTAGGGTCTTGACTTCAATTGAATTTAGATTTTTCTAACAACATAATTCTAAAAAATAGATTGCACCACTAGAAAGTAGACCAAACCCTCTTTCCAAAGGTATCTTGTTTGTTGAATTTTGATACCCTAGTGAAAATTTATTAAAATATGAAAAAAGGCCTATATTAGGCACTCTAGAGGCTAATTAGGGGAAAAAATTTGGCCCTCGGGGCTAGCACCTAGTCGCTGATATGACCACAGGAGTTAAGTGTGGCAAAAAAAAATGCCACCAGCCTTGGTGGCGGTGGGGCTATAGAACATCGGTCATGATAGGACCATCATCCACCGTGGTAAATAGAGTGATCATCGGTGAAGGGAACCCAATGGAGGATGGTAAGAGAAAGATTTGATCGGTAGAAACATCGATGGATGGAGCACAATAATCAAAAAAATATGGTAGGTACGGTGCACAAAAAGAGGATGGGCCGAAAAACAAAGTACCACTCCTACAACAATTAAGGCATTGATGAAACCAGAAAATAGCTGCATATTTTGAATTAAACAAGCCAACAAAAGACAACTATATACTTTATTTTTAATATTGCTAGTTAACAATTAAAAATGAAAACTTTTCAATATGCTGACAAGAAAAAACTTGCAGGGTAAAAAATATGTTGATGGTGATAATATTATATGCCAATGATTTAAAAAATAAATCAACCCCTTCTAATGGGTAGGGAATAGAAAATTAATGCCGATTAAAAAAAAAACTATTGTCTGTAGATTTAACAAATGAAACCCTATACTGACCATGAATTTTAATACCAGTTGCTTTGATTTTTTGATTTTTCTGCCAACTATGTGAAAAGGCCAAATAATTTTTTTGCCAAACAATAGAGAAATTAACCCTATTTTTTTTGAAAAGGAAAATGGCCTACGACTAAATTTGTTTTCCATAGAGAACAATTGACAAGGCAATTTTTTTACTACAAATTGTATGAATCATGCAATTGATTTTTCAAACCCTAAAATACCTCTAATGGCTCCCAAGTTGTTGTATCCAAATTTGATGAATGAATAGGTGATCCTAGGGTTTTGAGGCCTTCTAAAGACAATGGCGAGCTTAGATCTAACTCAATCTGCTTCAGAAATTAGCCTGGTCCTTGGGTGGAGTCAAGTAGCCTGCAATGGAAACCTTCAAGCCTACAATAAATCTCTCTAGCCCAACTTTCTTGATCTTGGGATGAATCTTCACTAGAATGGCTTAGATACCATGTTGTAATAATAGATGCTGAATCATCCAATGAAGCTACACACACTTCAATTGATCTTTTCCAAGAAGAAATTCACCCACACAGAAAGTGTTGCAACTAAGGGCATGCAAATGGAGATTGCTATTGATCTAGAATATGATGACAAATGTACATATGCCCTAATTAAATAGGCAAGGATGAGATACAAGATGCAATATGATATTGCCATGTGTCTTGATCAAACATCATGTGACAACATACAAACCATAACTAACTACCTAGGGAATGATTTGAAGTGATAGAGATAAGTTCTAGAAAAGGCAACTCATCTTCTAGAAGGAATCTTATATCCTACAAACATGGAAAGGGTAATGACCCCACTATTTATGATTTATCTAATAATTCAACCTAGGACTTAAATAATTAAATAAAACACCTAAGTAAACTTATGCTAGTGTAATTAAATAATTAATTACACCAACATAAGAAACATTCCTTATTTCCTCCACATCCTTTATGAATTTAGGACAATTTTTTGATATTCATCTCTGTGAACTAGTAGGGTGTAGTTACTGATCTATTGCCTTGCATTCCAAACCTCTACAAGACTATCTCAAGACACTTCCCTTACTTTATTTATAATTTATTATTGGTACTATCCATACATATCTCCATGCAATGAATGTGTTTGGTAGATCCTATGTTTTTCATGTCAAATTCACTAGGTAATTAATCTATGAGTTCCTAAGTTAATGCTTTAGCGTCACTTTTGATATAGATATAATTATCATATACAATAACAATCAAAATACAACTATTTACCTTTTTTTAATATACATAGTGATTATCATTACTTCTTCTAAAGCCTAATTCTACCACTTATGTATCAAAATTTTATTTCCACATCTATGGGGCTACATTATCCCATCAAAATATGTTTTTAGCTTACAAATTACTTTTTCCTTACCTTTCACCTTGCATCCTTCAAGTTATTCCATGAATATTTACTCCTCTAAGTGCACATGGAAGAATGTTGTATTAATATGCATATTCTCAATTTTTAAATCATATGCCACAAAATAGATAAGAAAATCATAATAGAATTCAAGTTATCAATAGAAGGAAAAAAATGTCCAATTTCAATTTCCTTGAAACCTAGAAATATCCTTATGCAACCAACCATTTATTGTGTTTCTCAAGTGATCTATCTTCTTTAAACTACTTGAAAACCACTTACAACCAATGTGTTTCTTATCCTTAAATAGATCAACCAAATTATAATAATTACACTATTTTCATACCATCATCTCCTCATACACAAAATTATTCAAAGACTTTGTTTCTTTGGAATCGAGATCCTCTTCTATATAACCTAGTTCACTATTAGTATGAGTAAGAAAAAAGTACATAATAAAAACTTGGACTATAGTGTGAAGTGATCTCCACTACTTTGTAGACCTTTTCATAGTTGTTGGTGAAGAAATTTCCACTATATATCTACACCCTATTCTTCCTAAAAGTTACTATTAGAGGTTCTTTCCTCTTCTTATCCCAAAATATCTTGTCCACTTTCTTGTTCAATTTTAGATGAACTTTTTTATCTAGTTAAATTGTTTAAAATTGAATATTCTCTCTAATTCTCATTTGGCTATTATTCCTTCACAAAGAATCTAACTTTTCTAAATGTAACATCTCTTGAGTAGATAATTTTCAAGGTTTATTTATTTGAAAATTTGTGGTCTTTCATATTTTCATCATAACCTTGAATATAAATTTTGATATACCTTAAAAACATACTTATAGTAAGAAATATATGAATATAACTATGTTTTTTAGGTCATATGAAATATGAACCAGAAGAAAATGAATTGCAACATATTCATATATTTCTTACTATAAGTATGTTTTTTCTTCTAGTTCATATTTCATATAACATGTTTTTTTACATGGTATTCTTGATAGTAAAATCTCACTAATGCTAAATTCTATGCCATCACTCCCATCTTGATGTCTAAAAAAATAATTAACTTCAAATTAAACAATCCTTTACTTCAAAATGAAATTCATTAAATAATTAGTTTTCCTTACAAATTCCTAAAATAATAAAATAATCCATTATCCATACTTAATTTAATAAATAATGATCAATAAAAAAAAATAAAAAATTAGTTAGTTGATACTTGAAAATAGTTAAAAAATATTTGAAAGAAAAAAATCAAAACAAATAAAAATTAAATCAATTAAGCGTATGAGAAAAATAAATGAATAAATCAGGGTAAAAGTACATAATTGTGTTACACTTTTGACCAACTTATTAGTACAAGTGATTTTAAGCATTTCTTGCTAAAAATTAATTTTGGTCAAGCATATGGTTTAGCTAAATTCATTCTAGCTAAGTTATACATGGGCCATAACTTTTTCAACTATAATTGTCCACTAAAAGCATATTTTGTACCAATTTGGATCCAATTTACCAAAAAATAAAATTATTCAAAAAACTTGACATTTTAACAACTCCTACACATAAGTAACACATTTTAAAAATATCAAAATAACATTTTGTAGATTGATAAGTGTAGTTTTCAAATATATATTTTAATTATTTTTATATTTACTAAAATTAGGTCTCAACACCAAAATATAAAGTTGATTATCTTGTCAATAGAAACATTAAAAAAAAAAGAAAAAATAAGATGCACTAGATTAAAGATTCTATGTCAAATATGATATAGTTTTTTTCTAATTTTTAATAAATGGTTAAGACAAAAGATGACATCACATGGATTTTTAAAAAAAATTTAGTGCACACAACTTTTAAAATTTATTTAAACAATATATATTTGGTAAAATAAGAAAAAAAAATCCATGCACTCAAGTTTTCAAGTTTTAAATACATTTAAAAAATTGAAGAAAATAAAATAAAATTTACTATATAAAGAGTGACATCCCATTTAAATTTATTTTTTGGCATTTTATTAATAAATGAACTATACTGTTCATTTAGAGTAAGTGCATTTAGAGTAAGTGCTAGATAATGGGTTCACTTTTTTGGCAAAAAGTGGAATTTTTTTCTTGAAAACAAAGTTTATCATAGTTGGAGTAAACTACAAGTTCCATATAGAGCTCTCATCAGGTGGTGCTATGGTTTCAAATTTTCACAAGGTGAGAAGTCCTAGTCAGAAGGTTTGTGGTAATGACAGTAGGTGTGGTGATGGTTTGAAGGTGCCAATTGCATGTTTGGCTAATGGTAAAGCTGATGGGACCTTTTTGCATGTTCTAGTATCTCTAGTCTCTATAGCTAGCAATTCTCGGTCTAAACAAGTGGAGGCCCCAAAGGAATTTGTTGGTGGAAGTTTGTTGTTAGGTACTGGGCTTGAGATTCCTCTTGCTATCTCTAGTGATACTTTTCAAAAGTGTGCTAAAGGCCAGTCCAATGGAAATCAATGGGTCAACCTCTTTGGGACCAAACTAAAAGGTAAGAGTTCTTCCCCTCTGGTTGAATTCTTTTCTAATCCTATTTATGGTGAGTACTCTCTCTATTCTTGATTGTACTATTGAGAAGAGTTTGGACTAGGTGGATTTGTCTCTTGTGTGGAAGTTCTTGGGACTTTGCTCACACATTGAGTTGGTTCATAAGCTTACTTGAAATCATTGGATGGTCAAGGGGTAGGTGGAATTTTCTATGATGGAAAAGGGGTTTTCTCCTTCTCCTTTTCTTGTGAGGAAGACATGCTTTGTGTCCTTCCTAAGGGCCCTTGGTTGGTTGGAAAATCAATGTTGGTTTTAAAAAAATGGGAGATCAATTTTTCCCCTAGCTCTTACTCATTTTCTCTACCTCCAGTCTGGGTTCAATTACCTGGGCTTCCTTTGGAGTTTTGGGATGAACAAGTGTTTAAGGGCATTGCTAGTACCTTTGGGAAACTATTTTCTATTGATCAAATATAACTTCCAAGAAGAGATTGGTGTATGCTCATTTTTGTGCTATTGTTGATCAATCTATTGATTTGCATGTAGTGGTAAAGTTTAACTCAAAGTTGGGGTTGTGGAATTAGGAGATTGAATAATTTTTTTTCCCTTTTGCTTGCTTTCATTCTAAAAAAGTACAGCATTGGGCTAAGAAATTTATGTTGAAACCTCCCAAGCCTCCCCTTAATCCTCCTCAACCTCCTCACAAGGAGTGGAAGGAAAAGGAGAGAAGTTTAGTAGTTCCATCTTCTAGGTAACAAGTCAATGCTGTTGTTTCAGAGGTACAAGTGCATTGGTTGTGAAAACTATATCTCTAGAGGAGGTTCCTATGAAAATGGGACCCCTATCTTACAAAAGGATAATTTACAAATTATTGGTAATGTGGTTATTCTTGAAGAGCAAGTTGTTCAATTGGTGTTCTTTGAAAATCAGAATGGTGGTTAGGATTTTGTTGAGGAGCCAATTGTGGAGCCTTCTTGTAAAGGTAAATCCATCTATGGTGGACAAATGGAGACTAAGGGGTTACATCACTCTAGTGTGGAGGATATTGCTATCTTCCAACTTCTTCCTATGGTAGTTCCAGGGGTAGAGGATAATGCTGTTTCATCCATCTCCCCCGTGGAGAAAGTGCTTACCTCTTTTGTCACCTCAGAAAAATTAAGAAACATGAGAAAGACTGTTACTCCTTCTAAGGGTTTCAACAAGAAATTTCCAAAGTTTGGACTATGGGTCAGAACCTAGGGGTAGAGGTATGCCTATATTGCAAAAAAATAGGGAAAAAGAAAGCAAGCTTGAAATTGCAGAAGGGTCTCAAAAGACTTTGTTTGAGATGTGCTTGAAGAGCACACATCAAAAGTCCTCCTCATGAATATTTTATCCCAGAACATAAAAGGGTTGAATAACCATCACAAGTAGGATCTCATTGCCAATTTGATTCTAATGGTGTGTTTGGGGGAATTGCTACTTTTTGGAATTTGAATGTGGTGAAAGGTGTTGCTATGTTTGGGGAATTTAATCATACAGTGACTTTTTTTTAGAGAGCTCAGGATAAATTTTCATGGATCTTGTCCAAAATTTATGATCCTAATTTGAAATGTTCCAAATAATGGTTTTGGGAAAGTTAGAGTGGTTTTAAGTCGCCTTTCCTAGAAGCTAGTTGGTTGGTTATGTAAGATTTTAACAACACAGTTAATGAAGTTGAAAAGAAAGGGGGCTCTCAAGTTGCTACTACTAGTAGGTTTTATCTCATGGGATTTATTAATGATATTCTTTGATTTATGTTGATATTTTTGGGGTATCCTACACCTATTCCAATAGGAGAATTGGTGATGCTCTTATCCAAGTGAAGTTATATCAGACACTCATTTCCTTGGAGTGGCTCCTTTTCTATTCTTGTTCTCTTTCTTCTCTTACTAGGTTGGATTCTAATCATTTTCCAATTTCCTTATCGATGGACCTATTTAGGAGAAAAAAATACTTTCCTTTTAGATTTGAGAAGATGTGGGTTAACCACCCAAAGATCATAGGTAGAATTTCTTCTTGGTGGAACATTGTTGTGGATGGCTTTGTGATGTATAGGGTTGCAAAGAAATTGGCTTCTATAAAGAACAATGTCAGAGGGTGGAATAGGTCTTCCTTTGGTTAGATTTTTCATGAAGAGGTTGTGCTTAAGGAGGATCTTGATCACCTTCAACATTCTATTCATACTTTGGGCTACGACCCTACTATGTGTTGCAAGAGAGTTCTCTCCTCTCTAAATTGCATAATATTATTGTGAGGGAAGAAGAAATTTTGAAGCAAAGATCAAGGGCTATTGGTTACAGAATGGTGATAGGAACACTATAATTTTCATCTTTCTACTTGAAACACAAGGTTGCTAATCAGATCAATCTGATCTCTTATAATGGCCAATGAATAGATAAGGAAGATGATATATTAGGAAGGCTACTTCTTTGTTCTTCTCTGAGATTTTATTTGATAATCTTAATTTGGATCCTATTTTTCAAGATCCTCTATTGGAATTTATCCCTAAAATTATCTTGAAAGACTTGAATAAAATATTGTACTACATTCCTTCAGATGCATAGATTAAAAATGTGGTTTTCTCCTTCACAAGGTTTTTCTTGATGGGAATCTTAAGGGTTTAATGCCTTCTTCTCCCCAAACTTGTTCTTACCAACAATTTGTGGATGAAACTATGATCCTTGGAGAAGCTTTTATTGTTGAAGCTAAAGTTGTTAAAATTTATTATAGAAATATGAGTTGGCTTTGGGGTAGAAGATTAGCCTTCCTAAGAGAACTGTTTTCTTTTTGAACACTCTAGAGAGGAGGTGACTAAAAATTGCTTGTATTTTGCAATGTTTGAATGGGGTCTTTCCTTCAACATACCTAGGTCTGCCTTTGTGTACTAATATGGTGCCTGATTCTTTTTGGGGTGGTTTGGTTAATAGTTTTAACTCCAAATTTATAGTTGGAAAGGTACATTGCTTAGTCAGGCTAGCAAGATTCAACTTATTAAGTCTACTTTGTAGAATCTGCTGGTCTATGCTATGACTCATTTTAAGTTTTCAAGGAAGTTTTGGAAGAAGATTGAAAGTATTCAAAATAGGTTTCTACGGTACAAAGTGGAAGATAAACAAAGAATGCATCTTGTATCCTTGGAGGAAGTCTATATATCTAAAAATTAGGGTGGTTTGGGTTTGAGAAGAATTAAAGAGTTTAATTTAGCCCTTTCAGTGAAACAAGTTTGGAACCTTCTTCTTGGAAGTAAGGAGTGGGTGAAATTTTTTGGGAATAAATATCTTCACGTCATTGATAGATTCAAATATTTTTTGGTGGATGGTTTCTCCCCCCCTTTTGGTTCAACTCTTTGAAATGTTTAGTTTAAGGCTAGAGCTTTTGTGTCTTCTAGTTTGAGATAGTCCTTAGGTAATGGTCACTCTATCCTTTTTTGGGATGAATGGTGGAATAGACATAGACCTCTTAAGGATGAGATATGGGTTGCCTCATTCTAGGAGATTTGTGTTCTCTCTTTTAGATTGTTTGTTCTAGATTATAGTGCTGATTGAAAATGGAAGATGATTCATGAAGTCCACAAGGATCTTGAGACTATATTTTCCCATTTATCTTTGATTCATTTTCCAACCTTTTCTTGATGTGATAAAGTGGTCTCGAGTTTGAATTCACATTGTTCTTTCTCGATGGATTCAATGTTCTATCATCAGATTAATTTTCTAGCCCACCTCCCTTTTGGGTGAAGTGTTGGTTTCCTAAGCTAATTCTAAATGTTAATATCTTCTTCTAGTTGCTCTACTAAGATAAAATATTTACTATAAACAATCTTTGGAAAAGGGACTTTTTGATGCCAAATAGATGTTACTTGTGTGAGGAAGCTATGGAATATTCATATCACATAATTGTTGGGTGTAGTTTTGCTATGGATGTTTAGAATCATGTGTTGTACCTTTAGAATCTTGATTGGGTCTTTCTGAGGTCTTTGGCTTATCTTCGGTTTCAATGGTCTCCCCCCACTACTAACCTCTTGTTGGTAATGCTTTGGTCCCTTGTTGTCCCCCATTTGGCTTGGGATTATGGAGGGAAAGAAATAACAAAATCTTCTAGGATACTTTTATTCCTCCTTCGAGATTTTCCTTCAAGATTTGTGCTACCATCAAGGAGAACTTTATATCTGAAATGGTTATGTCCAAGAAATTTACCCCAAAAGTGTATTTTGAACTATGACTACTTTGTTGTTGATTGGTGGAATTTGAATGTTGATATATCTAACCACTTAAAGAAGGCTAATTCTTCAAGAGAGGGAGTGAGGTGGAAAGATTCAGATTAGGACTAGTATAGGGTGAATTTTGATGGTGCTACTAAAGGTAATCTAAGACCCGCTAGTTGTGGGGGAGTATTATGTGATTCACATGGTCAGCTTGTTTCTACTATGGCACTCCCTTTGGGAACCTAGACAAACCACTATGTAGAAGCTTTGGCATCATACCATGGTTTAAAATTAGCACAAGACAAGGGGATTAGGAGACTTTGGTTGGAAGGGGACTAATTGAATGTGATTAATTATTTGAAGACAGCTAGCCCTCACTAGTGGACTATAAAACATTTAAAATTCAAGACTTCATAGCTATCTTGGGTGCCTTTGATGATGTCTTTGTTTCTCATATCTATCGAGAGGCTAATAATCTAGAGGATTGAATTGCCAATATGGGGGTGATTGCACCTAGGCATTGGGACTCTAATGATTTCCTCCTTATTGAAATTCAAACCATTGTAAATGATCAAATAAGATTACATGTTCCAAGCGATGGTTGGAGGGGTTCCTATAAATTATTACATATTTATTTTGATAAGACACTTGTGCTATCCTTTTTACCTAGATTTCGATGACAAAGATATGGGAAATCACCAAAAGCTTAGTTTCATGATGTCAACCAGTATTGAAGCTATCTGAGTTACACACTTTGTGGGTGTTTTTCATCTCCTTATGCTTTGTTGATTCTTTTTTTCTCTAAAAAATTTATTTTCTAGGGAAGAAGCTTTGGTTCTCAGTGGATAGTTCAAGAAGGGTGGTGATAGATTTCAAACTGAGATGGTAACCTATGAAGAAACAATGGTGAATGGTTTAGTTTGGTAGATTCTAGAGAAGGGTGGTGTGATGCTATATTTGTTGAAACTCGATGGCTTTGATTCCTAGGTGTTATAGGAGTTTGTAAATGGATGGAAGAATAGGGTTCTGTGAATATATGGAGTGGAAGTCAACATTAATAAGGATTTTATTATGGAGTATCTAGTCTTTCCTCAAAAGGTAGAAAATTCTATCTAGGGAAAGGTTGAACACTAAATATGTTGTGGTGGATTTCCTAAAAGGAAAGAAGAGGTTGAAGCTTAAGAAGATGGGCAACAACGGTTATGATAAAACTTCCTAGAAACCCATTTGAAGGCATGTGTCTATGGCTATGATGAGGTACTTCACACTAGATGGTAGGTTTTTAGTGATTTATGGATACCATTTTATGCTCCTTAGTCATTTTAGACATAATAGGGTTGTTTCTTTCCCCCATTATCTTCTGCTTTCTCTTGAAAATGGTATTCTTGACTTCCACAACAATTCAAACAACCCCTAGATTTGTATGAGGGGTTAATGCTCTTTTTAGTTGAACATATTATAGTGTAGAAAATTGTACGCTCTTGAAAGTGATGTAATTTCACACTTAATTTGGACCTATTTTGGCACCCTTGCATCAATTACCCTTTAAAATCATCATTAATAAGCCCCTAAGACCCATTGTTTTGGATCTCAAGGCTTATTTCACCTAAAAACCTGACAAAATCACTTTAAACATTGAAAATCCCGAAAACCCACCTCAAACAGCTAGGGTGGGACCCATTTGTCACCTTGGGTGAATGAGTCCCCTTAGGTGGAACCATTCACCACCTTGGGTGAATGAGTCCCATTTGGGGAATTTTTATGTTTTGAGTGGGAATTTCAGCTTTTTAATTCAAATTTTTGGCTAAGGTTGGCCTTGGAGATCTAAAAAATGATCAATTAGGTGTTAATGCTTATATAAGAAAGTTTCTAAGTCATTTTCATTATCTAAGCAATCTAAGCAAGCATTCTCAAGAGAAAATTAAAGAGACAAGTATTAAGAATCTTCAAGCAAGAGTATTCAAGTTTCAAAAGCAAGTAAAGTTGAAGCCTTAGAGTAGAATTAAAGTGTTTTTACATGTCTTCAAGCTCACTTTCATTCAAAATCTAGAATTTTCAAGGGTTGATCATGGTTGTCTATGGTGAATCATAACGGATTCTAGGTTGGGGAGATGAAACTAGGCATCAAGCCAAGCCTAAAGACTTGTTTCCTAAGTGATTCCATCTTCCATTATCACTCTACATTCAGCCTAGGGAAGTTACAAGAATTATTGAGGCTCATTTGGCTAATTAGAGATCTCTCAAAGTGAGTATTTCATTGTCATATTTCCATTCTTGCATCAAATTCTTAAACATTAGAATAGGATTGCATCATGTTTCAGATTTCTTAGTCTTAGACACACTTAAGGCTAGGTTTTGCATGCATATTTCATTATTTCCATCAAAGTTTAATTGCCAAACTAGGGGTTTGACTGAGGAAAACCCTCCATTAGA
This sequence comes from Sequoia sempervirens, assembly GCA_007258455.2. Lineage (NCBI taxonomy): Eukaryota > Viridiplantae > Streptophyta > Pinopsida > Cupressales > Cupressaceae > Sequoia > Sequoia sempervirens. Next base: position 335,811,094 of record VDFB02000015.1, on the reverse strand, counting down.
AAATCAAGTTTATATACTATTTAGCAGGTATTTCTATAGATTCGGATCCAAGATTCAAATTAGAGGGAAAGAGTAGGTGTTGAAGTGTAGATTAGAACTTTAAATTCCTAAAAAAGTGGAATGAGATTGATTCACCACAAGTGGTGAATGAATCCCACTATACGTGTTTTCCATAATTGTTTACAAAATTAGACACCCTTTTTCCCGAAACAAGTTCCTATGCAGAAACCCAGATCAAGGACTGATTTGCCCAGATTGGTGAATGAGTCCTAGTAGTTCAAAAAGTCAAAATTTTCAGCATTTTAGAGCTCCTTCAGGTCATCTCCATATTTTCTGAGTGCACTTATTCCTTTTTGTAGTTTTCTATGTTGTTTCATTCAATTTTCTAGGTCATTTTTTAGGTTATTGCATTAAATTAGGGTTTAGTGTTGCATCTTGCATTTCATTAGTTTTTCCAAGTTCTTACTTGGTGGAGAAAACCTTTATAGTTTGCATTTAGCCCCTAGGAAATCCCTCTTGCAAGATCTCTTTCCTCCTTTGTATTGAGATCTCAAGGGTTTTTTCTTAAGTGAAAGTGAAAATTGTCCTTCTTGGTCCTAAACCCTAAAAGGAAAGCAAAACATTCTTCCACCTTTCACATATCAAGGCCAATTATGTAATTGAGACTCCTAAATTACATACTTGGGGCATAAGATCAAGGATACTCTCTCTAAGCTTTGAATAAGGGATAATTGAGAGAGTGATGAAGGGGAGGATGTTGGGTCTGATTATTTTGAGGACCCCTGGGATGATCCCACTAAGTCCTCAAGGAAAAGGACCAGGAAAGAAGAATCCTCTTCTTGGTAAGAGGGATCCATTACTAATTTGGAATGGGAAGGGAAAGGTAAAGGTTCCTCTAAAAAGATAAAAGCCAATGTGAATAAGATAGACTTTCCTCCTTTGATTAGTATTAAAAGTAATAATTTGGAGGGGGTTAGGAATGGGATTGGCTCTTCAAAAAAGAAAAAAGTGATTGAGAAGAATGTAGAATCTCCTCCCTTGCTTGGTGTTAAAAGAAGAATTAAGTTAGGGGATGGTTGAATGAGGAAGGTGGGGAAGAATTTTGTGGAAAAAGATTCCCCTATTGTGGGTAAATGGAAGGGAAAGATTGGTGAGGTTGTGGAGGGGTTGTTGGGAGGTATGGATCTCATTCTCGAAGAGTTGACACAAAGGATAGAAAACAAAGATATTAGTCTTGATAAGGTGATTGAATTGGAAGTTGAGTCTTTGGATGGTGGTACAAAGAAGATGGTCACCATAGATGGTAAGTTTCATTTTGTTGTTGAAGCTCTTGAGTTGATGGATGGTAATGATGTTGTTTGCCTTGTGAGGGAGGGGATTGGTAATATTTTCTTGCCATTGAAGTGGATTCTTAATGAAGTTAAGCATCTTCATATGAAGATTGATTTTATGGCCCGGTTCAATGTGTCTCTCACTAATAGTAATAATTTGGAATCATCAGTTGCCAAAAAGGTCAACGTTATGCATAATACCCTTGAAAAATTTATGGTTGATGTGGAAAAGCTAAAGGCTAACCATGAAACTAGATTGGTAGATCTTGAACAATTTTTTTTGAAGATTCTTGAAGATATTTCTACCATAGTTTCTGTGAGCCATGTGTAATTGTAGAATAGTGTGGAGGGATTGACTATACTTAATGAAAATCCAAGAAATGGATTGGTAAGATACTACTAGATGGGAAGGAGATGCTAGTCCTAGAGGATGTGGACTTATTGGGTAATGCCAAGACTAGTAAAGATGATGATCCTTGCATTCAAACTAGGAGTAAAATGAAGAAAGGTGGAAGGGTGTTTGTCATTGAGCTTAACAATGTGGTTAAGATGCATGCAAAAGTTATTGCTATCGATGTGGAGGTAGTTGGAATCCTTAAAATTTGTAGTAGTTTTTGTCTCTCTTTTTTTCTACATTCTTTGTCCTGTGCTTGCTAATTGTTTGCTTCTAGTTAGCTGATGGTTGTTTTTTTTCTTGGGGGATGCTTGTTTTCAATGTTCTTTTTTAATTAGCATCCTACCCCTTCAAAACCTATTTTACTAATAAAAAACATTTGAAGAAATTACATAGAATATTTACAAGGTCTATTAATATAAAATGTAGAATTTTAAGTTTAGTTTTCAATTATGCAAATTATTTTAATACCCAAATGACACAAGTTGATTCTATATAGGATGTAGAAAAATCATTTTCTTAAAGTTTTATTTTTAGGGAAAAAATATACATACCTAACAAGTCAATTGTATGAACCACTTTCCTCATAAATAATTAATAACTAGAAAAATATGTTCAATTATAAAAAATACATATTTTAAAACTATACATCATCATTTGGGTTTTCATTTTGTCAAAAATTCTAAGAAAGAGATCTTCAACCATATTTCTAAAGTGAATGTTTCTCTTGTTGTTTTCATGACATTGTACTTTCAATTCCAAGGATGATGGTTGGCTTTCCAAGCCTAAAAAAAATCATCGGTTTCAAATTTCAAATTTTATGAAATGTTTGCCCACTTCAAAACACATACTCATTCTAAAAATAGTGGAAAGATGATGAAAATAGAAATATATACAAGTGTTTCATTTTAAAATACATACTCATTTTAAAATGGATATGCATTTCATAGGGGTAGAAATTTAGATTCAAGAGCCTAATTCTAAATGAGTACCTATTTTATATGAAATAGGTACCCATTCCTATTATAATTTTGTTTCAAGCTTGCTACTTCCACTAAAAATGAACCCTTTAGCTTGAACTTACCATTTTATTAAAAAACTATATTCAAATAATATTTTTAATTTTTCTAAAAAATTATGAAAAAATTATGAACATAAAATATACTATTTTTTTACATTTAATTAGTTTTCTCATTTCAAAATTCAAAATTATATGTCAGGTTTTAGTGATTCAAATAAAAATTTGGATCAATGTTGAACATTTTCTTTATAAAATTGACATAAATTTATACTTTTACTCATCAATTAAACTAATAAACTAGCTAATTGACTAATAATAGCCACCAATTATCCTAAAAAACTCCAAATTTTATGGGATAAGATCTTGATTTAAGATTAAATCCTACTGATCCATCCATATCCTTAAAATCTTATAAATTGAGATTGACCTTAACTTTAAATAATTATCATATTAGTTTGATAAAATATAATTTTATCACTAAGAAATAAACATACAAGAATTATTCAATTGAAGAGTACATCCTTTAGTGTTGCAAGTATGAGAAGATTGGTATTTTCATTGATTCTGACAAGCTTGTGTTGTCATTAGTTTCAATTGTATGCAAAGGAAGAAGATCATTATTAAGGGAGATTGTTGCATTGATGATACTTTGATTAGTTACATTATGTTGTCATTAGTAAGCTACTGATGTCAACCTCGAGTGTTGCTTTGGTAAGCTTCTATCCATGGTTGATAAAATGATGTAGATGATAAGGATGTGTCTCTAATGCTTAGTTTTCAAGTGCTTTTGAGAAAATTTGATAAAAAGAGGAAATCATGTGTTACAGTGTTGTTCTAGGTTGCAGAGTAGTGTTCTAGTGTTTCTCTAAATTTCTTCTAGGTTGAAGATCTACTTGTTCATTTTAGATTTGTTGATTATAAGTGTTCAAAGGTGTTGTATTTAGAATTTTGTGTGTTGGATCGTTGTACCAAAGAAGTTATATTCACTAGTGTGTGAACAATGCATTCTATAGGTGTCTAGGAGAAATCTCTTTGCTTCGTGTTTCTTCACAGAGTGGTTTCAAGTCTTGAAAATCTAAGGGAGTGTTGTTATCTTTGTTTAGTCAAGGTGGTTCAAGGTTTGGTTCTTTGAAAGTCAATTTCTTAAGCAACAGTGTATGACAGAGGTGTTTGAGTGTGCTGGGTGTGTACATTTCTTAGGTGGAAGTTGTTGCTAAGGATTTTGCTAGATTTTAGGGTGTTTGTGGAATATTCTAGATCATGTTCAAGTGTGGTTTTTGGTTCACAAGCCATCCTTGGATTTAAGGAAGAGTGTACTTAAAATTTTAATGGTGCATACATGGGTAATGGCTGACCTAGTGCTTACACTAATTATGGTGTATAATTATTATTTATAGAAGCATGTGGTTGAGTGGTATTGCAATTTTGGGTCCCAAATAAGGAATGGTGTCATCCACTTTCACTTCTATTCACCACGAAAGTGTTTTGGCACCAACCTAATGTGAATTTGTATGGTTGATGTGTATAGCCAACCTTGCAGAAGGGTCTCAGGGTTGAGGATGGTATAAATAAGAGTTGAGATATTGAGGGATGATGAGATACAAAAGAGATATGTGAATGATACAAATTTTAATGTTAGAGTGCGAATTTGAGAAGTGTAGCACACAAGCTTTCATGTGTTAGATTACTAGATGCCGTGAGAAAAAGGAATCTACAATTGTATAGTCAAGCTACAAAAGTGTTGATGATATTGTGGTGGATTTCTCAATTGCATTGAGATGGATTTCTTTGTGTAACATTCTTCTGTATCTTCTTTTCTATTATGACAATGGGCCTTTTGACAATGGGCCTTTCTTTCTTTGGGCAGTAAGCCCTCTAGTAGTGAATGCTATTGTATTCAATGTTGAAGTTACTTTATATTGTGAGCTAATCCTCATTGTGGTTTTTCCCATCTTGGGTTTTCCACATAAATATGGTGTTCTCTTGTGTATGGTATTGATTTGTTTCAGTTTCTATTATTTTCCTTTCATGATAAATCATTATAATAGATTAAGGATTAATTAAGCTAATGTGGATCTGAATTTGTGTGAGGGTTTTGAAGGTTTAAGGTACAACTAATTCACCCCTCTTACTTGTCTTGTGCATTCAACAATTGGTATGAGAGAAAGGTTCCTTGGAAGAAAGATTAAGTGCTTGAGGTAGATTTGGGATGGTACACAAGAAATAGATCCCTATGTTTGATGGAATGAACTATGCATTTTGGAAGATAAAGAAGGAATTCTTTTTGGTCTACCTTGGATATGATGTCTATAAATCTATTAAGAATGGTTACATTGAACCTACAAATGGTACAAGTATATTTGATGAGACCAAGGCCTATGAAACAAATGGTAAAGCAATGTATTCTCTCTTAAACAATCTTACTAATTCTAAATTAGTGAAAGTGATGAGTTTGAAAAGTGTTAACACAATTTGGGATAACTTAGAAAGCATTTATGATGGAGATGATAAGGTTAAAGAAGCTAAGATACATAATCTAAAGATCATGTTTGAGAACTTGGTGATGTTTGAGGAAGAAAATGTTACAAGCTATATGCAAAGGGTAGATGAAGTTGTCAGCTCCATCAGAGGTCTTGGTGGTGAACTCAAAGAACTATAAGTGGTAAAGAAAATTGTGAGAACTCATCCTAAATCCTATAGTCATAACTTAGTGTCTATTATTGAAGAATTTGAAAATTTGAATCAATATACTAGAGATCGGTTGTATGGCTCTTTATCTGCTTTTGAGATGAGAGAATTTGGAATAGTAGTGGTGCAAAATTTGAGACTATTTTTAAGGCTACTAAATTAGAGGAGATCAAGGAATCAGATCAGGAGGATCTTGATGAAATAGAAGCTAACTTTGTAAGGAGAATGAAGAAGGGTACTAGTAAGTATAATGGTAAGTTGCTTTTCAAAAAATTGAGTTGTGGGAAATATGTCATTATGCTTCAATATCTCAAAACTAAGTTTTGAATAACAAAAATAAGGAGAAAAAAGGTAAGATGATCAAGAAAAGTTATTATGTTAGAGAAGATTCAAGTATTTATGATGATTAATCTAATTATGGAGATGATGATGATGAATTCTTGTTCATGGATTTAAAATATGAATCTATTTCTACTAACTCTAAGAGATGTGTGAAGGAAAGACCTATGGATACAAAGGATGATACTGAAGCTACTTTGTTATATTCTTTTCATCCTAGACAAGAGAAGAACTATTGGATTGTTGATAATGGATTTTCTAATCATATGACTACTGACAAGAGTAAGTTTTTTAAACTTGAAAAGTATGATGGAGGATGTGTTAGATTTGGTGATGATACATTTGTTAAGATATGTGGAAAAGTTTCTATCATTTTTAATGGAAAGCATAATACAAATGATGTTTACTATGTTAAGGGTTTAAGGAATAACCTCTTGTGTTTTGGACAAAAGTGTAGCAAAGGATATAATCTTATGTTTTAGGATGATGGATAATAAAAATATTTGAAACTATGGTTGCTATTGGAAGAAGGATAGATGGATTTTTTTATCAACTTAAGGGTGTTGATGGTCATTTCTTTATTACTCAAATTAATGAAATTTGGCTATGACAAAGAAGAGCGTGTCACATCAAATTTGATAGCCTAGTGAGGATCTATAAGAGATATTACAAATATTACAAATCCTATCAATTCTATTTGCAAAGAATGTCAAATTGGAAAGCAAGCAAGAAGAAACTTCAAAGTCAAAGAAGAATCTACTACTGAACTATTGGAATTGGTGTATACAGATCTTTGTGGTCCTACAAGAGTAAGAAGTCTTCAAGGTGTAGACACTTAAAATTGTCCTAATTCATATCAAACATTTGAACTTGATTACTAACACCATTTTCATCTTGATTTCACCCCTTCTGACTATTTAATTAAATAATCTTAATTGTTTAATTAAATTCACCGGTTTCTTCTATTAATCAAATAATTTACATTATTTGGTTAATTCATCCACTTCATACTAGTTTTCATCCTATTTGATTAAATAATATGAATTATTTAATTAAATTCCCTAAGTCCTCTCATTTCATTATATAATCTAAATTATTTAATTAAATGTCATTAATTCCCTCTTTTAATTAAATGATTAAATTGTTTAATTAAATCTTTAAATTCCCCCATCTTGCACAATTAAATAATATTCTAATTATTTAATTGGCTAATATCTTTAATCCCTCCAATTTCTCCCACTTGCAAAGGAATACTCCCATGGAATCTTCCTCCATTTCAAATTAAAACCATTTCCCTCCAACATGGAAATATCTTGCACATTCCTCCTAAATTTTAGGATTTGTGTTTGTTTGAATCAATTTCATCCCTTGATTAATTGCATCAATCCATGTGATTATTAAATCTCCTCCATGGATTGGAATCCTTGATCCATGCCAATTCCTCTTATCAATTTGTATCCATTGATTAAATGAATTGATCATAGCCATTGATTCACTTAGAATTCCTATAAATAGCCTCCATTTCATGACAAATTCATATACATTCATTGAGAGCAATTAGACTATAGAAATTTTTAGAGAAATTATTAAGAGAATTTAGCCAATTTGCATCAATTTTAATCATTTTCTCCATTGAACCATCATTAAAGATTGTTCCATCAACGAGATTGGGAAAGGGTTGATCATTCCACATCAATTCAACACCAATCCCCCAATTGGATTAGGTTTGCAAGTGTTTAATTAGATTCCTTTATCAATTTGAGTTTATTTCATGTTTTCATGGCTTCTAATTAGTTCATTTCAAATATTTTATTTGGAATATGGTTTGATTAGTTTAATTGATTGATTAATTGTTCATTTCAATTGTATTTGACATAATTCATATTCATGTTCACATATTTGGCATGCCTAGTGGGACCTAATCCATCATTTTAATCAAATATTTTTAAAAAATTTGTGTTTTGTAGGTTCCTAATTTAGCCCAGTGCACTTGTTTCAAGCCAGAGCTGCACACTTGTTGCATTGGCGTACACTTGATGCATTGGTGTGTACTTGCTTCTGACAAAGCAAAACACTTTTTTTCTGACACATTTTATGTTTACAATTTTTTGTGAAGGTTTTGATAGAGTGGCACACTTGTAGTTAATTGGAGTCCCACACTTGTAGATGAATGTATTTTTCTTGAGGTAGACCAATGCACCTGTGAAACTCTAATGCACTTGTCAATGGAACTCTAGTGCACTTGTTTGATAGAGCGACACACTTGTAGGTAATCCAAAGAGGTAAAATTTCAAGTTTAATCTAAATTTTTAATTTCAATTGGTTTCTAAACCTAATGAGTTTTTGATTTATGTTTGTTAGTTTTTGTACTAATATCTTGTAGGTTTAAATTGGAGCATGAAAGCATGGAGTGAAGTAAAAGAGTTCATTAACACTTATCTTGTCTAAATTTTCAAAGCATTTCTAAATACTTAGAAAAAGGATGATCTAAGAGATTTTTATTTTCATGATTTAGTTAAATCACACTTCATTTTGGGTTTAAAATCAACTTCACACTTCAATTTGAACTTAACAATGAACAATTTATCTTGTATTTTCAATGTTGGATTAAAATTGAACCAAACATCCTCATTTTCCCTTGGGTTATAAAATTGAACAAGAAAATTTCACACTTAGTTTGGTGCTTAAAATTAACTTCATATTTATATTTAGTGCACTAAAATTAACCATTGTCTACTATTCTTACTTTGATTGTAAACTTTTAGTGCATATCCTCTCCCCGTGTGCTTCGTGTGATCTTGGGTGAAGAGAAACACTCTCAGTTTACAATTTTTGAGCCACCTAAGACTTGATACATATCTTATCCCCTTGTGCTTCATGCTATCTTTGGTGAAGAGAAATAAAATTCCTTTTTATTTTATTAGAGAGGGCCTCCCTTGAGATACATCCCACAATGGAGAACTCAAGGTGACCTTCAATCACGTTTACTAATGGGCTATATAAAGTATGTAAAAAATGAAAGTAAGTAGCATAAATCTGAGGAAGTTATACCTTGCATTCCTACTCTCATGTGAATGAATGGGTTTCTTAGGGGAAGCTAGAGAATTTGGTGTCTCACATCAAAAGTATGCCCAGGGTGTTCACGATGTCATTACATACCTTTGTATCTAGAGGCCAATCCAAGTTTTCTGAAATGATTCTTCAAAGTAGTGCACAAGAATAGCACCATTCCTAGAAGTTACTTACCATCTCTAGTCTATGGTTGAGGTTTAAGGCTTAAGAGTTTATTCTCATTCATAAGGCCTAGAGTATTATGGTGGTACATGAACTTGGTATGTCCTATTCAACCCCTCCATTAGAATCATATTACATCACTCTTGCAAGGGTGAGGTAAGCCTACTATGAATAAATTTATGTTTCCTCATCGAGGTTGTAATTAACTGATTTTGTTCAAGCTAGACTAGTAAACCTTATGGAAGAAGGTTTATGAAATATCCTCCTCGCCCATTGAGTCAATAAACACATTGTTTGGCATTTAAACTCAAAAACAAACATCAACATTATCACAATTTTTTTAAACCCTTTGAATATAATGAGTAAACTTGAAGAAAGCTATACTACTTTATGACCTTAAGTTATCTTGTTTTTATTAAAATAATATCTTACTGGCTTCCTAGTGTGCACATGTAAAATATACAGATTGATATCACACATCTGATCCTAATTACTAACACTACTTCGTCCTAAATCATCTCCTTTACTAACAATTTAATTGAATAATATTCATTTGATTAGATTCATCAAATTTCATCTTTTAATTAAATAAATCATTTTATTTAATTAATCCTATAGTCCCCCTTTAATTAAAAAATAAATTTTATTTAATTAATCTCTAAAGTCATTCTATTAAATTAAATCAATCTTTATTTAATCTAACATCACCCCCTTTGGTTAAATAAATCAAAATATTTATTTAACTAGGTCTTAATCATTTTCATCTCTTTTTGATTTAATTTAATCCTTAAAACTAAGTCAAATGGTCAAATCAACTAATCCCTCATTAAATTAATCAAATCTTGATTAATCCTAATCCTAATCCATCAAATCCTCTAGCTTTTCCCACTTACACAATAAATCAATTTATTTGATTTATTAAATTCTTCTATTTCATTCAAAAAGGGCATCAAGATGGAATATTCTTCAAATTTGAATCTCCCCCCTCTTTGCAAATTCTCCAAAATGTCCTCATTCCTTCATCCTCTCACATGTTGAAAAGTGGCATCATGTCATTGGTTTATCTTTTATCCCACATCCTTCATATCTTTCAATCTTCTATCCTTCCATTCTATAAATAGAGAGATCATCTACTATATTTAGCATCCACAATTTGAATAAGCTTACTATGCTCAAATACATCTTCAAAGAATTTGCAAGATTCATCAATTTATCAAATCCATAGCTAGGTTATGTAGGTTTTTCATCATGGAGCACACTTGAATCTTCAACAAAGTAGATCACCATCACCATTCATCATCAAAGCTTGCAAAGGAGTTGGGAAAGGGCCAATTTCCACATCAAATTGGCACAACCTCCCCCATAGGATCAAGAGTTTGTATTATTTGAATATGATTAATCTCTTTTACTACTTTTCATTGCATTTCTTGCTTTCATTTCCTATTTCAAATCATATTAATGTATTTTATGGGGAATCTCTATTCTAACTTGCATTGAAGCTTACTAATGTGTTGGTTTATTGTGTTCTTGTAGGTATAGGATATTTGGTTCATGTTATTGGCACTAGAAGGATGGCCAACTAGAAGTTTAAATCACATTTTTTTAGAAAATTTTATGGTTTTTTATGTTTTTGGTGTTTACAAGAAACATAACTGCTCACAGTCCAGTGTCGCCAAACTACACCACTCCAAACTACAAACTACATTGCTAGACACAAACTGCACTGCTCCAAACTTCAAACTACACTATTGGAACTCTAGCGTCACCATATAGTGCTGTTACAAACTCCAAACAAAGTCACCATCACAGAGAGAACTGCTGGACTTTTCTTGCTTTTTCATGCAAACTTAAAATGTCTGTATCTTGGTCATTTTTTGGTCTTTTTCAGAGTTTTTTTTTGAAATGGGTTAGAATTTTGTAAGCTATCCAATAGTGTAGTTGTTTCTCAACTTTGATAGAGTTAAAATTTTCAAATTTTCACCTAATGCCAAATCACAATGAAACTTGGTCTAATTTTTAGGGGTTTTATGCTTAATCATCTATCTAACCCTCATATCTTCTTGTTTCTTGATTTCATCTAACATTTGGAGCTTTTATTGTAGGTTTTAAAGGATAAGGGATCATGGAATTCAAAGAAAAATTATTATCACATCATTGTAACAAGTGTTTTTAAACACTTTGGGGAGAAATTATAATCCCTCTTCTACGGATTTGCTATCTTTCAAGCTTTTAGGACCTACTAAATTTCTTTTGGGCTCTAAAAAGAACATTTCAAATTTTTGCTACAAAGGGCTTAAAATAAACTTTAGGGCACAAAATCACTATATTTGGTTTGAGGATTAACAAGTGAACAAGGAAAATTTTCACACTTCATTTGGTGCTTAAAAAGAAGTCATTATTACTTTGTGGATCTTAAAATGAACATGCACTTCTTTATTTTGTGATTTATTATTCAAACTAACATCATTGAAAAGATGCATGTGCTTCTCTCACACCTCATGGAGATCTTAAGAATCAAAAGGATTTTTGGTGGTCTTAGGTTGGGATAAAGTGATTACCTCCACACTTCATTTTGGGATTAAAATTGAACAAATATTTGCGAGTGTGAGTGGAACATATTGTGTGTGTTCTCCCCTTGTTTTTAAACAAAGGTTGATCAAACTACAAATATGTTTGCTTGATTTTTTTTTATCTTAGAGTGCTTTCCTTTGGGAAAAAGTACTCACCCAGGGGAATGACTCAACTGGTAACACTCTAAACCCAAGAGTATTTCTAGCTAGGATATAAATGTGCGTATTTGAATAAACACCAGTATCACGTAGTTGACTCTGATGAGAAGGGAAGAAATGGTCTCTCACACCATGGGTCAATCCCTATGAATGGAAAGTCTGAATTAAAACCCTTGTTTAGAAAGGCCAAAATCCCTATCTATTTGTTGGTGCAAGAATGGTCATTCTAAAGTTGCCCCACACTTTTACAGTTTTTAGTAGAAATGGAAAGTATGCCATGGGAGTTTCATGGGTGCTGATACTTGGCTTCCCTATATAAGTGAGTGCCATGGAGGGGAGCTAGTGGGGTCAAGCATCTAACCGTTCACTAAAAATAAGTGTAGCTAGAATTGTCCAATTTGGGACTCGACAAATACAGTCTTTCATATCCATAGGGTTGTACTTGTTCTTGGCTACAAAACACTTTGCTTGTTAAGAAACATTTGGAAACAAACATTCAACATTTTCATCAAACTTCAAACCCTTTAGGAGGAGCAAATATCTTTTGACAAAATTCAAGTGTTATTACTTTCCCTTGGGATTATATCCTTAGAGGTTTCTAAACACTTGGATTTATATCTCCATTTTCTCTCACTAAAGTCAACATAGGGTAACCATTGCCTTGATTTCCTTGAAATTCCACCTAACATTCTGTGGGATGAAAAGAGGTTAGGAAATTGGACATTTAGTTTGAAACCTAATCAAGAAAGTGCTTGTGGTAAAAGCAATTCACTAATCAAGATGAAATCAATTGAACCCCACACATGTGCTTGTGTATCTTTTGTCTTATGGTCTTTTGAGAAAACTTTGATCTTTTGGTTTGAAGGGAAAAGCAAGTTCTTCAAAACCTTGGCATTGTAAACAAGTCCTTCTTAGTTTCATTTAGGATCAAAATAGCCAATCATTTCATCCATCCCCAAACATCAATCAAATCCCATCTCACAAACAACTTTTGAACCATTGGAAAAATCATTCATACTAGAATTTTGCAGAAATCGTCTTGAAATCAAATCAAAATCATCTTGTTTGACTAGGTGTGCGTAGATGAATCCTCCTTCATACACTTAGTTAAATTATCACCTTGTGGAAAAATTCATTCCAAGACAACATCTAACCTCTTGGAGTTTATGAGTTCATTATCAAATCCAAATCAAATCCAAAATCAAAAATCGAAAAAGTCCAAAATTCTAGTATCACTCTAAGGTTCTTAAAAGTTCAATACCCACATCATTCACCCCTTTGATCCTTCATCTCATCATTGGTCCTTAATCATTTAGAGGTCAAAAAGGTCAAAAAACAAGAAATATGGAATACAAACTTTCTCCATCATCATAAGTAATCCAAGTCAACCAAACTATCACAGTCTTACAAAACGAAGGGATTATCAAAACTCACATTTATACAATCCATACATAGGATCATTATCTCCTACAAACTTCAGTGGCACAATAAATGTGAGTATGCCAAATCTCAATTTTGGAACACCTTTCCCCATGGTAGATTTAAATCAAAGTCCAAACTTACAAGTCTATCCACCAAACAATCAATGCATGAGTCTTCAAACGAGCAACATCATCCCACCAAATCCATACATGCCAAAAGTGAATATACCAAGTACAAGTTTACCAAACATGAATCCACACTTGGAAAAATTTGGGATAAATATGTTTTCGAATCATACAAATGTTGTTCAAAGTCCAAACAAGATGTTAACAACTCCATGTATTAATCCAAGTCAAGGTAACACCATGCAAAATCAAAGTTACCTAAATCAAGGCAATGTGATTCCCAACAGCAAAAATGTTCAATTTCAACCTATCATGCCAAATACGAACATCATCCCAAATCAAAACATTGTCCAAAATCAATTTGTCCATGATCCCATTCAAAAACCACAAGTAGGCATCCCAAATCTACTTGAACAAAAACCAAATCAACTATATCAAGGGAGTCAAGATCAAAATCAATATCAAATTTGGTGAGATCAAATTGCTACACTTACCACAATAGTTGAGTTATTGCACCAAGAGACATCTCCACCACCATTACCCATATCAACATCATTCCTTGGTTTAGGGATTATCCCTTTACCTAGCACCAATCACTCCATCCAAATCAATCCACCTAACACCAATCAAGCCATCACATCAAATCCTCTGAATATACCATTGACATCACACCAATAGATGGTATCTAATCAAATGACAACATCAATCCCGACAAATCAAAATATGGTCTCCCAAGGACCTATCACCTCAGTCATTCCAATCATCCCTATCACTTCGATCATTCCAACTACCACTATCATGCCCATCACATCTCAACCCCTCACTACCATGATTGCTCCAAGAATATCTCAACCACTTGTCACCGTACATCCAACATGATTCCAATTCCACCACCACTACCACCAAAACCAAACACAACAAGACAATATAACATTGCACTAAAAGCTCACCAAGCCTACCAAAAGGCCATCCAGTAATATCTAGCCACACAACAAGCAACACAAGCTCAACAAGTGCAACAAGCCTCTCAAGTTGCCCAAGCCTCTCAAGCTACCCAGCAAGCACACACACAAACAAAAAAAATGATAACTCTTGGGAGAAATGATCAAGATCTATCCATCAATAAAGATGTTTCCACCTCATCCAATGATGCATCAACCAATGATCATGTTTAACATGTCTCTACATCACCTGATAAGTTAGAGGACATATCTCAAGAATTTATTCCAAAGCATGATCAACATCTTTCACCAAAGTCTAGCAATGGTCCTTTCCAAGACATATTAACATCCTTTGACCTCATGGTTGCAGATATTGAAGGAATATTCAACTCAACATTTTACCCAAATCCACTCAACAATCCCAAGGATATTGAGCCAATTCCCATGTCTAATGAAGATATCCAAGAACCCTTTATAAGCAATCCATCCTATGAAATTGACCCCTGTTAAGAACTTGATCCAAAGCATGTCAAAAGCATTTCCAAAATTAATCAAGATCAAGAATTTGTATCTCCAAGATACTACAATGATGTAATAGACACTCTCCTATATATACATGATGATCATATCCATATAACACATACTCCTCCATCTACCCATGTGATGCTTCCTGTGGATGGACATGTAGATGATCTTCATTCAGAACAAGATCCCTTTACTCTTGAATAGGAAGTTATTGATTCCTATAGTCAAACTGAGTTCTCAACATTAGGATAAGATATATCTAAAATTTAGACTAAGGACATCATAGATCAAGATATCCAACGTTATCCACTCAAGGAAAAGGGTCAGACAAAATAGAATAATCTAAAGTCAGTAGAGCAACAAATTCCAATAACATCATCTGTAGTAGTCATTTATCAGAGAATGCATTCTAAACAAGAGCTCTCAAAATAGGAAGAATCAAAGCATGAAGGTACTACTTCCACAATACTAGGGGCAACTTCATCTCAAGAAAATGTCAACATAGGGAGCACGAATAATACTTATGATGAAACTGATGCTAATACTATAACTAGCCATGTCATGAATCTTCATCCACCCATCACCCCATCCATGAATTGGGACCAACATCAAAAGAAAGATTTGAATGAAAATATCAAGAATGTTATCAAAGCAAGAGAAGCTGAGAAGCATAATGGACAAATCAAATACGCATGGATACCAAAGAATACAATGAAATGTTATCCCTATCAAACTCCATTAGTCAAAGAAACTATGGGGAAAAATAAAACAAGGAAAAGTGTCCATCAAAGATGTCCACAAAAGAAAAAGCAAGCTTTTCAAGTGGTGTACAAAGTGTATCAAGCAGTTGGTCCTAATTCCATGCACACTACCATATCCACCCATCATTGCTCATCTTCTCATGTTTGGAGAGTCAAAGGTTCCAAACTGTCAACCAATCCATCTCCTATCCCTAAACACACTGCATCCACGCCTCCATGCATAATATCCAATTCTCACATTGACCATGTATTGGAAACAACAATTTATCATAAGGATTCAGAAGGCACTCTATCACGATGTGTGCACAAAGACAAAGTCAACTCTGGTATCAACAAAGTAGATCAAGAATATCAAAAGTTGTATTCAAGTGCACGTATCTTGGAAAAGTTCTTCAAGTAGGATATTGATGGCACATTATGACAAAAGAATCTACATAGACACCACCAAGTGGTTCAATATGAGCTTAAAATCTTTTAGAAAAATAAAAAAATAAAAAAATAAAGAAAATAGTAAAGATAAAAAATCATCCTCTAGTGAAAACCACTACGGTGGCACTTTGGACAAGACCATGATGAAAACATAGGAAATAGGTGTCATGTGTAGAATGAAGCATCTACGTGTGTCACTTCAGGTGAAGGCATCTTATCACATCCATAATACATCTAGCATTCCAACCATCTCATCCATAATAAAGCCATTCATCCATGAACAATTTATCCAATCCATTTTCATCTATTTGCATACATAGTCCAAGTTATTTTGATCTTGGTGAAGGTGGTCCACACTTTGCACTTGGTTATGGTAAACATCTTGACATGGGTCATTTAATTGAAATTATCCTACCCAACATTATATAAACCATAAATTATTATCCAATGAGCATTCTTTATTCGAATACCTTATCTTATCATAAGATAATCCATATCCTTCCATCCACACATCCAAGCATCCACCCATGGCATTCCATACATTGCTAGACACTAGGGGTAGATATTTACTTCTTGCTTTGGGAATAAAACTTGATCTATATCCTCCACTTTATGTGGTGATCTGAAAATTGGCAAATGTAAAATCAAATTGGTCCACCACTTGTGAGAAAAAATACAAATCACTAGCCCATGGCATATTTTGATGAGTAGATGTTCCTTATCAAGCTTCATCGAACATCGAACATCAATCCAAACAATCAATATCAGTTGCATCTAATTTTTGTTTCAAACATCATATCAAATCATCTAAAAACATTTTTTGTTCCAAACCAAGCTTTAAAATAAATATTGATCAATCAAATCCAATCAATCCCTCACAAGTTGGGGATATCATTCCCAATCCTTGTGTTGCTTAAAACTATCCTTGCATTGTTGTGTATCCTCAACAATTTATCATTATCAATCCATTGATCTGATCAATCAACCTTAGCTTGGTTTTTAACAAAATCCCAAAACAAAGCACTGATATCATCACACATATCCATATCCAAATTGTCAATATCATGTGAAAAAATCCAAAAACATCCAAAACATATCAGAATCCCAAAACATCAAAAACATATAAGAATCCCAAAACATCAAAAACATCAAAAACATGGTATTTGAACTACATCATCTCTGAGCTTAAACGTAGGCAAGGCTAATCTTTGATCAGCCCCTGAGACACAAAACCCAAAAACATTTGAAAATTAGGAAAATAAAAACATTTGCAAAATCTCAAAAATACCAAAAGCAGCCTCAAAACATTTCAAAAACATAAAAAACATTCAAAAAACCCAAAAAATTCATCTGTTTCATTTCGCTTGCACCTGTGATAATCAATCATCCATAATAAATTAATCATCACCTTCATCCTTGGGCAAAACAAATAGAAACAACCACAACAATCAACAAAAGCAAAACTTCAAACACAAAATAAAAATAGAAACAACAAACTTTTAAATGCAAAATCAAACTCTTGATCATTCACAAACATGTCAATCAACTTTATATCAACAACTTATCAAACAACTTATCAACCCATCATCATCCTATACAATGTATGTCCTAGGATATATCGTTCTGACAATGGGCATCATTTTGGATATCACTTTAGATTCGTATCCTATCAAAACACATCCCTTTGGTTGGAGGTATGAAAACCATTGGCTTTTTTGTGTACTTGATCTTTGTCTTTTGATTTATCTTACTGCACTCATTCCAAGGACCTCTCGATGATGTCTGAATGAAGGATTTAGAGAGAAAAGGAATGGGGCAATGATCATTATCTTTTGTTTGCTATGCTTGTTGGACGTTCTTGTAATATAACCTTGGTGAATACTTGCTATGTTAGGTGTGTATGGAAGTTGTTTTGGGTAGCTTGTTGACTATTGCATTGATGGGTTATACCTTTCCATGTTTTGGTCCAAGATGTTTGAAAATTTTGAAGTGCATCCTAGCAAGGTTTCTGTATGTCAGGTGTGAACAAGAATACTCCTATCTATTTTTTGAGTCAAATTCCATCTCACTAGATAAAACGTCAACCTGGTCGTCTATACCTTGATGCATTGTATCTATGTGTGTTATCAAACAATAAGGTAATTTTTGCTTTGAAAATCCCAACTCTTGGCAAGAGATCATCATCATATGTCTCATCATCATCTCCAATAAGGTCTTCTTAGATCATGGACTTGTTGGATCCTCTTTTCATCATCTTATTTCTTCTTATTCTTTTATCTTTTCTAACATTTCTATCTAAATTTGTGTGATATCTCAAAATATACATGAGGCTACCCATGGCTAATGACTATTTATAAATCATCAAAATGGTTTACGTCAAATATCTAATCTTTCTAAAGATTTATTTTTCATCCTCTAATCAGTAGAACCACTCCCCTTGCATTTTATCATGATCTTGATAGAAAAATTGACATTTCCACTCAATCTCTCGAGGGGACAGTATACTAGCCTAATTCTTCTTGCTGGGGCAATAGTGGGGCATCCAGAAAATTAGAGAACTTTTAAACTTTTATCTCAACAAGATTACTCTTTGAACCAACACAAGTACGTTGCTTCAAAGAAGGGAAAAATGTAGACACGTAAAATATATAGATTGATATTGCACATCTAATCCTAATTACTAACACTACTTCATCCTAAATCAT
The DNA here is from genome assembly GCA_007258455.2 of Sequoia sempervirens. Lineage (NCBI taxonomy): Eukaryota > Viridiplantae > Streptophyta > Pinopsida > Cupressales > Cupressaceae > Sequoia > Sequoia sempervirens. The sequence goes on along the minus strand of VDFB02000015.1, from coordinate 335,792,450 downwards.
CTCCTTTACTAACAATTTAATTGAATAATCTTTATTTGATTAGATTCATTAAATTTTGTCTTTTAATTAAATAAATCAAATTTATCTGATTTAATCATCATCTTCTTTTAATTAAATAAATCATTTTATTTAATTAATCCTATAGTCCCCCTTTAATTAAAAAATCAATTTTATTTAACTAATCTCTAAAGTCATTCTATTAAATTAAATCAATCTTTATTTAATCTAAAATCACCCCCTTTGGTTAAATAAATCAAAATATTTATTTAACTAGGTCTTAATCATTTTCATCTCTTTTTGATTTATTTTAATCCTTAAAACTAAGTCAAATGGTCGAATCAACTAATTCCTCATTAAATTAATTAAATCTCGATTAATCCTAATCCTAATCCATCAAATCCTCTAGCTTTTCCCACTTGCACAATAAATCAATTTATTTGATTTATTAAATTCTTCTATTTCATTCAAAAAGGGCATCAAGATGGAATATTCTTCAAATTTGAATTTTCCCTCCCACATGTCTTGTCCTCTTATATGGCATTGACTCCTCTTACATTGTCTCCCACTTGGCGTTTAAGACTCTTTCTTCTCCCTCCAACAAGCCATATTTTGAATTTGAATCTCCCTCCTCTTTGCACATTCTCCAAAATGTGCTCATTCCTTCATCCTCTCACATGTTGACAAGTGGCATCATGTCATTGGTTTATCTTTTATCCCACATCCTTCATATCTTTCAATATTCTATCCTTCTATTCTATAAATAGAGAGCTCCTCTATTGTATTTGGCACCCACAATTTGAGTAAACTTACTATGCTCAAATACATCTTCAAAGCATTTGCAAGATTCATAAATTCATCAAATCCATAGCTAGGTTATGCAGGTTTTTCATCATGGAGCACACTTGAATCTTCAACAAAGTGGATCACCATCACCATTCATCATCAAAGCTTGCAAAGGAGTTAAGAAAAGGGCCAATTTCCACATCAAATTGGCACAACCTCCCCCATAGGATCAAGAGTTTGTATTATTTGAATAGGATTAATCTCTTTTACTACTCTTCATTTCATTTCTTGCTTTCATTTCCTATTTCAAATCATATTAATGTATTTTATGGGGAATCTCTATTCTAACTTGCATTGAAGCTTACTAATGTGTTGGTTTATTGTGTTCTTGTAGTTATAGGATATTTGGTTCACACCTAGTATTTGGGTTTGTATCTCTACTCATTATTTCAAACTCAACCTAGGGGACTATGATTTTGGCATCTTAATTTTCACAAATTTCAAGCTTTGTGGAATTTTTTTCTTGGGTGTAGACATCTTAAATTCAAACATAATCAAGACCTTCATGTGCTAAATTTTTTTTTTTACATTAATTCAAATTTTTAGAATTGAACCACAAAGTAGGTATACCATAGTCATATAATCAAACTTTTCACTTCCAAACAACAAAGGAAAACAAGGAAATGCATACATAAATTTTTTTTTGGGTATATCACACATTGAAACATAAAACCAAAATCTCTTCATCTAAAGCATCATTTGGTCATTCAGGTTTAAACAATCAAAGGAAAATGCATGTCTTTCACCACCTTGATCTTGTCATAAGTCCCTCTTAGGTTTAAACATTATGATCAAGCTTCAACCTCAACATTGACATCCAAACATTAAAACATTTGACATCCCATCTCAGCAACAACTTCAAATTTTGGACAAAAAAATCTTCTAGACATAAGCTTTCATCAACCATCATCTAGTTTAGCTCTACATTTTTGGAAATGTATCCTTTTTCATACATTTTGTTGGATTAGCACACATCATTTTGGACACACTTATCCTAGAGTCACAATTCTACTACTAGGATTTGCAAGTTCATTAGTATCCTTATCAAACATATATCAAAACTTAAGTCTAGTTTTTTCAAAAATTTAGAGTTCCTTATCTTTCACATCACTCATCCCTTCATCATTCACATCATTGGTCCTAAATCCCTTAGAGGTTCACTTTTACAAAACAATGAATCAACCAAAGAATTTCAACAATATAAATAAAACCATACTACTCCAATGGTTGATACAAGCTTTATGGTAGCAACAAGATCAAAATACAAGACATGGAGCAAAACCGAAATCCACCTATCATGAGTGATACAAACTAGCAGGACCTTGGAATTCAAGAATTTGATCCTAGAGGTTTCACAAATCCCCCACAAAATATACCACAACCACCTTAAACTTCTCAAGAAATGGGGGTTCATGTAGAAGATATCACCAAAAAATACATGGAACTTACTATAGATGAAATACTTGAGATGCAACAAGATCCTAAGGTTCACCATCTTTCCAATGCCATGATGAAGTTAAATCCCACCTAATACATGTTGGAATTAGAAAAATAAGGAGCTAAACTCCCTTCCACATTTTATTTGAACACACTTAGGGAGCAACCCTTGTCAAACATTACATCCATGGGTCACCCTTCTCAGAACATGGGTCAATCATCGCAAAATGTTACTCAATACATGTCACATACATCTTCATTACACATACCAAGTCAACCTACAATCACTAAGGTGGATTCTAATCTTACAACTCAATAAGAAAATCAACTTGGTTACACTCAAAGTCTAGGGAATAAAACTAATTTGGGTACTCAAAACACAAGCATCTCCAAAAAACATCCCTATCCCTCAACACTCTCAACATACAAACATGCCACTTTCATCACATCACCATAATACAAACATTGCACTAAGAATTTATGCACAACCATATCTTCCACTCACATCAAATACCAAAAATGTTCAAACTAATATTCCTAATGTTCAACATAGCCAAGTGAGTCAAAATATTGAAGTCAATATTCAAGCACAAATGAATCAAAATCAAACATCACAAGGTCAATCATCACAACACCATCAAATTGATACTGAAAATCAAATGGTTCAACATCAAGTCCCTTGACATCAAGGAAATTCATTGACTAAAAATTAAATGTATCAAGGTAATCATCAAAATCAATTGGTACCAAATCGAGGTTTGCCACAAACATCATAACACCAAGTGGCATCATATCAAGGATCCAACATTTGGCTCAACATCAAGTTATCCCATAAACAATGTAAAATAAAATGGGTCCTCAAACCTATATCCCTCCATCAAAATCCCAAATCTTACAAGGACTTATAACACAACAAAATCAAGGACAAAATTCTTCACAACAAGGTCAACATGTGTCAAGTCTACAAAATCAAGTGTCCAATAGCCAAAATTAATAAATCAACCCAATCCTCCACACTAATCCACTCGAAACATGATTCCATAAAATTCACCACATATTCCACAAAATCAGAACATCACATCAAGACAATACATTCAATCAAACCAATATGTCACAAATTTGAACACCATTCCATCACCTCAAGGAAAAATTACTATGGCTCACCAAAATGCTACTGCATATCACCAAGCTCAACAAACCTTGCAAGCACAACATTAAGATAAACAAGCCTTGCAAGTATAACAAGCCCAACAACAATTAGAAGCTCAACAAGCCTTGCAAGCATAACAAGCCCAACAATAATTACAAGCTCAACAAGCCCAATTACAAGCATGAAAACAATATTCCCAGCAACAACAATTACTTGTACAACAATAACAACAACAAGGATTATATTATAATCAACAATAACAATATGAAAATTCACAAAATTTCCTCAACCAATATTCACAAAGAGTATACAACACACCACCACCCTTATCACCATTAAATCAACAATATCAAAACAATCCACCATACACATCATATTTAATGCATTCAACATAAATGCACCACATTACCAAAATCTGCATACAATTCATCTACCCTCTTGCAATACAACACCTATGCTCCACCACCAAAAAATCCTCAAGGCAATATTTCATCATAAATTAGAACACTTGTGCAGCAAATTCAAGATATCCAAGCTGAGAAAATAAAGAAATCGTATATCATATGAGACTTATGTCCATATCCCTTTGATCATAACATTTCAATGGTACCATTCCCTCTAGGATTTGAGACCCCCAATTTTTAAAAATACAAAGGGTGTGAAAAGATGAAATATCACATTAAATAATTTTAAGCAGCATGTGTGGAAGTAGCATATAATGACTCCTATTTGATGCATCTCTTCCCACGTAGTTTGGGAGGCCAAGCCATAGAATGATTGTCACACTTACATCCTGGAATCCAAAATTTTCAAGAAATAATAGATTAGTTTGTAGCACACTTCTCCTACAATCTTGATATGCACACAAGTTTGGAAGAACTATATATGTAATGCTGAAAATGAAACAAGCTTTGCACAATAGACAACAAGGAAGATCGTTAGAAGCAAACATGCATGCAAATACTAAATCTAAAATGCAAATTCATTCGTTAAGCAACAAAGAACATGGGAAAGTAAAAACGTAATTAAAACTGAAACAATCTCACCAATTTTCAAACGTATTTCCATGATTCATCTTGATTGCCCTTCTCCATTTTGCTTGTGTAGTATAATTGCCCTCAGATTTTCAAGTTCGTGCAAGTATAGCCCAATGATGAAGATTAGCAAAATATTGAAGATTCAAGATTGAGTGCTCTCCAAAGTTACAAAATTCGTGAGAGAGATTGGAATGAAGAATAATATATCAATTTATAGAAAATTGATTATTCGAACGACAGGCCGAGATTGAAAGATCACTGGACGGTTAAGATTGACAGATTGGACATGCATTCTGATAACTAATAGAATTAAAGATTAAATAAATGATTTAATCTTTAGTTCGGCATTTGAAAACATTAGAAATATCTTTGCATGACAAAGATAAAGATTGATTATAGCGACTCTCTGTTTGAATGCATGCACAACATTTAATTAATTAAATAATAATATTTAATTAATATGCATGTGCACGCAAATGAGTTAGAAGTAGAGGATTGCATGATTTGACGAAGAGATTACTCGAGACAGCCACTTAGACATCGAATCAATAGTTAACTGACTGATTAAAATAGATGTCGAGTCAAGTAAAAGTGAATACTTAGATAACTCACATAATTATCTAAAATATAGAAGAATGTGTTAAAATAGAATTAATGAATTAAATAATTCATTTAATTCAAGACTCGATATTTGAAGAATAATTAAATAAATAATATTTATTTTATTAAATGATGAAGGGATTTAAATGAATAATTAAATAAATAATGAATTTATTTAATTATAGTTGAAATGTGATAAAGAGTAAATTAAATAAGAATTTATTTAATTTAACAAGACAAATAAGGTTAATTAGTAATATAATTAAATAAAAAGTGTTTATTTAATTAATCAAATAGAATAAAGAAAAGTGTGAATTAATTAAATAATTAAGATTATTTAATTAATAGAAGAATTAATAGAAGATGAATTAATTAAATAATTGACATTATTTAATCATGACCATGAAGAATACGAAATATGAAGAATATAGAAGTCGCACGCTAATGACCAGATTTTAGTGTCTACATTTGCCCCTCTTTGATACAATGTTGTTTCAGCATTTTGTCAAAGAAAAGTCGATAAAAATATGCCCCAGTCAAGCTTCGGATTAGAATAAGTGAAGGTATGCCCCCTCGGGAAAATTGACAAATTTGCGAAACGGTCAAAAAAATTTGTAAATGCGCCCGATTAGTCCAGTAAATAGGCAGAAATGCAATGCAATTGATGGAAATGGGATCAGAAGTGGGAGGGACAGGTACGGGATGAGAGAAAATGGAAGTTTACATGGCCAAAAGGTAGGAAATGCCACCTAAGCCCTAGGTATATATTTGAATTGGGGTGAAAAACTATTCATTTGCACCCACCTAGCTTTGAGATTTGAAAAGTTGCTTTGGATTTTCAGCGAGGATGTCTCCAGTTCCAGCCACCCATCATCGTGCATACAGGATCCGGACATACTAGAGACCAGCCGGTGCGGACCCCCCGGTATGGACCTAAAACATGCCTTTTGAAATTTTTTAATTTGCACGCATTTTAAGACATTTATTGCATTTTAAGTTATGCGTCACTTTTAATTTTGCACTGCATGTGTATGTGCGAACGACGCATTTGACTGCAAAAATCCGCATTTGAATTTTAACACCAGTCGGTTAGACTAGTTGTAGAAAATAACCGCATGTGTTTATTTTGATACGCATTTGATTATTGTGATCCGCATTTGTATATTTATAGCCACATTTGCTTATTTAGAAATGCATTTGAGATTATGCAACGCAAATGATAGTTTTATGACACATTTGATTATTATTAACCGCATTTGATTAATAATGACGCATATGTAATTTGTGAACCACATTTGTGAAAAAATGACGCATATGTAAAATTATGATGCATGTGCAAAATAACGACGCAATTGCATTTCATGTGAAAACAGTCAGTTTGCATTGGAATAGATGATTCAAGCTAACATGAGGCATGTATAATGTTGTTGCAGGTCGTATTAGACCCTATCTATACACGGGAGTCGAGACCCACGACGTTTTGATTCAGAGATAGTTTGTGGCCGGCCGAGCGACGGATTCTATGGCATTTGGGTTTTTTGCACGTGACGATATGCTCCAAATTAGGGCAAATCGGGGATTATTGACAGCACTATGTGAGCGTTGGCACTCAGAGACATCATTGTTCCACCTTCCGACTGGAGAGGCCACAGTGACCTTAGAGGATGTGTATAGGATATTGAGACTACCGATTAGAGGGACACGGGTGGTCTATGATACCCAGAGGGGTATAGTTGAGATGTGCAGATATTACCCCCACGCTGACATTAGACAGCTGGGGGTTGATGACTATGAGATTAGGTGGCAGATATTGGCTCAGAGGTATAGACAGTTAGCCTGTCTGGTAGCGACTTTGATAGGTGGTATAGTACTGCCTGACTGCCGTGGTCATGGATTCCCTGTGGGATGGGGGGAGATGCTAGTGGGCATGTTGGAGCGTCGAGTCGTATATGCCTAGGGATCATGTGTGTTAGGAATGTTGTACTTCCACTTGCATGACATTGCCTATAGAGAGGCACAGTCTATGAGCTGCAGCACCACACTCCTAATGGTATGGGCGTGGGAGCATATCACCATTTTCAGACCACCTGTTACAGTAGACATACCTCATGGAGTGCCGTATGCCTTCCATTATGCAGGGGAAACCACACAGCACCATATTGGGGACACAGGTTATTTCAGACACGCTATAGACTTGATGCAGGAGTTTACATGGAGACCATACCTGGGTTGTGAGGTGTGGTCAGATGAGGACGAGCACCTGCCATTTTTTAGACAGACATAGTATCTAGTGGGATGGACAGTGTCCCATATGCACATTATAGAGTGACAGTTGCCGGACCAAGTCCTGAGACAGTATGGAGAGGTACAAGATGTACCTCGAGGGAGAGTAGAGTTTGCTCGGTCATCGCGAGAGGTCCTGCTATGGGGGCCAGAGATTCTAGTCGCCACTGCAGAGGCAGATATTGATGGTTTACAGGCACTTCCATGGAGATGGAGGGATGATCCGACAGATCCAGGGATGACCCCAGCTTATGATCAGTGGTGGGCATTGCACAGGCCAATTCCCTTGACAGATCCAGGGAAGCCAGCACTGGTAGAGTGGCGTGGGAGAGGTCCTAGAGGTAGGTGAGGCAGAGGGCAAGGAGGCAGAGGAGGCCATGGTGATGGAGGGGATGATGGTAGAGGTGGTCGACGGGGAGGCAGGAGAGGGAGACGTGGTCGGCAAGGACGAGGACCAGCCTTGTCACCAATTTGGGAGGAGAGAGGAGGAGAGGAGGATGTGGCCATGTTAGATGTGGCCAGAGGTGGTGAGGAGGAGCAGCCAGTAGAGGCAGTGATCCCAGACATCCCTGATATCCCAGCAGAGGCAGAGGCAGGTGTCGAGGAGGTAGGCAGAGAGGAGGGAGGTGTTGAGGAGGCAAGTGGGGAGGAGGCAGAGCTTGACACCCTTGGGTTGCTAGGTGCCTACCAGGAGGATGATGAGGAGGAGGATGATCACGAGCAGGAGATCCGAGATCAGATCCTGGAGGAGCTAGACAAGGAGGAGGATGGGAGAGGCAGGGTCTGTCAGGATGAGACAAAGGTAGAGGTGCCCAACACAAATCTGTTACGAGCTCAGGTTGCTTCCTTGGAGGAGTAGATGAGAGTATTGATGGCTGAGAGAGATGCTTATAGGGTGGAGAGAGACAGAGCCTTGATGGAGAGGGATCAGGCTATAGCCCGGTGGCAAGAGACTGAGCAGAGATTCACAGAGCTCAGGTCATTATGCACAGGACCATCAACAGCATTTGCTAGAGAGTTGGTTAGAGCCGGAGAGAGGGAGAGGTATTACCGGGACTTATATGAGGCAAAGGTTCCCCTAGAGAGACGGGCTCCCAGTTTTTCAGTGGCACAGAGTAGTAAGTCCCAGACTAGGACCCATACTCGAACAGTCAGCACAGAGGGGGTGGATCAGCCACGTAGAGTAGGGCCCTACGATAGACCTCCCATAGCTTAGAGATCAGCAGGTTCCCAGCATCAGTCTCCCATACACTCCCGACATGATGGCAGTGGTAGTTCAGGATAGAGATATTGTTTGAGATTCATTGTATTTTGATCTTATAGCCTGTGGGCTTCCATGTATTTTTGATACATTATGACATTGTGATGTGACCGATTTTGGCGGCGATTCTTATGATATGCATGTCTATTTATTGATTATGCAGTCTTTATTTATGCATGTAATGTTTATATGATATGCCTATATGATGGATGATTGTATGTACTATATAATTCTATATGATTTTGAGATGTAATGTGATGTTATCTGTATGATGCAGATGACATGTGATGCTATACAAATGTAATGTGATGCATGTATTTACAAAAATGCTTATGATATGCACTATTAAATGATGATTATTGTCTATTATTCCATGTGATCTAAATGTAAAAGATGCCTATATGTATGTACATTTCTAACATGTATGTTGATGCAGGATGATGTATAACGTTTTGTGTCACAGGACTGCATCATAATGCAAGAAAGAGGAACTGTTAGTGTGGAAAGAAAGATCGACACAAAATGAAAAGACAGAAGATAGATGTTAGTATTAGGAATCTTCGATATTTTTTCAGATCACAAAAGGTATTTCAGTTTATCATCATTGGGTGGGACTAATACAAATGGAGACAAACACCAGGATATGACATAAATCAAGGTGTGCAAGGTCATCCACTTGCTAATAACAGACAGTCACAGACAAGGATTGTCATTAACTCATACTAAGGACACAAGTTGCCCCAGTATTTTTGTCAGGACAAACCACAGACAGCAAACAAAAGAAAAAGACGGGTCATGAGACGTCATCGCTCCTCTAAATCCTTCATGGTACATCCTTGAGGAAACTAGTAACATGACTCAAAATCAAATTAAAAAGACAGTCGACAAACAATAGTCAAAGAAAATAGAATCTTGATACGTCGTTGCTTCTCTAAATCCTTCATGGGACATCCTTGAGAAAGCTAGTAACATGAATCCCAGTCATCAATTCAAGATAAATGATAAGATAAATAAGCCATAAAGTCAAAAAGCTAGTAAAATATTTTCCAAAACATGATTTGTTTGATTGGTAGAGCCTGATTTCAGGAGATACACATACTGGATAAGACTGTGAGTCTAGTTTCGATGTTATGACTATTTGTGTAAGGCATGACAAAGCCTGGTTTCAGAAAGACATGTATCGTATAAGACATTGAGTTAGATGCCGTTGATGTGATAACCTGTGTAAGGCTGTGTTTGATTGTTTGACCTTGTCGATTATGCAGGGAGGACTCATCCTCAATAAGACATAGGTTGATTGTCTGACCTTGTCGATTATGCATGAAGGACTCATCCTGAATAAGACATAGGTTGACTGTTTTGATAACGTCTGTTTTCAAGGACACATCTTGTAGCATACTGTAGTTGATTTGTTTTGATTGTTTTGTTTGGAAAGTTGTTTGATTTGACTTAGAGACATTGCTGACTTGTTCACCAGATTGATGCATGACTGGATATGACATGTTGACAATTGACTATGTGTGAGGACAAACCCTAAAGGACTGACCTAGTGCGGCCTCAAGGGCTCATCGTGTGATGGCCTTGCCTACGTTGTACATGCGGAGACCTCATAGTTTGACTTGAATGCAATTGACAAGACTGACTACAAACAAAAAGACGTGTGTGAAAGTGAGTGCGACAAACCCTAATGGACTGACCTAGTGCGGCCTCGGGGGCTCATCGTGTGATGGCCTTGCCTATGTTGTACATGCAGAGACCTCATAGTTCGACATGACCAATGACCTTGTCATATAGATAGATGGATTGACTTGTGAATTTATACAGACAAACCTAAACGGACTGACCTAATGCCTCGGGGGCACATCGGCAGATGGCCTTGCCTACATCCAGTCGTAGAGGCAATGTAGTTCGACAAACGACAAAGACTGACAAGTGCGACTGACTCTGACTCTGTTTTTGGATTTTTGGAATTTTTTGATTTTTTTGTCCTTTTGAAGTTTTCTAATGTTTTTGTGTTTTCTCAGGTCATTTTGTGATGTTTTTGGATTTTTCATGGTTTTACGTCTTCAACACAACCAATGTAAGAACCAATATGACACATGTCAAGTGTTTTCCCCTAGTCGAGTATAAGACCAACTGACTATGAATAGGGTAAAATGGGGGATAGGAAATACTCTCGATGTCAATTGTTACAAGTTATGGGAAATACTACCACTTATTATGAATGGTATATACAAGCGATGGACAAGAAAAAATAAAAATAAGGGATATGTAGAGGGATAGGTAGTATGTACAGGGATAAGGACTATGTACAGGGTAGTGGACTATGTACAGGGATAAGGACTGTGTACAGGGATAGGTAGTATGTACAGGGATAAGGACTATGTACAAGGTAGTGGACTATGTACAGGGTAGATTAGAATAATAGTAGACAAAGGAGCAAGGTTGAGTACAGATGGCGCCTGTTTGCCAGGTTTTCACCATGGTACCTATCCAAAGCGCCACCAAAGTGGTTTTCACCATTGGACGAATGATTTGTCTTTACTATTTTCCATATTAACTTATTTTTTTGGTGTTAGCAAGATGCTTGTTTTCCAAGTTTTCACCTTGATAACGATTTTTTTTTTTTGATTTTGATTTTTTTGTATTTTTTGCTAAATAAGACAAAGGCTCCCAGCTATGCGTAGAACTTCTTCAGATGCATACTATTGATTGGTGAGGACAATGGTTCACCTTCAAGAGTAGAGAGTTGGTATGCTCCTGATCCAAAAGCTTCTGTAACAACATAAGGTCCCAACCAGTTAGGTTCAAATTTTCCTGGTTTGTCTCTTTCTGCTTGATTCTTTGGGTTCTCCATTAAAAATAGGTCACCAATGTCAAAATTTCTGTTTAAAACCCTCCTGTTATAGCTATGACAAAGGAAATTATGATATGCTTGGAGATGGTCTAGTGCCTTCTGTCTACGCTCATCCAGGAATTCTAACTCATGGAGTCTCAACACTCGATACTCTTCGTCATCAATGTGGCCTTTCAGTGATACCCTTAGGGAAGGAATCTCGACCTCAATAGGCAGAATAGCTTCAGAACCAAAGACAAGTGAATATGGGGTAGCACTAGTGGGGGTATGGATACTTGTGCGATAGCCCCATAAGGTAGGGTTAGGCTATAAATGCCAGTCATGACCAACATCATTGACAGTCTTCTTGAGGATTCAAATGATGGTCTTGTTAGACGCCTCTTCTTGGCCATTACCTTGGGGGTAGTATGGAGTGGAGAAGTGATGTTGGATGTGAAATTGATCACATAAATGACAGACTTCTTGGTTCTTAAATGGGCGGCCATTGTCAGTGATTATGGACTGAGGGACACCATACCGACAGATGATATAGTTCAAGATAAATCTAGAAATCTGTGTGCCGGTAATGTATTTCATAGGAATGGCTTCAATCCACTTCGTAAAGTACTCTGTGGCAGTGATAATGAACTTGTGTCCATTAGATGATGTGGGGTGGATCTTACCTATGAGGTCGAGTCCCCATTGGGCAAAGGGCCATGGTGACGTGACAGGACAGAGCTCCTGTGCTGGGGCATGTATCAAATCTCCATGAACTTGACATTGGCGGCACTTTGTGACAAAGACATATGAGTCTTTTTCCATAGTAGGCCAGTAATAACCTAGTCTCATAATCTTTTTGGCTAAGGTAGGCCCGCTAGAATGGGAACCACATATACCCTCATGCACCCCACGTTAGGTTGCTTGTGCTTCAGTAGAATCAAGACATCTCAATAGGGTATTATCTAAGGCATGTCTATATAGGGTGTCTCCGACGATGGTATATTTGGCTGACTTGTAGAGGAATGTCCTATGTTGGTTATTGGATAGGCCAATGGGTATGACTTCAGCATGAAGGTAATCATAAATTTCTTTGTACCATGGGGAATCAGGACCAACAATGTCACACACCATTTCAGAATCTGGGATATCATAGGCTAGGACCAAAAGCTGTTTGACCAAGAACTCAAACTTAGGCACATTGTTAGGAATGTCAAGAAGTGATGCAATAGTAGCCATAGCATCTGCTGCCTTGTTTAAAACATGAGGTATCTGATGAAACTTGACTTTTTCAAAGTACTCTTTAAAACTATCAGCCATGCGCTTGTACAGAGCAAGCTTCTCTTCCTTAGTCTCATAATCATCGTTTACCTGTCTTATTACTAGTTGAGAATCACCATATACCTATAAGTTCTTAATTTTCCACTTGACTGCCATGCGTAAACCTGTCACTAAAGCTTCATATTCTGCCATGTTGTTAGTGCATGGAAATGCAATCCTGAATTACTTAGGGATGGAATCCCCTGGTGGTGTGATAAACAGTATACCCACTCCTGAACCATGATTTGTATGTGAGCCATCAAAGTACAGTTTCCATGTTACGTTTGTGTCAAATGTGAATATGAACTCATTAGGAAAGTCTGCAACTAATGGGTGATCTGCCTGTATGGGTGCATCAGCTAACTGATCAGCAATGACCTGTCCTTTAATAGCTTTCCTTTCTACATACTAGATGCCATACTCACTAAGTATCATAACCCACTTGGCCAGTTGTCCTGTTAATGTTGCCTTACAAAGAAGATATTTCGGAGGATCTATTTTGGCAATCAACATTGTTTGATGGTTTAACATGTAGTGCCTTAGTTTTTGGGTAGCAAATACTACTGCAAGACAAGCATGTTCAATGTTACTATAGTTGAGTTCATAACCAACCAAAGTCCAACTGATATAATAGACTGCCCTTTCATGACCTTCATCGTCATTCTATGCAAGCAATGCTCCGAGTGATGAATGGGTTGTTGTGATATAAAGAATAAATGGTCTTCCTTCAATGGGTGGCATTAAGATAGGTGGTGTAAGTAAATATTCTTTAATCAGTTGAAAAGCCTCTTCACACTTAGGTGTCCATGCAAAGGGTACTCCTTTCTTAAGTAGATGTTGAAAAGGATGTGTCTTGTCGGCTAGTTGCACTATAAATCTTCTGATAGATTGCAACCTTCCCTGTAATGTCCTGAGTTCACTGAGATTGTTGGGGGGTGGCATGTCCATGATTGCTTTTACCTTAGCAGGATCCACTTCAATGCCTCGTCTTGAGATGATATAACCTAACAGTTTCCCTGATTTGACTCCAAACACACATTTCTTTGGATTTAGTCTCACTTTATACTTTTCCAGCCTCTGAAATATCTTGTCTAAAACCTGTAAATGTTCTGCTCTTGTTTTGGATTTTACAATAAGGTCATCGACATAATCCTCCATACAAGTGTGTACTAGATCATGAAATATAGTAGTCATGGCACGTTGATAGGTTGCTCCTGCATTCTTGAGTCCAAAGGGCATAACATTCTAGCAATACGTTCCCCAAGGACAAGTAAAAGTTGTCTTATGTTGATCTTCAGTTGCAATTCCAATCTGGTTATATCCTGAGAATCCATCCATAAGGGACATCTCATATCTTGCTGTCATGTCAACTATCATGTCTATGTTAGGCAAAGGGAAGTCATCCTTAGGACAAGCCTTGTTGATATCTCTAAAATCAGTGCAGATGCGGATGCCCCCAGTTGGTTTAGTGACTGGTAAAAGATTAGAAATCCACTCTGCATAGTCAATTGATCTTATAAAACCAACGTCTAACAATTTATTAAGTTCTGCCTTAACCAATAAAGTGATCTGTGGATGCATTTTTCTCAACTTCTATTTCACTGGTTTGGCACCTGGTTGTAAAGGAAAATGATGTAGAACAAGTTTAGGATCCAACCCAGGCATGTCTGCATATGACCAAGCAAAATTTATATGTCTCTGTGCAAATAAGTCATGGAACTCAGGCTTCTCTTGTGTTGCCAATGATGCTGCAAAATAAACCAGTCGAGGATTCTCTTTTGTGCCTATGTTGACCTCTACGGTTTCTTCAACAAGCATGGGTGAATTTTCCTGTGTAATGGGAAGAATGTTCAAACCTCCATCCTTGGGTGCCTCAGAGAGGTTTTCACCTTCAGATGCGTCCTTTCTTTTTACTTTTTCATTGTCCAAAGGTGCCTTTCGGTTTTCACCTAGAGACTCCTCTTTTTGATTTTGTTTATTCTTTTTCTCATTTTTGCGACTGGAGGGTTGAACAGATTCCCCAAAATATGCTTTTTTGTCCAAGTCAATGGTAAAACCAGCTTTATGATCCCCATTAGGTATGCCTTCACATAATCCCAGGAACTCAGCAATTGCTTCTTCATTCTCAAAAGTGTCTAAAATGGGTGTATCTTGTTGATCCCAATCGATGAGTTGGGGATAAACTAAGGGCATGTCACCGTCGGAGTTATCAAAGTCTAATCGAGTCAAGGTAAAGATTGAATTATTCATGTGGTTAAAAAAGCCTTGTACCAAGTCCTTCTTTCTCTTGGGTTTGGGTCTAGGTGGATGAATAGGTGGGCCTAATGCCAAGGTTTGACAATCGAAAACAGGTGGCTCAGGTTGCCACGAGATAGGATCAAGTGATTCCCAATAGTAGTGTTTAAACCACTCCTCTTTTGTCATTTTCTTTGGTGGATAGGAATTTAGGTGATTGGGTGAGGAACTTAACATTAGGTCAAGTTCTCCAAATAACTTGTCAAGGTCCATGGAGGAAGTAGAGGATAAGGAATCCCACTCATAATCATTAGAGTCAGGGGAATTACAATGATTTTGGTCTACTGGTTTGTGAGATGTCTTAATATCATCTGAAGCACGTACTTCCTCAAGTAAGGGTGATGGAGTACTAGGAATGCCAATCTGAATCGGTTGAAACCCTAGCCCTACTCCTTTTGGCCACTGAGAAACAAATATTGGTTCAATTCTGCCATCTTGGTTTAAGCCTAAACCACTTTTTCCATCATATCCTTTGCTTTGCATGATTTTGAAACCCTTCCCATATAGTCTTGTAGGAATGTGAGCAAGTAAAAGGGGTTCTTGATTGTCTTCCTTATACAACCAGGAAGTGACATCTTCTGTATCTACAGCCTCTTTGCTTAATTCACCCCATTTAGTGAAAGTTGTTGTGGGGGGAACATGTATAGTGATCATAGACTGTCCCCTACCTGTTGTAGGCAAACCATATGACTTAGGAGGAACCAAATGGCTAACACAATAAGAAGTATTCATGTAATACTCTCCACAACCCTTGTCTTGGATCTCAACCCTAGGAGTAGTAGGAAATGAGGGTGAAACAGATGTTCGAGTGAGTGTGGATGGGTCAACATAAGAAGATGGATTAGATGATGAGGCCTCTTGGTTGACTGACACTTGGCATTGAGAGATCTCTTTTAGATTTGTGCAATACTGAAAAGGATCAGGATCACCATCTATAGTTATTTCGGTGCCATTGTAAGGGAATTTAAGACACTGATGATATGTGGAAGGGACTGCCTTCATGGTGTGAATCCATGGTCTACCTAGCAAAAGGTTATAAGAGAGGGTGAGATCCAAAACCTGGAACTTTGTCTCCATCACGGTAGGACCAATTCTGATAGGAAGTGTTACCACCTCCTTTGATTTTCTTTCTTCATCATCATAAGCCTTAATGACAATACTCTTAGTGGTGTCTACGCATGCTTCTAAAATACCTAATGCCTTAATTAGTTTTAAAGTGCATAGATTTAACCCTGCTCCTCCATCTACCAAAACTTGTCTAACTTTGGTGTCATCAACAAGGACTTCTAGATGTAAAGGGTCATTGTGGTTCGTCTTTTCTATGGAATAGTCGTGTTAAGAGAACGTGGCATGATGATTATTGGTCAAGTAGCCCACCATTTCCTAGAAACAATTGACATCAAGGTCATTAGGGACCGTGGTATTCTATAAAGCCTTATCGAGGATGGATCGGTGCTCAGGTGAAATACGCAATAATTTCAAGATTGAAATTTGGGCTGGGGTCTTCCCCAACTGGTCAAGTAGGTTATATTGTCTTGGTTCCTATAGCTGTATGAGGTTGTGTTGTAACAGTTGTTTGAACACTAACTCAATGGGTTCCCTTAAGGGAGTGAATTCACGTTTCTAGAATCTCCTTGGTGGTGGACGTTGAGTATTTTGGACCACATTGGGAGGTTGATTGCCAGCAGTAAGTGTGTTGGCAAAGTTATGAGGCCCTTTTAATGTGAGGAGGGGTCCTGCCTATAATGTTTTAGCATCAACCACCCCATCATTTGTGACATTTTTATTGCGAGACCAAAATCTATTTCTATCCGTGGGGGTGTTTTGTACGATAGGGTTTCGATTGGGTGTTGTCATCTTGAGTTCACCCTTTTCAATGAGATCCTTCTCTATTATCACCCCCTTTTCCACTAGTTCTGAAAAAGATATGCAACAATGTACCCTTAAATTACTCCTGAGTTTTGGATGAAGGTTTTCTTGAAACATTGTGACCTTTTGTTTTTCGGGTATCTCGACAGAATGGGCATATCAAAAGGTGTCATGTACAATGATCTATCAAAAGGGAATGGGCATATGTCCTTTGGTGAATATGATTTCTTAGTTGACAATGACATGTTATCCATTTGCATTTGTAATGCCTGCATTTGTGTTTGTAGGACGTCAACTTGAGTCAAAGATGTGCTAGGAGGATTATGTGGATCCATATATGTATTCTTAAATCCAAAGTCTCGTGATGGGTTTTGATTGAACATTGGCATCTGAGGTGGATTTGGATTTAGAATGTTGGTAAATGTATTTCGATCTAGAATCGACATAAATTGGTGTTGACTTGGGTTCTGTGTAAATGGATTCCAAGTACCACTTTGTGAAAAGGGATTCTGATTTGGAATCAAGGTGAATTGGTTTTGGCTTGGAATTTGTGTTGACGGATTTTGACCACCAATGTGTAAAAAGGGATTCTGATTCAGAACTAATGTAAATTGGTTTTGACCCAGAGTTTGTGTTGATGGATTCTGACTACCAATCTGTGCAAAAAGGTTCTGATTTAGAATCGATGTAAATGGACTTTGATTGCTAGTCTGGAAAAGTGGATTTTGATTGCCATATGGGAAGGAGGGAATGCCCCCTGTTTGTGTAATCCTTGGTATAGTACTAGTGATTTGAGCACTAGGTATGGCAATTGATTGTGGTATGGTACTCGTGATACTAGCAGTAGGTATGGTTGTTGATTGCGCACTAATGGTATTGACATAAGGTATGGAGGATGAGGTTTTAGACCTTTTATTCCCAACAAGAGGTCCGAAGGGAGTAGATGATGAAGCCCCTGTAGTGAAATTAAATCCCGATGTCATGCTAGGTGTACCAAATGGGGACGTATGGACTGTCGTACTCTATGTAGACGTGCTATATGGCATAGTCGTGGTGACCTGAGGTATAGTAGTACTAGCAGTCGTAGTATTTGTCCCTTGTGTAGGTTGAGTTTGTAAGGTATTGATATCAAATCCTGGAGGTAAAGTAGCACCTTCAGCTAGCAATTTGCCTAAAAATTGTTGACGATCATTTGCTAGGTACTCAGCTACAAAAGAGGCAAACTTAGGGTCCTGTGCAACAGCCTCTATGTCTTCTGTTGTAACATGTCCTTGAGTGTTTCTAGTGGTGAATTTGTCTAATAGAGTCTTATGAGGTCTTGGAGAAAATGGATTGATGAACTCACTTGGGTTCGACATATTTTCTCTCTCTCTTCTCTTAGACCTAGTTTCAACCATGTAAGACAAGCTCAATATGCGAGAAATGCAAGATTATATCTAGAAACCGTATGACTCTAGTCTATGTTTTTGGGATTTTCTTATGCAAAATAAGGGATGTCCTAGGATGACACTAGTCTAGACCCTAAAGATGCAAAAATCTAAGCAAGACCCTAAAGTGATCAATCCTATATACCCAAGATGATGGGACCAACTACCTAAAGTTAAACCAAGGTGTCAATTTAGTTAAGTCAAGGAACCAATGTAGGACGAGGATCAAAGACAAGCTGAGTTTCCTAACTAGACTGATGAGCTAGGAAGACTCTCTGTAGGACAAAGCATAAGATGATAGGACTAGGTTCAATGACAAATTTTGTTGACACTATGACCTTTCTAGAGTGTAGATGGTAAACCAACCCTAAAGTTTGTAAGAATGACCCTCCTAAAAGTCTAATGCAAGGTGATATGTACCCTATGATGAAGCTAAATTCTAACTGAAGATAACTATGGTAATGACTAAATGATCCTAAAGGATGCAAATTGAGCAAATCATTCCAGGTTTCTATTTCAAAGACTGTTTATGTGACAACACCTAAAACTGGTATAACTCTGTTGACTGGATAGTGACAGTGAATTTTGGTTATTCTGGTAATCAGACAGATGCGTTTCAAATTTAACAGTTGCGGTCCAAACTTATAGATGCAACTCAGAATTACCAGATGCGACTCAAACTGACAGATGCGACTCAGAATATAATGAATGCAGTGTTTCTAAAACAGATGCGAGCCAAAATAACAAATGCGACTCAAAAATTATAGATGCAACTCAAAACTACCAGATGCAACTTTTATAAATCAGATGCGAGCCAAACTGACAGATGCGACTCAGAAATTACTATGCAACTCAAAACCAATAGATGTGACTGTAAAAATCAGGTGCGTGTTTCTGGTGAACAATTGCGACTCTCTGTGAATTTTCAGTGACATGAAATTTAAATTGACTCAGTTTTCTATGATCAAATTCTAAAAATCAAAGACAATCGTAAGATAAAGTGTTTTCAGTTTCAATTTTGGACTCAAAGAATGTTTAAATTGATAACAGACAAGCACATCCTAATAGGCCAAAGGCCTAGGGTTTGTATACTTGGTATAGCCCACCTATTATACCCCAGATTGGTGATGAACACCTTTCCTTCTTGAGAGCGGATAGCTTAGGAATTTGGTGGCAGTGGCTGCCCTCCACGGCTCATTAACATCTTTTGAGCACACCAATTCTGAATTCTTTGGGCAATGACCTCCCAAGAACTGCTATCTCTACTCAAGGGGATCAGTAGTGATTATCTTCGGGCATGATACTGTACCCTACACTAATACCAAGCAACGGCCACAAATAGGTTGGTCTCTACAATAAAAGGTATTTAATTCGGGCATTCCATTCGTGGGGTGTGATCCATACGGCGCAAGTCCCTTTTCAGATCCATCTCGTTGGAACCACACTCATGATTCTTGGGGTTTCCCCAAGAACCCACTTTTGTATACCGGTTGGAAGTCCCTCAGGTTCAGGGTGCTACCGGTTTGAGTCATCCTGGGGTGAGTACTTTTTCCCACCAGAACAGGCCCAAGTTCTAGAGTTGGTAACCATTTCTCTTACACCCAGAATCGCACGGATGCGCAAGGGGAGAGGATACTTCGGTGTACCAAGTCGTAAGGGTGACCAACTTTGTGCTTTCACACCAAACACAGCAGACACTTGTTAATTTTAATCCAAACGAAATATTTTCTATGCTACCAAACAATCGGTTTTAAATTTAACTAGGGTCTTCAACAAATGTCCTACATAAAAACTTGTTAGTAATTTTCAATATTATCTTCGGCAATCGTCCTGCAAAAAGCTTGTTAACTCCGAAAAGGCCACACACTAAAAATAAGATATTAGTAACACGAAAAATCAAATGAAAATTTTAGATTGTGGGAAACGAAAATAAAATTTTACCAGTCAATTGCGTCATTTCCTTACTAGTCAGATGTGCCATTTATTTTTCAGTTGCAGCTTGGAAAATCAGTTGTGGTTCAGAAACTTCAATTGCGTCATTTTTCTGGCAGATGTGGTTTAGAAAGTCAATTGCGGTGCAGAAAACTTCACATGCATCGTTCTGTACAAAAAAATTGCAACGAAAAATAAAAATATTTACAGATCCGCGAAGATGGTGTCTTCACGTCGGGTTCACCAAAATGTAACGCTGAAAATGAAACAAGCTTTGCACAATAGACAACAAGGAAGATCGTTAGAAGCAAACATGCATGCAAATACTAAATCTAAAATTAAAATTCATTCGTTAAGCAACAAAGAACATGGGAAAGTAAAAACGTAATTAAAACTGAAACAATCTCACCAATTTTCAAACGTATTTCCATGATTCATCTTGATTGCCCTTCTCCATTTTACTTGTGTAGTATAATTGCCCTCAGATTTTCAAGTTCGTGCAAGTATAGCCCAATGATGAAGATTAGAAAAATATCAAAGATTCAACATTGAGTGCTCTCCAAAGTTACAAAATTCGCGAGAGAGATTGGAATGAAGAATGACATATCAATTTATAGAAAATTGATTATTCGAATGACAGGCCGAGATTGAAAGATCACTGGACGGTTAAGATTAACTGATTGGAGATGCATTCTGATAACTGATAGAATTAAAGATTAAATAAATGATTTAATCTTTAGTTCGGCATTCAAAAACATTAGAAATATCCTTGCATGACAAAGATAAAGATTGATTATAACGACTCTTTGTTTGAATGCACGCACAACATTTAATTAATTAAATAATAATATTTAATTAATATGCATGTGCATGCAAATGAGTTAGAACTGGAGGATTGCATGATTTGACGAAGAGATTACTCGAGACAGCCACTCAGACATCGAATCAATAGTTAACTGACCGATTAAAATAGATGTCGAGTCAAGTAAAAGTGAATACTTAGATAACTCACATAATTATCTAAAATATAGAAGAATGTGTTAAAATAGAATTAATGAATTAAATAATTCATTTAATTCAAGACTCGATATTTGAAGAATAATTAAATAAATAATATTTATTTAATTAAATGATGAAGGGATTTAAATGAATAATTAAATAAATAATGAATTTATTTAATTATAGTTGAAATGTGATAAAGAGTAAATTAAATAAGAATTTATTTAATTTAACAAGACAGATAAGGTTAATTAGTAATTTATAATTAAATAAAAAGTGTTTATTTAATTAATCAAATAGAATAAAGAAAAGTGTGAATTAATTAAATAATTAAGATTATTTAATTAATAGAAGAATTAATAGAAGATGAATTAATTAAATAATTGACATTATTTAATCATGACCATGAATAATATGAAATATGAAGAATATAGAAGTCACAGGCTAATGACCAGATTTCGGTGTCTATAATATACCCTTAAAAAAAACAAGGGTGAATCATTTGAAAAAAAATTGCAACGGTGGATGCATAGAGCTAGTAAATGCAAATGGCCAATTCCTGAGAAACAAAAAATAGAGATCATTGTCACAAACATGGAAACAAACTTATCCTTCCAACTAAGAATGCAATGTGTCTCTCAACATACAAAGAACTCATCCCTAGGGGCCTTAAAATTGAAAGAGCCATCATCACACAAGGAGAAACACAAGCGTTCAAAGAAAATCATCCATCATCTAGTTCCAATGAAAAATCATGTATATGGGCCAAAAATAAGAACATTACTAATGATGGCATAGTTGATGTGAAAGTGGTGTTCAATGCTCCAAAACAAAAAAATTGTACACAAAAAAACACACAACCATAAAATAATCAACCAAATATCAACAATTCCAACCCTCAAAGAGGACCACCACCACAAAACAATTACCCTCAACAATGAAAGTACACACCTTTGGGGGAACCTATTGAAGTGGTAATGTAAAATTGGTACAATCTAATCTCATCACACTCCCTAATTATCAAAAGTATCAAGAACCTCAAGTCAAACCTCCATGGTATAGATAAGAGGATCCTTGTGATTTTCACAAAATCAAGGGACACAAAACATCAAATTATATGAAGCTCAGGAATGTTATTGAAGATCTTATTGATAATGGAGACATAAGTATGGACCAAAAAACCAAAAAAAAAGACCTCAAGATATATAAGAATCTGATGCCATACCATAGAAATGGAAATGATAATGTCAAAGAAAATGATTACCATAATGTAGGTCATGTTTACAACAATGTGGTAGCATCTTCTTATCATCTTATATCCATCATCACTATCAAAGGACTTAGTGTAGATTATGGAGTCACCACATGTAGGGGTAAGGTCACCATCCAAGGAGAACCATCACAACCTAGAGCACCACCACCATTGAAGTTAAATCCTAACTATTATAATCTATTGGACCAATGAAAATGAACCCCGCTCGAATCTCCATCTTGGAGTTGTTAAAATATCTCTTGCACATACGGACATCATAGAAAAGAATTTGTCATCATCATCTATACCCAATGATATTCATACCAAAAAATTCCAAGCTAAGGTCGAATACATCACCACCCATCATCTTCTCACATTTTTTAAGAAAGACCTCCCAACACAACCATCACATAATCGCACATTGCATCTTGAGGTCCTTATCCATTAAAATAAATTCAAAAGAGTCTTGGTGGATGTAGGTGTTGGCCTTAATATTTGTACCCTTCAATTGATCAAGAACTTGGGCTATTCCATAGATGTTATTGAAAAGGAAAAAGGGGTTACCATTAGAGCATATGATTATCAGGAATGAAGTTTTGAAGGAACAATCAAAATCCCTATCCAAGTAGGACCCACAATTGCTGAAACTACTTTCCTAGTGCTCAACCTTGATCTTCCATAAAATATTCTTCTTGGTCATCCATGGATCTATGTCATGTGCAAGCCATAGCTTCCACCTATCATAAATTCATAAAGTTTCCCTATGAAGATAGAGAAATCACAATTCATAGTGATCTTAAACCTTTCTTATTATTAAAAAAACCTAGAGGAGAAGTATTATAGGATCCCACAAGTTCCTAAGAATGAAGAAGTACCAACACCCTCTTCTTTCATCAACCCATCTACCCTAGCTTCCATCTTTGAATAAAAAACCCCTATATGTAGAATATCCCTGATCTCAAAGTAATCAAATACAATGGTTGTGGAGACTACAACTAAAAGAAAGATCCTTTTGTGATTAAAGAATTACCTATTTCTCCTAGGTCCTATGGGAAGCCTCAACCTATTGACAAGGTATCAAAGATAATCAAGATGAAATCTACCACTTTCATAAAGTGGGGAGAGTTGAATAAATAAATTATTAATGAGGAAAATGTGTCAAAATTGATATATTAAGATAATAGACCAAATCCCATTCTTCCAGTGGAGGATTACAACAAAGGAATGTAGCTGATGAAGGGTTGGGATACAACAAAAATGAAAAACTAGGGAAAAACAATAATCATTTTCTAGAACCCTTTGCTCCTAAGAAATGACCTAGAAATCTTGGTCTTGGATTTACCATGAGTAATGTGATCATTCTTGGCAAGGGCGGTTCCGTTAAGAGAGTCAAACCTTCCTCTTGGTTATCTACATCACGTAATGATACCATTGATGAATTTCCCCTCGATATCATATAATTAGTTGAGGATACATCCATATTCATGATCACCACATCATCCTTTGCTTCTAATGGCCAAATCACTGAATTGAAACTAGTCTACCCCCAACTTATAAAATAGGACCAATGGGTACCACCTAACTTGGATTCATTGGAAAATGATGAGGCTATCTCTAAATTCATGGTGCTTTGTAACCAGATTCCATTTGGGGATCACAAGGAAGGTTTTGACATTAAAATGGACACACAAGCATACTATGGGGAAACAATTGAATGCCTTAGTCACAAAATGGAAAATATGTGAATCTTGTCTTGATCCTTAAGTGAAAACCACACTTTGGCACTTTTCGATCATAAGAAATTAAAGGATGTATCTGATGGTGAAAACCTCTCTGAGGCACCCAAGGATGAGGGATTCAATCTTCCACTTAGTGTGATACATTAAGAAAAATTAGCAATGATTACCAAGAAATCCAATATAGTCAATGTAGGGATAGATGAGGCACCACAAATCACTTTTTATGTAGAATCACTCCTAGATGAAGAGTAAAAGAACTTAGTAGCTTTCTTGAAATTGAAAAAGATAAATTTTACATGGTCCTATGCAAACATGTTGAGTCTTGATCTTGAAGTAGTTGTCCACCATCTTGCAGTTTATCCTCATGCTAAACCATAAAGTAGAAGCTGAGAAAAATGCACCCATAAATAGTATTGTTGGTCAAACTAGAATTACAAAAGCTTCTTGACGTAGGGTTTATTAGACCAATAGATTATCCTCAGTGGGTTTCAAACCTCGTACCAATCTCAAAACCCACTAGGGGCATCTAGATATGTACTGACTTTAGATATTTGAACAAAGCATGTCCCAAGGATTATTTTCCTCTTCCTAATATTGACATCATTATAGATTTGACTGTTGGATGTGAAATGCTTTCACTCATGGATGGGTTCCCAACGTACAATCATATTATGATAACTAAGGAAGATCAACATAAAATAAAATTTACATGTCCATGGGGAACTTATTGTTAGAATGTGATTCTATTTGGTCTGGAGCCACCTATCATAGAAAAATGAATTTAATTTTTTATGACATGATTCATAACTTTAGAAGACTATGTGGATGACATTTTATTTAAGTCAAGAACAAGGAACATCTAGAGGTGTTAGGACTAATATTTGAAATACATGAAGAGTACAAGGTATAGTTGAATCCAAAAAAGAGTCTTTGGCATAACTTTAGGAAAACTCTTGGGATACATTATGTCACAAAGAGGAATTGAAGTAGATCTAGGTAAGGTCAAAGAAATCCTGGATATGGAACTTGTGAACCCTAATCCAAATACCTGCAAAACACAACAAATGAATACATTAGGAGATCAAATGCAAGTAAGAACAAGGATTCCCCATGAATTCCATTAACAAAACTCAAAATAGGAATGAAGCTAGAAGAAGATAACGAAAAACAAGAAAGTAGATTAAATCCTATTGAAAGCAATGAAAACTCTTGATCCCATGGGGGAATTGGTGCCAATTTGATGTGAAAATTGGCCCTTTCCCAACTCCAATGATGCAATATTGATAGATGATGAAGAGTGTTGATGAGTGATCCACTTTTGTGAAGATTCAAATGTGCTCCAAGATGAAAACCTTGATAACCTAGCTATGGATGGATGAATCTTGCAAATGCTTGAAGATGAATTTAAGTAGAGTAAGTTTACTCAAATTGTGGATGATCAAATGAGGATATGAGCTCTTTATTTATAGAATGCCAAGATAGATGAATGTCCAAAATAGAGCAATGTGGGACTAACATTCATCCAATGACATGATGCCATTTGTCAACATGTGAGAGGATGAAGGTTGAGCAAGTTTTGAGGATTATGCCAAGAGGGGGGAGATTCAAATTCAAAATATGGCTTGAAGGATGAGGTGAATGGTGAAGCAAATGCACATGGCTCAAGAAAAGGACATGTAATAGATTTTAAATGCTTTATTGGAAGGACTTATTCCCACTTGGATTTTGAATTCAAATTAGGGGAATATTCCTTAAAAGATGCCTTGTTGAAGGAAAATAGAAATTTAATAAATCAAATAAGTCTATTTTCATGTGCAAGTTGCAAAATCTAGAGGATTTGAGTGATTAGGATTAGCATTGATCATGATTTGATTAATTTTAAATGATGTTAGTTGATTTTACCATTTTGACTTAGATTTTAGGATTTAAATAAATCAAAATGAGAGAAGAACGATTTAGACTTAGTTAAATAAATATTATTTATTTATTTATTTAAAAAGAATCCAGTGTTAGATTTAAATTAAATAAAGATTAATTTATTTAATTTAAATGAGATGACTTTAGAGATTAATTAAATAAAATGAATTATTTAACTAACAAAGATAGGAAGATGAAATGACCTAGCTAATTACACAAAGATAATGATTTAATTAAATTGAGGGATTTATTTAATTAAAAGGGGAATTATAATGACTTTAATCAAATAAGGCTATTCGATTAAATGGTTAGACAAAGGGATAATTTAGGATGAAGTGATGTTAGTAGATCAGGATCGAGTGTGCTATATCAATTTGTATATTTTCGATGTCTACAGACCACCAAAAACACTAAAGAAACTTTGAGGTTTACAAGGAAGATCACAGTCCATCAAAAGATTCATATCACAATTGGTGGACAAGTGTCATCCTTTTTCTCACCTTCTTGAAAATGGGATTGCCTATAAATGGGATTCAAACTATGACAAAGAATTCCAGTAACTCAAATATTACCTACTAACACCCCCCATCCTTATGCCACCAATATTAGATAAACCTTTGATCATGTATATCTCAGCTAAATCAACAACTCTAGGTGCTCTTCTAGCTCAACATGATGAAATAGGGAAGGAGAGAGCTATTTACTACATCAATAAGACCTTGGTTGGATATGAGCTAAACTATTCATCTATTGAAAAATCTTGCCTAGTAGTGGTGTTCACTTCTCAAAATTTTAGGCACTACATGCTTTCTCACCAAGTGAAGCTTATCTCTAAGATAGATCCATTGAAGTATTTGTTATCCAAATCTACTCTCATTGAACTTATGGCCAAGTGGGTGATGATCCTCACAAAATTTTACATAGAATATGTGCATCGAAAGGATATCAAGGGGTAGGTTATCATGGACCAATTAGCATAGTCACCTATTTACACAAAAAATCCCTTAGTATCAAATTTTCTTTATGATTCAATTTGTACCCTCAACACAATGGAGTAGTGGAAGTTGTATTTTGATGGTTCTCATACAGAACATGGATCTAGAGCTGACATTCTCTTCATCACCCACAAGGTGATTATATCCCTAAGTCATATTGGTTTTCTTCCCATGTACTAAAAAAATAATTGAGTTTGAGGCTCTTATCATATGATTGAGGATCACAATAGGGTGATCCCACAATAGTGGTTTACAATTTTTGGCCAAAAAGGACATTGAATTTTTTTTTTAACTAAATCTTCACATTCGGGCACCTATAATGGTTAAACTGTGAGGAATTTGGAGATGATGCAACTAGAGTCTCATCACATTTTTTCTGTAGATTCTAAAAATAATTTTTTCAAAATTTTTGGAATCAGATTGCACTCTTTTTTCCATCTCCCACGAAAACTAGTTTTTTTCAAAAAACAATAATTTTGAAAGGTGACGCGCACCGTATAATGCATAACTTTTTTTCCTTGAAGGATAACATTATAATTCTTTTGAATTTAGATTTTTAACTCTAATATCTAGTGCTTCCACTTGGTTAGATAGTTTTTTATTGAATATTTGTTCTTTAATCAAGTTTGAAAGTCAATCCAATTACAATTCAGACATAATGCGATCGTATAATGCATAAATTTTATTGTATATATCAATTTTTTTTTTTTTTTGTTGGATCAAGGACTCCAATATCTAGTGCACTCATATTT
>VDFB02000015.1:335689541-335762986 GCA_007258455.2 Sequoia sempervirens | reverse complement strand
AGAGTGGGTAGGAGGGGGAGACTTTCAAGAGAGAGAGGGGTGGAGTGGGAGAAAGATAGAGGGTAGGGGTTACAAGGGTTTAGGGTTATAGGGTTAAGGGTTTAAGGGTTCTAGGGTTTATTTTTTTATTTGCATTGATTTATGTTTTATATATGTGTACAATAATTTTATAATGAGATAATACTTAATTTTAAAATTTACATAATTTCCCATGGAATAATTCGATGGAACAAATTTTATATAAGTTGTATATAATTGTATATAAGATTATTTGACTTAAGAATTCCATGAAACAAATATAAGTTTTATATAATTGTAATTTAGGAAAAATGAGTTTAAAAAACTTCACTAGGTTTCAAATAAGGATTGAAAGCATATATCTGGGTTTACATGTAACAAAAAAAAGTGAGAGATTAAGCTATCAAAGATTCTTGAACTTAACAATTTTCCATGGAACAAATATGTACATATAATTGTAATTTACACAAAATGATTTAAAACTATGTACAAGTTACTATAAGTTGTCATTTGAGCATGTATATGGTTACAAGTGAACTTGAAAACCATGGATATAATCTAAGTTAAAGATTCTGGTTCAGCCTAATCTTCAATAACATGTAGAATATTTTGATGATCATCATTATCTAGTCTCCATTTTATTCATCCACGTGCATGTGGAACTGCATGAAGATGTAAGGTGGTAGCAATTATTAAGTGACTATATATTGATATACCTTGTTATTAGGTTGATAGTCAACAAAATGAATCCCATGCTGAACAACTTTGACATGTTTTAGATATGTCTCTTGCACTACAACAGAACCTGCATGGTAAACATGAACCTAAGGTAAGACATATGAATGTGTACAACATTTTTTGCGCTCAAGGTTTGTACAATATATATTTAATGTTTATAATGTAATGTGCACATGTGAATACAATGTATATAAAATTTTAAATTCAAACTCACCTGTGGGAAATGGCATTCCATCACTTGTTTCAGGTTGTGTTAGCTTATTCCTCTCTTTTGTGCAATGCAATAAATAATATCTAACACCTTTGATGTTTTCAAGCTCTGCTATGACTGCAAAAACATCTCCTGTACACCAAATTTACACAAAAAAATTCCAAAAAAATTAGAAATGTCTCTAAATATCATTAACTAGACATATATAATATTTTAATTATTGAAAACTTACACATGTACCTTTTCTAACCAATCTTGAAATATGGTCATAATCAATTGAAATCAAAGGAATGTCTTCAAATATTTCTTCCTCATTTTCATCATATGTTTCTGAAACAACTAGTGGCACCGTATCCCATTTACCAACATATCCAAGTTCTTGATTGTTGCATGCATAATCAGAGTTTCCCTCAATGCACTCAGTGCAAAAATAAGAGTAATCCCTTGTGTCTAATGTCCATCCATGGTGACTATCTGAACTCCTAACACAATGCAAAGATCTTGTTTTTTCTAACCTCTTGCATCCATGCATCGATCTTCTATCCACACCTAGATACATGTAAAAAAAAAAACTTATGTGAACAAATATGCATATATATATAAATTTTAAATTTAAATAAATTCAAATGTTTGATTTAATGTAATTTATATATACCTGATATCTCCCAAAACACACTATGTGGAATGTGTCGGTTTATTCTTGAAGATGTACCAACCAAATTTGATGCAAAGTGTTTCTTGCACCATTCAACAAAATCATGCGCATTATCTAGACGATCTTCTGGATAACTCATTTGATGCTTTCTTAAAGGTCATTTGATGCAAGCTCCTGCTCCATCATGCTCACCCTTTCCATGCCCATTCTTAAAAAAACTCCAAACATGTGGTATTTTGTAGATTTTATGGTGTCTACAAAGTGCATAGAATGGACGTGAAGATTGGAACTGTGTCGCGCATCCATTTGACCATACAAAATGATTTTCAAATTTTACACCCCTGCTTCTCAAATTATCAAAAAATATTGTAAAGCAATGTTGGACAAAAAGTGTGTCATGCTCTTTATCATCACTAATATAAAAGTGATATTCTTTCTTAATGGCTCGTTCTTCATTTATACTCTCAACACCATCCAATTCTAATTGTGCATATTAATAACAAACATGAACCATAATAGTGATCTTCTTTGAAAAGTAATAATTTGATTGAATCTCCTTTTGATGTACAAAGGAGTAATTTTCTACAAAGTCAACTACTACTAGAATTGTTCCACGTGGGAAAGTATCTCTCAATGTTTGGAATTGTTGTGCTTGCCACTTAGCAAAAAAGGAATGTTGTATGTATGGTCGTGTCAATTTTCAAAAATCTTCTATAAATTTTCCAATGGGAATCTCCTCTTCTACATAGTTCAACCTTGTGGATTCTTTCCTAAATTTTTTTTGCAACTTTACATACTTGTACCTGTGTGAGTAAAATACATGAATAAGTAGTAAATCACACAACCAATGAAACATTACATTACAAAGAATCCAAATACCAATCTAATCCAATTGAAACAAATAAACTCTCTAAAAACAATACTGACCTCTTGCAATTTACTATCTTTGTTAGGTTAGTATCCTCAATTCTTGAAGGAAATTTAGCCTAATTTCCACGTCTCACAAATTCCTTTTATGCAATTTATTTGAGGTCCATTTTCATGATCACATAATATAGACTTTATGAAAAAACTTGTCTGTTTAGGAGGTGCATTTTGAAACCCACATCTTTCTTCCCTCATATTTTGAAACACCTGATAGTAGAGATCAAATTTAATATGATAATGGCAACAAGTATCAAAAAAATTGTTTATCTTCACATAATATGGCTTTAACCTTTGAAACATTGTTTTCCTAATCTTTATATGAGGATATGCATTACAAAAGTTCGTATACATCTCAAATTGTGTTATGTCTAGCCAATGTTTGATATGATTTTCATAAATACCAAGTCCAATCTTGTGTCTCATAACATCTCTAGTATTTGATGATGGATGAATCTGATCATGCCAAAAACCTGAGACCAAGTTCCTAACAACATCTTCAATGTTGTCAGAATGGGGGGCTCTACACACAATTTCTCAATTGCCTTCTAAACTCTCATCCAAAAACTCTCTTTTTCTCATATTTTATTAATGTGGTTGTACTATAACCAATTTCAATTGAAAGTGCAAACATTTTTCTTTTTCTTTCTATATGTTG
The DNA here is from genome assembly GCA_007258455.2 of Sequoia sempervirens. Taxonomy (NCBI): domain Eukaryota; kingdom Viridiplantae; phylum Streptophyta; class Pinopsida; order Cupressales; family Cupressaceae; genus Sequoia; species Sequoia sempervirens. Next base: position 335,759,782 of record VDFB02000015.1, on the reverse strand, counting down.
ATGTACAATAGATGTCAACATCACCCTTCTTGTAGTGGCCTTATCCATTGACCGAGATCCTTTCCCAATGGAATCTAAGCCCTTTTTAACATTTTGAACAATATCATTTTGTAATCCCATGTGTTTCTTCTTATTTGATGCCCAATGTACACCCAAAAATTGTAATGACTCTTTGAGCTCATCATGAAGAAGTATACATGATAAAAATTGGGTTTTTTCAAGTGTATTAAGATGATTGAAATGATGATTGATTATTCCATTTATAGATTTATTCATTGACCTCTTTCTCTTATTATAAGGCTAGTTGGCATAACATTTCAATTTCTCCATATCCATTTCAAGTAAATGATCTAAATTTCTATGAGAAATTTGTTTCCTCACCTTTTCAGCTAGTTTTATATGCTTATCCATACCAGTAGGAGGAAGTGATCCCAAACCCTCTCCAACATGCATTGTTTGAACTTTTGTCTCCTCCATATCTTCAAGGACCATGTGTTCTTGAGTGGATTCATTTGATCCAATGTCTATATTTTCCTTGACTTGAGCATGAGAACTTTCTGCTTATTGATCCCTTCGTACATGTCACAAAATATTTTGCAAACAAAAGTGAGAGATGATGTTATAAAAGTGAAGTTTATGTATGCAAGAAAACAAAGTGATAAGACATGATGCTATAAGTGAGAGAACTTTCTACTAGTTTTATATGCTCATCCATACCAGTAGAAGGAAGTGATCTTGACCCCTCTCCAACAAGCATTGTTTGAACTTGGGTCTCCTCCCTAATTTCAAGGTCCATGTGTTCTTCAGTGGATTCGTTTGATCCAATATCTAGATTTTTCTTGACTCCAGCTTGAGAAATTCCTACTTGTTTGAATTTACATGCAAGAAAAGAAAGTGACAGACTTTGAGTTATCTAAGTGGAGTTGAAACAAATAAAATACAAGATTCTTGAACTTAAGAATTCTATGGAACAAAAGCAATTGGAAGTAGATGATAAAGAATTTAGGGAATGTCTATGCAAGATGACTATTAGAAATATATTTATATGCAAAAAAAATTGAGGTGCTAATAAAAGTCCTAAACACACACTTGAGAGAGAGAGAGAGAAGAAAAAAGCATGTACCCTGTTTCTTTCTATGATAATTTTCCAAGTTTTGTTCACGCCTCTTTTGTTATTCTTCTTTTGACAATTTTCATTGAAACACTTTTTTTCTTTTTCTTTGTTGTCCCATTTTCTTCTTCAACTTAAAGACGACTCAAAACAAGTCCTCTACCAACTTAATTAAATTCTCCTCCAACTTTTTCCTTCATTGATAAAAATGAAAAGTTGTCTCTCCAATATTTGCCTCCTTGACAAATGTGTAAAAACCTCTTCTCCAAAATCTATGCTCCAAGTGATATAAATGAGAATTAATCTTGCAATTTGATATTATCTAGAATAATTGAAAATAAGCTTCTATTTATATGCATATGGATGGGAAAAGAATAATTCTAGTATACATGCAATAACTAGATCCTAGTTTAAATGAATCAAGTAGTAAACAAACAAGTTATTTCATTGTGGAGTTTGTTGTTATTTAATGCATAGGTATGCACAACATATCTAGTAATTTTAGAATTTTGTTAAAGTGTCAAAAATGTATAATAGAGGTATAATTTGAATTGAATTTTCTTAATTATATTTGAATTGAATTTCAAGTTGTCAAAAATGTATAATATAGGTATAATTTGAATTGAATTTCAAGTTACTTGTCAAAAATGTATAATAGAGGTATATTTTGAATTGAATTTTCTTAATTATATTTGAATTAAATTTCAAGTTACTTTTCAAAAAGATCATATTTTGCTCTCAACTCAATGGTTCATGGTGCTTAGGTCATTTTAAAAAAAATATTTATTGTGATCAACATGAATGAACTTAATTATAAAGTGGCATTGATTTCCTAAAATTCTACTAGAGATCAAATGTATATTGAATATAAGGAAATGCAAGTTGTAAGAGATCATCAAATAAACTAACATGTAGCTGGTATTGGCATAGTGTGATGGTTTATAGGTGGCATTGTTGTTCTTGCCACTAAGGTTCAAACCTCGTTGGGCTGTTATTGTTGAATGGTTGTATCTGGTTCATAGCTCCGGTCAAAAGCATTTACCCCTTGAATAAAAAAAAAACTAATATGTATGTATATTGAATATTTAAAGCAAATGCATACATATATCATGTGTAAACATGTAACTATAAGCAAACACATGTACATACATGTAAAGAGATTCAATGTATAAACATAACACATGATATAAGCAAAGAGGAAAATCTATGTATATATCATATAAGAAAATGTATGTACATATCATATAAGAAAATTAATGTAATGTAGAGATCATCAAATGTCAAATACTAAAGATCAACAAATAAGAAAATGTATGTATATATCATATAAGCAAATGTAAGAGATCATCAAATATCGAATGTACTAAAGATCATCATATAAGCAAATACATGTAGTAAAGATCATAAATCTAGTGTGCAAGGCCTAATATGAATGTTGACTCCTAGTCGAACGACCATCTAAATGAGAATGGTCCTACTCTGATAGATGTGCTAAGCCCTGCAAATAAAATTGTGTATAAAATGTGTTAAATACATATAATTTATATTAAATAAATTTTATGAAAGTTATTTTTAAATGAACTTGTATATTTATATATCTATCTAGATCTATGCATACATAAATATTGTAGGTAGATATATATAGGTGTATTTATAAAAAATTAAAACTCACATGTCCACTAGCAACAAATTCATCCACATCCGAGTCACATCAATCATGCACACGATCTGGACTAAGGCTAGGAGTCACATGAGGTATGTCCACCTGTAGCAATATATATACATATATATCAACTTACATGAATATCTAGTTAAAAAAAATCAAAATAATTAAAAAAGAATTGACACATGCACATGCACACAAACATGCACATCATTTGATATCAGATGACCTAAGTCCTCTGGAACGGTCGCCTCCACCATATCCACCAAAAAATCAAGTGATGAGTCAACATCTGCATCCATCCGATCTATCCCATGTCATACCAAAAATGATGAATGTAGAGGACTATGAAGGTGAGATGGCATTGATGATGATGAACTAGAACCAATCAACATATTAGTAAAACCCATAGTCTGTGCAGCTACCAAATGAACTGTAGGTGGATCCTGATGCACACTAGTGCTTGGATGAGAGTGATGGGATCCTGGAGCTGAATGGAATCCATGTGCCAAATGATCTTTGACATGCTCTATATTGATCCCATTATCTGATGCAATGTGGGCATATGCCTCCAACAGGTCCTCAACCAAACAATGCAGAGTCTTGTGTGCCATATTTCTTGTAAGTGCATCAAGATGTGTAGGAGTAGGGATGTCAGCCACTGTAAAAGGATCCATGGTGGTCCACTGTGCTAAAAATGGCATGGATTGGGAACATCTAGACATCAAATACTAACCTATATGATCATCAGATATCCTAGTGGTGGTAGCCGCAATGTCACCTACAGTGTCAATTGCTTCCTTTTGGGAAGCAACGACAACCTCATCTGCTATGTGGGCTAGAGCTAGGGTGAGAGCAGGAGACCTCTCACCAACCAATTCCCTAGACACTGGGGCTGGTCTATCTACTCAATGATAGGTGGGCCTATCGGCAATCCTACCATGCCCCTGACCAGCATATGGTGGAATGTCTAGCTAGTTAACTCTGAGGCCCAAATGGACCTCAACATACAATTAATAAACAAAATATAATGGAAGCTGGTCATTGTTTGGGTATTGACCATGTGCTATGAGAAATCGTGGGTAGATCAATTCAGCCATAGCATGATCGACATATCTAGTGATCTGGTATCCCCTAACCTTACTCATATTTTGATAAAAAGGAAAACAAGTCATTTTAATCATTTCTTTGGTCACACTATCATGTATTTTTTTAAGGGGAACATCACCATGTACTTCTTCCCACATGCAGGAAAGAATAGCAACTACTCTATCTGGGGATATGCATGCTAGTCCTCTCAATTCAATCTCTTAGTTTTTCTAAACTATGTAATATTGACATACATGGTTCAAAATATATCCCTGGGTTTGCACCCTGTGCTAATGAGTCTCTCAATTTTTTAATCTCATTAGTGGTATTTGCAAACAAAGAATCTAGCTCAGGTGGAACATGATCTACATTTTCCATGTTATATATATATACAATACACCTAAAAGAGCAATGAGACCTTGGTAAATAATATATCTAGATAAAGGGAATGCAAATCTAAAACAGTTGTAATAATTCATCTACTCATCAATAATATTTTCATACCATTAACAAAAAAAATTCAACATCTATCATAGTTTTTAATAATTTCAAAACATTCAAATTAGTAGATTGCACACAAAACATAATCTAAAATAGTTCTAAAATTTAAATTTTAAAAAATAATCTAAAATAGTTCTAAAATTTAATGGAAGATGTGTCTAAAATTAAGAATTCACACTAGAATACCAATATTCCATAAGAATCTCATAAAGAGGATGAATTTAATGGAAGATAATATAAAATCCTCCATATGAGGTTGAATTTTATCATTACATTATGAGTGAATCATCTCAATTATATAGACAACAACATCAAAAAATTATAGATTGGAAAGCAAAATAATCATACATTTATCATATTTTTATATGTATAAAGTTTAGATACCATCAAACTATTTAAACTTATAGATTGCATAAAGCTATAAATTGATCATTAAAACTAATTTATTAAGAACCAAATCTAATAAAGTTTGACTTCATATTGCATGTACTTGTTATAAATATCTCACTAATCCAACCATACATTTTATATATGTTAAAAAATATATAATTTAACAATTTTTACAACTTCTAATTATGATAATAAATATAGAATCAAACATGACCCAAATGTAGGATAAAGACAAGAATCTTAATCTATACCATTATTTTGAGTTTGGTTTAATAGAAATTGAAAAAAATTATAATCATGAAAAAAACAATGAATAAACTAAGGATCATTTTAACAATGGTGAATTAGTGCCTAAAGATTGGCCTAAAAAATTATAATATTCAACATTCTCATCACAAATGATATATGAAAACTAAGGATCATCTGGTTATATATTTTCATAGATTTAAAATTTGAATATTTATTACTATAACATGTTCATTACAATTAGATTTTTAAATAATATTGTAATAATTTATTATGTCTTTGAAATTTATTTTGTGGATTTTAATGTTGTTTTTTAAATTTAAGTTAGAGTAAGTAGAATCTAATGATCTAGACCTTAAAAAGATTCAAGTAATTTATGTTTTCCTTAAAATTACGATTATTGCTCGATTAAATAGATTATTGATTGTATTTAGATTTCAAAATTGGAAATACTTTAAAATTAAAGAACCATATTATCCTTTGATACAAAAATCTATGTTAAGGATTATTTGTATCTTCCTCATAATTATGTTTCACATATTGAATATTTCAGGGAGAATTGCGCAGATGATTTGAAAGTTGAAGCAAAGATTGGTTGAGATCAACAAAGGATATTTTGATAAACTCAAAAATCCTAAGAATAGAGAAAATGGTGAGTCATATTTTAATAGACCTTATCTTCACTCCTTCTATTCAAATGCAACCTCTCCAACCAATATATTGGATTGCAAAATAAGTAATAGATATATGTGAACTTACTCCTAATCCCCCCTCCATTTACCCCACCATTAGATATACATATTGGTACTCACCTACTCAAGTTTTATGAGACCCTAGGTGGCTTTGTGAATACATCAAAAATATTATGCATGATGTCTAAGAATTTAATTGTGATGGATCAAGATATATTCCAAGAATTTATAAATGAAGTATATATTCATATATATGTATTTGTTTGAGTGTTTAAAATTAGTTAAGAATTTCTGTGAGGGATTTATGCAAATATGACAGATTAGAAAGATAATTTCATGTCATTTTGGTGAAGTCATAACTTAACTTTTAATTTATCATTTATGGGAATGCCATCTTCGAGAAGTTTATAGAAGGCCATAGATGGTGGGCCACTTTTTGAATTAAATTTAGTTATTAAATTTGTATTTTTTGGATGCACATTTAGATTTAAATTTACATGCCAAAGTCACAATGTCCTACTCTTGATTAAATTCCTACAAGAAATTAAGGAACTTGGGATACCCACCTCCCAATGGTCTTGGAATGGATGCATTTAGATGGAGAATGATTTAAAAAGGCTCATGGTACTTTTGGACCCCTCAAAGGCATGATATATAACACATGAACTTTATTTATGAAATTTGGTCTTTAGTTGTTGGCTTCTAGTATGAATGTTAGATATATAAGGTGGAATTCTTAGTTGAGACTCTCAATCTTCCATTGTTGGTTTCTAGTGTGATTATACAATATGAGCCAAGTATTAATTTATAATTTTAATTATTGAAAGAAGGTATATAAATTATTACTCAAGCATGTCTTAATTCTCATACAAAGTTGTCTTAGTCAATTTCTCAATGTATGAGTTCCATATTTTTGTAAATTTTTCTTAATATAAAAACATATTTTATTTCATTAATTAACCTATCTATTCCATGTTACAAAGGATTCTCTTATTTTAAATTATAAGTATATAATTAAAAATTAATTAGTAATTTTCAAGATAGAGTACACACAATTTCTTTAGTTAAAATAAAATAATATTCTTATTTCCATGAGTTATGTAGAATGTTAGCTTGATGTCTCAAAAATATTTCTTCATACATACTAAATTTTTATCATGTTTCATTATGAGTGAATCATCTCAATTATATAGCCAAGCACATCAAAAATTTATAGATCAAGGAAAGAAAAATAATCACACATTTATCATATTTTTATATGTATAAAGTTTCTACCATCAAACTATTTATACTTATAGATTAAATTATTTTTGAATTTGGTTATTTGGGTTCAACATATCATGCTATAGGATTTTTTTTGTGTTTTCACCATGTTGTCATGTGTAGATCATAGCTATGCATTTTATAGGTGTAGGAATTTTAGAGGAAGGAAAGGTTGAACAAAATGCTTAAGGATGAGATGGATCCTTGTTTACCTTATGATTTGGTTGAGACTCCCTTTGAGCATAATTGAGGGGTGGTTGGTCCTCTTGTAGACATGAATAATTTAGAAGGTCTTGTCAAGATAAATTTAGAGGAGATTGGTAGAGACAAGAATCATGTTACAAATGGATTAGTTGGAGTTCATTGCCTCTACCATTCTCTTGAATTGCAACATTCACCTCTTGGTATTCTTTCTAATAATTTAAAAATATGAAGGTTCAAGTTTAGAAGATTATAGGAACCCTTCGGTCTCAAGTTTGGAAACTAAAGATGGAAAATCCATTACAAAGGAACTAGGTTCATTCATGGAAAAGGTTAAGGTTCACAATAAGATATAGTTCCTTGAAGAATTTTGGATTCGAGTTGTGTTCAATGATAGATTTACTAATGTTTTTGGGAAAACAACCCCCTTTATTAGATACATTTCCACTATTGGTGGAGTATTTCTAATTGGATGTTATTTTTCTAACTTACAACTATATTTTTCTTGTTGTTCCATGCCAATATGATTGATCATTTTTTTTCTCTTTATTGGTCTTTGTAAAAGGGTGGGGCCCTTTCAAAATTTCCATTTCTAATTCATAAATTCAACCAAAAGTATTTACACTAAAATTAAAATATAAATTTAAACTTTAAAATAGTATTTTTTGATATTATATAATAGCCTCACATGTATTTAATTTATAAATCCTATTATTCTTTATGTTTAATTTCAAAATTTTAATGCTCGAGCAAGTATAGGTTACAAGTGCATTCTTTACATTTTTTCTCTTTCTTTTGTACTATTTTGTATATGGGTGTCTTATATGCATTGCCTCAAACATATAATTTTTATGTCCTATACCTAATTCTAAATGTAGTTTTATGAATGTATTCCTTTTTTATTCTTTGCTAGTTGTAATTGAATATTAGACCTATTTTTTAAAATATGGCCACCCCTCTCAATCAATAAAATAAGTAATCTATTTTAGGTGGTGCATATTAATGTTAATTTTTTATTTATTGAACATGTACATAATCAAGAAAACTTGGAAAAGTGTCTTAAATCTTTCTTTTTCATAAAAATAGTTGGAGCATCCCATGAAAAGACACTAGAACATATAAATCCTTTCTTTAAAATGTCATTTAGGAAATCCTTTAATTCATGCAAATATGAAGTGTTTGTTCGATAGGGATATCTAGATATAGGGGCTAATTCATGCATGAACTCTATTAAAAAATAAAACACCCATTTAGGAGGAAACATGAGGAGTTCATTCTAGGAAAGACATCCGAAGACTTTTGTAATGGAGGTTTATTTTCATTTGAATGGTTCTCACTCACTTTTACTAAATAAAAATTAACAAAAAACAAGGCACACCATTTTCTTTATTCTCTTTTGAGTTGTAAAATAGAAAAAATAATAATACCTTCATTCCTTCTAATCCTAATAGAACTATTTTATTATACATTTCATTCAAACAATCTAGTTTCTTTCCTCTAAATTTATTCTTTGATTCATACATTTAGAACCAACCATATTTGGAGTAATTTCATAAGACTCAAGGGAAAAATATGAAGAATTTTATGCAAGTTTCCATTGTATGCACCCTAAGTTATAATTTTAGAATGGTATCATTTATAAACTATCTAAGTTGGGACATGTACACAACTCAACACTACCTCTTTTAACAAGGATTTAGATTTTAAGTTGAATTTCTAAACTATCTAAGGTGATACAAAATAGTAAGAAGCACCTAATTATATTAAGATTTTAAGATATAAAATATATTAATTCTACTTCATAGCTCTAGGTATGACATTTTCACATCATTATCACCATGCTCCCTAGCTTTATTTGTTGGTGTCATATCCACCATGAATGAGGCCCATTTTTCTAAAGGTCCTATATATAAAAGATAATTAGATAAACCTTCACCAATATTTGTATTTTAATTCTAATTGAATACCACTTTATACCTTTTACCAATTTATAATTTCATAGTTTACCAATATAAAAACTTGTAGGGGAATAACTATAATTCCCCATTTTTATAAATAGTCTAGATTACCTAAGTTCTGATTGAAGTTTTGTTGGAGTGTAATATAATATATTTAGTTCTAATCAATGGTTCTAGATTAATTGTTTCAAATCCCTCAAAAAATTATACTCATTAGAGAGGTTGTGCATTAATAAATCTTACCAATTAGGGATCATATTCTTATTTATACTTTCATACCACAATCATTAGCATAACCTATCAACCTCAATGAGGGAAATAGTCACTATTATGGTTCACATTTTTACTTACCAATAATTCATTATTGTGGGTTGAACAAAATAATCCATCCAATACAAAATTATAAAGATATATGGTTATCAACAATAATTTTAATAACAAATATAACCAAAAAAATTAACATGAACTGTTTTATATAATGCCTCAAATAAATTTGTTTTATGTTTAGGTAAGGGTTTAGAAACATTAAAGCAAATGTAATTGGAGGTTCCCTAGTAGAAACATATGCAAAATGTGGAAGCATAGACAAGGCATGTTAATTTTTTGAGAGAGTTTTGAAATGAGTTTCTAAAATATTTCAAGCAATGCAACACCATTTTTTCAACACTCTCTGCCCATGCCAAAATTGGAGCTTTGGAATAGGGTATGAACATTCATCAAAGCATGATATAAATAGTGTTTGTTGAAAAGGCTTTAGAAACTTTCAAGAAAATGCAATTTCAAACAAAGAAATGCAGTTTGAAATCTACAAATTTGAAACATTTCACATTGAGGGTTTCAAAATTTCTCAAACAAATGCATTTTGAAATCTACGAAATTCGAATTTAACCAACCTATGAGTGAGCTATGGAGGTCGGGTTGATGAACTGTGGCTATGGAGGTTGGGTTGATGCATGTTTTTCCCACATCCAGTTCACTACATTCACATTCGGGTTTGCTTTCGCCACATACAGAGCTCCAACAGAGAATAAGTAGAATGCGCGACAGTGACAGTTTGTTTTTATTTTTTATGCCCTATTTCAATGGGTTTGCTCAAACATCCATTCGAATGAACCCTATTAAATATTATTTTTTTATTCATATGTTTATGGGTTTGGTCGAACACTTAAACTGGTTCAACCAAGCCATAGAGTTTGACTGAACCCCTTGTCATTGTGAAAAAAATAAAAATCAAATTTCCTTCCTCAAAAAATTTGTAAACCACTATTTTGGCTTAACTCAATACAATTGAAAATCCAAGAATTGAAAGTCTATGGAGATTCTCAACTAATTGTAAACTAGGTTAATGATGAATACAAACCAAGGATGATAAGCTCACACCTTATAAAAATATGGTAGAAAGTATACAATATTTCTTCATTGATATAACATTTGAAAAAATACCCTGGGTTAATAACTGAGCAACATATATGCTATGGCTAGGATTGGGTCCTTGCTAGATATGCCACACAACATTTTGAAATATGAATTCCTTTTCAAGTAGCTTCTCGTCTGAGAATTTGAGGTACTAGAATTTGAGTTTGTGTGTGAAATCATTGGTCTTGGTTCTCCCTGGTATCATGATAACTTCACTTACCTACATAGAGCTATCTTCCCATATGACTTTATTCTGAACCTTATAAAAAAATTTGTTAGAAGAGCATCCTGATTTTTCCTTCTAGGTGATACCCTTTACTATCGAAGTCTTGAAGGGACATTATTGTGACATCTCAACCAAGAGGAAGATTTGAACGTGTTAAAAGAAGTACACAAAGGCATTTGTGGGTTGCATTTGAGTGGTATGACCTTGGCTAAGAAAATATTGAGGATAGGATATTATTGGCCTACCATGGAGCAAGAAGCGAATCAATTTGTCAAGAAGTGCATGCAATGTCAACAACATGTGGACCTCATCCATTCGCCAGCTCAAGAGCTTATAAAATCACTACACCTTGGCCTTTCTCATAGTGGGGGCTTGATCTCATAGGAAAGACCACCCCAACCTCATCTAATGGTCATACATTTATCATTACAACCATTGAGTACTTCACAAAGTGGATTTAATCGATACCTATGACCTATATCATAGGAAAGAAAATATCTAAATTCATCCTGAACTATCTCATTTGTCGTTATGGTGTTTCACAAGCCCCTATCTCAAAAAATGGAACACCCTTCAAAAACTAGGATGTTCATGAGCTATTCCAGAAATTCAATATCCAAAAATCACTTTTCCACCCCATACTATCCCCAGGGAAATGGTCAAGCTGAGGCTTCAAACCAAACTATCCTAAAGATTCTCAAAAATACAGTCAATGAAGCTAGTCATGATTGGCATCTCCAATTAAACCCCACCTTATGGGCCTATCAAACCAATATCCACACACATATAGGTGCCACACCTTATTCCCTAGTTTATGGAACCAAAGCTATCTTACCTTTTGAGGTCAAGCTCCCATCCCTAAGATTGTCATTGCAAAATATCATTATAGATGAAGAATATAGAGTGTCAATATTGAACGAGCTAGAGCTATTGGATGAGTGTTGCCTTGAGGATTTGAATCATTTACAATCTTATCAAAACCGAATAAAAGGAGCTATAATAAGAAGATCAAAAGTCAGTCCTTCCTAGTGGGAGATCTTGTATTGAAAGAGAACCAAAAGAATATTCTAGATCTAGATGAAAAGGGAAGTTTGAACATAATTGGTTAGGACCATTCGTTGTCATAGCTAGTTATGGTTTTGAAGCCTATCAATTATCAACACCTGAAGGAGAACCATTACAAGAGCCTATCAATAACACACATCTCAAGAAGTTTTATGCCTAGGTCTTGAAGGGTATAAATCTGAAAAATACAAAAAATATATAGAAAAAGGATTGAAAACAGTAAAGAAAAAACCACCCTCTAGCAAAAACCACTTCAGTGGTGCTTTGGGAAAGTACCTTGCATAAATAAGCACCATCGTCCATCCACCAATGACTATATGGCCCATCTTGTATTTCATCCATCACATTCATCCTTCATCCTATTTACCCTATTTATTTATGTACCCATTCGTGTCTATATCATAGTTGGATATTGAGTATCATGTTCCCCTATAGTACTACTTCACATTCCTAAGGTCAGTTTTTCTTGCCAACATCGAAGTGTTCTATCACATTACAATGGGGTAATCTACCTATACTTGCATCATATAGGGTTCTTGTATATCCCCTTAAGGTTATTCCTAAAATACCAAAATCCAAAAATAGTCACAAAATACCAAAATCTAAAAATAGTCATAAAATCTCAAAATCCCAAAAAAAATTGCAAAATCATCAAAATCCAAAAACATCCAAAACATTTGTGTAGCTCAAAAAATCCCAAAAACATACATATCAAGTCAAAAATATTAAAAACATCCAAATCATACCAAAATCCCTAAATAGGTCTAAAAAGTCAAAAAGTCAAAAGCACTTGTCAAACTACATTATCTCTTAGCATGAATGTAGGAAAGTCCATCATCGATGAGCCCCCAAGGCATTGGGTCTATCCTTTAGGAGTCTATCACAATATACTAACAATTCATCAATGCCTATATCTCATCAATAAATAGTTATTGGTCAGAGTTAGTCAAAATAAGTCATATTTGCACTTACACAAGAAAGGTCATCACTAATGAGCCCCTGAGGCATTAGGCTAGTTTCCCATTAGGTCTTGGTCTAAACCTTGAAAACACAAAATAATTTGGAAAATTTTGAAAACACAAAATAATTTGGAAAACTTGAAAACCCAAAACATTTAAAAACCCTAAACAACCTCAAATGACTTGAAAACCTAAACATTCACATACACTCAAAAGATCAAAAACAACCTCCAAAAATTGCAAAACATCAAAAACATTGAAATACTCCAAAAATTCCAAAATCACCCATCCCATTTCACTCATAATAAAATTCCATCCATAATAAATCAATCATCATTTTCAACCTTTGATAAAAAAAGTGGAAACAAGTAATGTAATTAGGGAAGTATAAACTTGAAAGTGTAAAATTTTTGAGTCTTGATCATGAGTAAACAAGTTGGTTAAAATTTTTATTAATGACCTATCAAACAATTAGTTTTAGCTAAATCATTTGATAACATGTCCTAGGATACATATTTCTTACAATGGACATCATTATGGGAAATCATCTAAGTAGTTACACTACTTTGGCAAGAGATATGAATAACATTGACTATTTGTTTATTTTGATCTTTTCTTATGATTTATCTTAGTGGTTCATTCCAATGACCACTTGATGATGTCTATCAAAATTGATTTAGAGAGAAAATAATGTGGCATTGATCATTATCTTTCATTTGTTGTTCTTGCTAGATGTTCTTGTTATACAACCTCGACGAATACCTTCCTTGCATGTGTAGGGCAGTCTCAAGTAAGAAAATGACTAGGACATATCAGATTCTTCATACCTTTTGTGTGTTAGTCTTGTTACTTTAATGGATTATTCTTTTGCATGTTCAAACAAGGTTTCCATATGTTAGGTATGAACAAGGACACTCCCATCTGTTTGTAGAGTCAAAGCCCATCACAGTAGATACAAAACCATCTTTGTTGTCAATACCTTGATGCATCATGCCTATTTTCTATATCAAAAATAAGGAATGATATGATGAAGTTATCTCAATCCTACAAACAAGAAAACCATCTCTCACATCACATATGTAATAAAGACTCAAATAATCATAGGATTGTTGGACTTTTGAATCAATCTCAAAAGCAATGGCTAATCCATTTATCTTATTCTTCTATCTTCTTTCCATGCTAACTTGGTATCATGAAAGCCAAAAAAATACTAAATGCATTGATCTGATGTTAGGATCTAGGATTGTTACACATGAATAATAACTTTTAAAATGATTAAACTAAAGGTCTTCAACACATAATTTCGTAATTAAAATGATTAAACAAACATTCAATGATTAAATAACCAAATTAAAGTGATGAAAATAATAGAAGAGAGAAAGGAGGTAGAAGACAAAACACAAGTTGATAATGGAGTTTTCCACTATGGCTATGTCTCCAGGTCCCTCTCCAGAGAGTGATCAATCCTTGATTATCCTCCAAATGGATTACAAGGCTTCAACTGACAAAGTGTCGAGTCTTCTAGTTACAAAGAGTCACAAAATTCCTCTCCTACAAGTGTGGCAGAATAACATTGCTCCAAAGCATAGAGTTGAGCATACAAGACTCCAAGAAAATTCTCTCACAAAATCAACACTTCTAAGTCACCACTTACAAATGAAATTCTCTTACAAAATTCTCCACCTCCTTGGTTCCCAAAGTCCTAAACTCCCCCCTTTTTATACATTTAATTTTTCCTAATATGGTTTAAAACCATATGATTTCCAAAATCAACTATATCTCCCATTTACAATAGTAAATATTTGTAAATCCCCCAAATTACAAGAATAAATCTCTCTAAAATAACATTCTCCCTTTAATTCATGGCCCTTATAATTCTAGGCTTACAATATCCTTTTGCAAAAAAACTCATTCCTAAATAATAACTCTTATTTTTCTGAGCTTTACAAAAATAATCTTTCAAATCCCTTTTTAATAATCTTCAAGATTATTTTAAGCCCTTTCATAAACTTTGCAAAGAACAAATTATATTCTTACCACCATTTTACCATTTAAATCCCTTAAAATCCTTTAAAAATCTTTTAAGATTCTTAAAAATCTCTAAGAATCTTTAAAAATCCCCTTAAAAATATCGTAGTATGGGATTTTAAAACTTAAAAGGTTTAATAATTTAAATCTAAGGGAATTTAGATTTTAAATTATATTTTAAATAGTCATGTCATCATTTTTGCCACATCATCATTCTTGTCACGCCATCATTCCTACCACATCATCATGGTCAACCCTCAACTTTGACTGACCATATCTTCGTTGTACGAGCTCCATTTTCGTCAAAATGAATGGCATCAGAATCATGGTGATGAGCTCTTCGACATAATGCTTCTTTTGACCATTTTTGAGATGATGATTTTTTTGTCTTTCTGACTGGCCCTTGTACTCGGTTTGACCCCAACTTTGACCGGGCATAACTTGAGCGCATGAGCTCTTTTTTCACCCATTCAAGTTGCATTAGGTTCATATTTTTGGGATCTTCAACATGGTGTAGAATTCTAGAGCATGTGGAACACTTTAATTTCTAACAAGTATCCACCTGGATCATGCATCCATCCTACATTCACAAACCATCAACATACATACATCCTACATAATCATAACATGTCACATATAAAATTCATAAAAAGAAATGCATATCATAGCATATACATCCTACATCTTCACTGCATATTGAATTGGAAATGATATGTAAAAAGATAAATCATCCATTGCATATTGCATACATCATTATAAACATCTACATTCGTATCACAAACATATGCATCAATGAATTCATGAGCATGGACATGAAATAAAGCATGATATCATTATTGCATCGAAGGTCATCCCATATATATATCAAAATAGTGACTATCATGATACAAATCAAGATTAATGCATGAAATCATCAAAAAAGTATATCATCAGCTATCAAAAGCTAGGTGATGAATGGATATACATCACTACAATCAAGCTATACAACCAAAATGTTTCTACATGTATAACATAGAGCTATCCTCTGCTTTGTTGATCATCATACTGGGAGGGCTACTGATGTCCATCTAAAGGCTATTGAATTGAGGACCCACCTGCCAAACCATTTAGTGCAACCCTTAATCCTATGTGAATAATCTAGCTACCATCAGTGTGTTGGGACATATATATAGTATAATGTCCTATTATATGATTCCTCAACTATAAAATCTTTGTAAAGTGGTGCCAATACCACCTGTCCCTATGCCTACACTTGTAGCAAAGTAGTACCCTCTAACTACTATCTCCTCATAGTCTCTTAGGATAACTGTAAATTTGCATACTACCTCTGCTAGCACTCCTCATCATGATCATTTCTATACTTATCTTAATCAGCTACTATAGTATGTCTCTCATGTTGAGCGATATATCTCTTAGGGGGCCTGATCCCTCTTAGTTGTTAGTGCCTAAATCTATGCATCTCTAGGGTCAAGACCCTACTACTACTACCATGGTGGTGGTGGAAGGGGTGTTTCCTATTGTAAATGGAGGAACCCTCAATGGAGGATGATGTAGGTGCTATCTATCATGTCTTGGGACCTATCCATCATGTTGTCCCTCTCCTAGAACATTTCCATCATGTTGTCTATCTTTCTAACCATTCCGAGGAACATGTTTACCATGAAGTGGCTATTATGCTCATCCTCTACCTATTCCCTACTAGGTCTGCTTATTGGATCTACCAGTCTCACTAGGGCATGCTAAGAAAATCAATCCACATAAGCCTATGTAGTACCTAGATCATTGGATCCTCAACCATAATCCCATGCTAATGGATGAATGCGTGTGAAATCTTATATAACTACTTGAGGATCCATGGTGGCTCCCCAATTTGTATCTCTCCTAGTACGTGCATAGAAGACTGTGTAGGTGCAAGGTAACACATCTTGTGGCTCCCCAAACTTCCCAAAAACCCTATTAGGAAGATATATCTCTATGATGTGGTGGTTCTAACCCATAATATACCTAGTCTATTAGGAATAAAATAAATCCTATTGATTGTCATCCCATGGGGGGTCAAGAGCCAAGGTCACCATCTAAAAGATGTCATGTCATCAATCACTCTACACCTATAAGCAATCCTAGTAACACCTATGTGATGAAGTGTAATCATTGCTCAACTCTTGTGCACCATTGGATCATATGGATCAATAACTATGAAAGTAACTAAAAGCCTAAGCATAACAATGTGCTCCCATGCCCATATGTGTAACAAAGTGACTCTAGCTGATAAGCTTCATCCTCCTAGGTACACCACCTAGTAAATGTCATGATACAAGGAAGCAATAATCACTAGTCCCTAGGCATATATTGTCATGTCCTTGACTATTCCCTCCAAGACTAAGCCCCAACCAACGTGAAACCTTGGTCATGTGCTTAGAGAAAAATCTCTCCAAATCTTCAACTCAAAATATGCAAATGAGTGGGAAATGCCTCCCAAACCCATATTTATGCTTGAAAATTAGGGGTTTTGACCTAAGTGAAGGGTTTTTGACCTAATGAAAGGGTGGGAATCTAGATTTTTGATCTTTTTAATCCATTTTTGAGACTGATAACTTATTTTGAAGTATTTTTTTGTTTCTTGGGGCTTACTTTCACTCTTTTTTGTAGTTGAACCTATATAATACCTTTTATCATGATCTTAACCTAAAAATCAAAATTTCTGCTCAATCTCTCTAGGGGCCCCAATATAATAGCATAATTCCTTCCATCTGTTGGGGCATAGAAAAAATCATGTTTTTTTAATTTTTTCTCTAAGCAGCAATGAGCAATGTTGATCTGAAAGTTGTTAGTCTTTGAACCAATGCAATAGGTACCTTGCTTCAAAGAGGGGAAAAATGTACACTTAAAATTGTCTTGATTGATATCACACATTCAAACTTGATTACTAACACCATTTTTGTTTTGATTTGACCCCTTTCTACTATTTAATTAAATAATCTTGATTGTTTAATTAAATTCACTAGTTTCTTCTATTATTCCAATAATTGACATTATTTAGTTAATTCACCCCTTTCATACTAATTTTTATCCTATTTGATTAAATACTATGGATTATTTAATTAAATTCCTAAGTCCTCTCAATTGATTAAATAATCTAAATTATTTAATTAAATGTCATTATTTCCTTCTTTTAATTAAATGAGTTAATTATTCAATTAAATATTTAAATTCCCCCATATTGCACAATTAAATAATATTCTATTTATTTAATTGGCTAATATCTTTAATCCCTCCAATTCCTCCCACTTGTAAAGGAATATTCCCATGGAATATTCCTCCATTTCAAATTCAAACCATTTCCCTCCAAGATGGAAATATCTTGCACATTTCTCCTAAACTTTAGGATTTGTGTTTGTTTGAATAAATTTCATGCCTTGATTAATTGTATCAATCCATGTGATTATTCAATCTCTTTCATGGATTGGAATCCTTGGTCCATGCCAATTCTTATCATCAATTTGCATCTGATTGATTAAGTTAATTGATCTTAGACATTGATTCACCTAGAATTCCTATAAATAGCTTCCATTTCATGAGAAATTCATCTAAATTCCTTGAGAGCAATTAGATTGGAGCCATTTTAGAGTTATTCTTGAGAGAATTTAGCTAATTTACATCAGTTTTAGTCATTTTATCTATTGGAGCATTATTAAAAGATTGTTTCATCAATGGGATTGGGAAAGGACTGATCATTCCATGATTAAATTTGCAAGTGTTTAATTAGTTTTATTTATCAATTTGAGTTTATTTCACGTTTTCATGGATTCTAATTAGTTCATCTCAAAGATTTCATTAGGAATATGGTTTAATTAGTTCAATTGATTTATTAATTGTTCATTTCAATTATATTTGGTCAGATTCATAATCATATTCACACCGGATGACATGTATTTCATGATTTTAATTGCTAATTATTCTAGAATGACATGGGTTACTTTTCTCAAAATAAAATCAAAAGGTTTAGATAGGTTTAAACTTCAAACTTATGGTTGAGAATGAAATGGATATGAAAATAAATTTTTTGAGATATGAAAAAGGTGGAGAGTTCACCTCCAATGAATTTAACATCTTTTATGAGAATCATGGCATACAGAGGAAATTGTTTGCCGCTAAGACTCCTTAGCAAAATGGAGTGGTTGAAAGAATGAATAGGATTGTTCAAGAAGCTGCAAGAACAATGATGAAAGAGGCCAATGTATTGGAAGTCTATTGGAGATAAGAAATTCATATTGCTATTTATATACTTAACAAAGTTCAAGCAAGAGAAAACAATACAAAGACTCCCTATGAACTATGTTATGGAAGAATACCTACTATCAAGTACTTCAGAGTATTTGGAGGAAAATTTGGTATCAAAAGAGATGAGGACAACTTAGGAAAGTTTGATGCAAGGTTTGATGAAGGTATCTTTCATGGATATTCTACTAGAAGCAAAGCTTATAGGTGCTACAACAAGATATTGAGAAATATTGTTGAGCTCGTGCAAGTGTCAAGGTTGATGAAGATTTATAGAATAATTCAATGATGATAGATGGATATAAATTAGATGATTCTTGTTATAGAAAAAAAA
This sequence comes from Sequoia sempervirens, assembly GCA_007258455.2. Classification (NCBI taxonomy): domain Eukaryota; kingdom Viridiplantae; phylum Streptophyta; class Pinopsida; order Cupressales; family Cupressaceae; genus Sequoia; species Sequoia sempervirens. Next base: position 335,740,362 of record VDFB02000015.1, on the reverse strand, counting down.
ATATAAAGAAAGAGAATTGAAGATTGAAGAGGAAGAAGCTCTAGAAAAGACTCCTAAAAATCCTAAGTATGTGCAAAAGATTCATTCTAAAAATTAGATCATTAGAGACAAGAACAAAGGTGTAATGAAAAGAAGGAAAGTTGTTGAAGAATAGGTAAATCTATGTTTACTTTCTAAAGTTGAACCTAAAACAGTGATTGAGGCATGCAAAGATGAATATTGAATCAAGGCTATAAAAGAATAACTGTTGTAAATTGAGAAGAATTAAAATTAGGAACTTGCCCCAAGACTAGAAAACAAGAATGTGATTGGAACTAAGTAGTTATTTAGAAAAAAACTAAATGAGAATGGAGAAGTGGTAAGGAATAAGGAAAGGCTTGTGTGTAAAGGCTACTCACAAGTTGAAGGAATAGATTTTGAGGAGACATTTTCTTTGGTGACAAGAATGGAAGCTATTAGGATGTTTTTGGATTTTGCAACACATAAGGATTTTAAATTTTATCAAATGAATGTGAAATTTTCTTTCTTGAATGAAGAATTGGAAGAAGAGGTATACACAGAACAATTGGAAGGATTTCAGTTATCAAAAAAACCAAATATTGTCTACAAATTGAAGAAGGCATTGTATGGATTGAAGTAAGCTCCCAGAGTTTGGTATGTAAGGTTTGATATATATTTGATACAAGGATTCAATTTAAAGGTATCGTAGGAAACAATATTCACTTTAAAGTTGAAAAGACCAAATGTTGACTGTAGTTGTATATGTTGATGACATAATTTTTGGAGGCGATGAAGCTATGTGCAAGAAGGTTGTAGAGGAAATGTAGAAAGATTTTGAAATTTCTATGTTTAGGGAGATGAATTTCTTCCTTGGATTGTAAATAAATCAGATAGATAAAGGTATTTTAATTTTCAAATAAAAGTATGCCAAAGAAATGTTGAAGAAATTTGAAATGGAAGACTCTAAACCAATATGTACTCCTATGGTTATTGGTTGCAAGTTGAGAAATAATGATGAATATCCTAAGGGTGATCAAATAAATTATAGATGAATGATTGGTGAACTAGTATATCTAACTACTACTAGACCAAATATGATGCAAGCAGTTTGTCTTGTGGCTATATTTCAAGAAGATCCTAGAGAGTCACATGTTGCAACAATGAAGAGGATATTTAGATACTTGAAGGGAACTTTAGAACATGGTTTATGGTATCCAAAGCATACTGATTTTACTGAGTTCTTAAACAGATGCAGATTGGGCTAGGTGTATCAATGAAAAGAAAAGAACAAGTGGTGGTGCATTCTTTTTTGGATGCAGATTGTTGTCATGGCTAAGTAAGAAGCAAGATTTAGTTTCTTTACCTACTACAAAGGTTGAGTACATTACAATAGCATCCTACTGCATATAGGTATTATAGATGAGACAAACATTGAAGGATATTAGAGTAGTATATCATGAGCTAATTTCTATCTTCTATGATAGTACAAGTGTAATCAATATTTCAAAGAATTTGATAATGCATTCAAGGATAAAACATATTTCAATCCCATATCACTTTTTGAGAGAGAAGGCTATAGAGAATGAAGTTAATCTTCCGTATGTTCCTATAAAGGATTAGGTTGCTAATATACTCACTAAGTTTCTTCTTCAGGATACATTTTAGTATCTCTGGGAGAAGTTGGGGGTCATTACTCCTTATTTGAGCTAGATGAATAAGGATCCAATGAATTTCAAGATCCATTCTTCTATCTAGAATGATATTGGTGGCTACCTCTCAGGGGGAGTAGGTAGTGACATTGTTGGTTGTTGCAGTTAGGCGGAGTAAGTGTTGTTATTGTGCATTAATTGTTGATTGGTGTAGTATGGTGTGTGCTCCTATTTGAGGGAATGAAAAATAGTAAATGCATAAGAAATTTTTAGAGCAGTTGTGAGAAGGTTGATTGATGTCAAAATGAAATATCAGTGATACAAATCTTTAGTCATTTTCCATTGATGTCAAAGGGGGAGAGAGAGTCATGTGAAAAAGATAATCTATTCAAGGGGAGATAGTCATGTGAAAAAGAAGACAACTAGAGAGAGAGAAATAGAAAAATGTTCAATTGTCAAGGAGGAGAGAACAATATAGCAAGAGGGAGAGTGAGTAACAAAAAAAGATAAAAGGAAATAGGTATGGAATAGATATTTTGCATATTTGATGGTTTTTCACATCATGTGTTTCCATTAATGATAAAGGGGGATATTATTTCAATTATGAGTAGATTGGTGTTGTCATTGGTGTCAACTGTATGAGAAGGAAGATGATCATTATTGAGGTAGATTGTGGCATTGATGATGGTTTGATTAGCTACATTATGTCATTAGTATTCTATTGATGTCAAACTCTAGTGTTTCTTTGACAAGCTTCTATCTATGGTTGGGGAAATGATGTAGGTGATAATGATGTGCCTTTGACACTTGGTTTTCAAGTGCTTTTGAGAAAATTTGATAAAAAGAGGAAATATTGTGTTGCAGTGTTGTTCTAGGTTGTAGATTAACGTTCTGGTGTTACTCCACATTTCTTCTAGGTTAAAGATCTACCTATAAATTTTAGATACGTTGATTAGAGGTGCTCAGAGGTGTTGTATTCAAAATTTGGTGTGTTGGATCATTATACAAAAGAAGTTGTGTTTGCCAATGTGTGAATAGTGCATTGTAGAGGTGTTTAGGAGAAATGTCTTTGCTCCACATTTATCCACAGAGTAGTTTCAAGTCTTGCAGATCTAAGGGAGTGTTTTTAGTGTTTTTATCTTTGTTTAGTCAATGTGGTTGAAGGTTTGGTGCTTTGGAAGTTAGTTTCTTAAGTAACAGTGTATGACATAGTTTTTTGAGTGTATTGGGTGTGTACATTTCTTAGGTGGAAGTTGTTTCAAAGTTTGTTGGATTTCAAAGTGTTTTTGTATCAACCTAATTTGAATTTGCATTGTTGATGTGCATAGCCAACCATGCAGAAGGGTCTCAAAGTTGAGGATGATATAAATAAGAGTTGAGTTGTTGAGGGATGATGAGATAGACAAGAGAGATGTGAATGATATGAATTTTAGAGTGTTAGAGTGAGAATTTGAGAAGTGTAGTGCGAAATTTCCTGCGTTAGATTATTGGATGTAGTGAGAAGAAGGTGTCTACAATTCTTCAATATACTTGTGAAGGTGTTGATGATATTGTGGTGGATTTCTCTGTTGCATTAAGATGAATTTCTCTATGTAACATTATCTATCTTCTTTTATATTCTGAAAGTGAGCCTTTCTTTCTTTGGGCAATGAGCCCTATTGTATTCAATACTGAAGTTACTTTATATTGTGGGCTAATCCTCACTTTGGTTTTCCCCATCTTAGGTTTTCCACCTAAATCTAGTGTTCTCTTGTGTATGGTGTTGATTTGTTTTAGTTTCTATTATTTTACTTTCATGCTAGATCATCATAAAAAATTAAGGGTTAATTAAGTTAATGTGGATTTTAATTTGTATGAGGGTTTTGAAGGTTTAAGGTACAACTAATTCACCCCCCTCTCATTTTCCTTGTGCATTCAATATTTAGCATTCTAGTAGAGGTTTGTATTGAATACAAATAAGTAGTTTAAATATTCATTTTTTAATTCTTTTTCTTGTTCTAATTTGTATGATTACAAGTAGAATTAGGAGACCATTTATCAAGTAGTATGTGGTTCTAACCACCTCTTCTAAATATTCTTTTCCTAGACTGACACTGCTCAACATAATTTTGTCTTGATCTAGCAAGTTTTTATTTAACCTCTTGGGAAATCGATTATATTGAAATTTGTATGGTGAAATTTTTTCTTTACATTTATAGTATCATTACAACATACATTAAACCATTTAAAAAATAATTCACCTCCATTATATATCATTAGTACCATGATATTCTTACTAGTTATAAATTATTAATAAAATATTTAAAATCCTTAAACTTGAGAGAACAAAAACTTCCTCTTAAGAAAATATGTACCCAAGAGAACTAAGAATAATAAATAGTGAATACCAAACAATATATAGACTTACCAATGTATGAAATATTCATATAACAAAACACATTTACTATATCACCTCTAAAATAACCTTTGATATAGTGTTTCAAGAGTTGAATTACACTCTATTATGTTTTAGAAGCACATAATTCTCATAAAATTTGATACAAATAGAACAATCAATAAGATAACCCCATACTTAGTTTTGTGCCAACTAGTAGAGGTGTAGTTACTAATTCACTTTCTTATATTTGAAACCTCTATAATACCATCTCAAGATACTTCCTTGAGTCTATATATAATTTATTATTGGCCCTATCCCTGCATATCTCCATACCAAGAATGTATTTTGTAGCTTCTAAATATTTCACATCAAACTCACTAGATAACAAAGCTTTAAGTTATTGAGTTAAGTCTTTATTATTTCCAATGATAAGAATATAATAAAAATATAAAATAATAATGTAAATTTCATAATTTACCTATTTTTAATACATAAAATGATCATCAACACTTCTTCAAAAATCTAATTCTAGTACATGTATGTCAAAATATTAGTTCCACATCTATGGGGACTTTGATGGCCCATATGGAGACCTATTTATCTTACAAGCTAGTTTCTCCTTACCTTTCAACTTATATATTTGAGTCATTCCATGAATATTTCTTCTTCTAATTTTCATTGAGAGAATGTTGTCTTCACATTCATGTCCTTAATTTCAAAATTAATTTCCATAGAAATAGATAACACCATCCTCATGAAATCAAAATTAGTGAAAAGGGAAAAGATATCTCCAAATTAAATTCCTTCGACATAGTAATATATTATTGCAACCAACAAAAAAATTTTATTACTCAAGCGATAAATCTTCTTTACACTTATTAAACACCATATTTAGCCAATCCTTGAGAAAGCCAACCAAATTCCAATTCATACACCATTTTAATGTGACTACCTCGTCACCCACTACATTCTTCAAATAATTTCTCTTTGAAAGTGATAGTATCTTAGACCATCCCTATTAACAGATCTTCTGTGGTCTTGCAAGTGGTGAGATATAAGAGATGGCGTCCTCTTAGAATGGAAGAATGGGTGCAGGAGAGGAAACTTCAAACGCACGTTATTTTGACTGCACATCTGTTTCTTCGAAGCTGCCGTTGGTCATGGAATACAAAAGTAATGGCTCGTGCGTTAGATAGTGTAGAAGTCCAGTGAAATAAAAAGTATTTGTCTTGCGTAGATTCTGAACTGTGACAGCCATTAGAGTTTGTGGGTCAGATTGCTTTCTTAAACTATCGTTAAAATGATTAAAGGAAACTTCCTAAGGGGAAAAAAATTCCATCTCTATAAAATATATATAATTTTATTTTATTTTATGACTTCTATTCATGAATAAAAAATATCATAGAAATTATTTAATTGAATGATAAAAAGGGAAAGATTCAGTGAATTGGTATATTGAACATAACACGTCTATTTTTATTGGAGAATTGACCTAGTTCAAACCATTATCATATTTTTTAATGTTTGTGTTTTATTAAGAGATATGGGTCTTACATAAATGACTATTGTATTTTATTTTTTTAGACTACATGAATCAAGTAGCCCCTATAAACTACAAACTGCAGTGCGTCTAGTAAACATTTTTCACGTGACCGATAACGATGGCGCGACACACCCTTCGATACCACGGGGATGGAGGGGAGACTAGGCCTTCGTGACCAAATGATTATTGTATTGAATATATTATGTTAACTATTAAGGTTGGGTAGGTATAAAAAGCAACAAGTTTTTTTTTTCATAATTATTATTCCTTAAACAATGAGAATTTCATATTATATTAATGGATATTTTGTAGTCATCAATTTTGTTATATTATAATTATAAAGAAATATCACTTAAAGATGTTATTGAATAGTTGATAGACACAAATATTTATAATGTCATCTACCAACACTTTATAATTATTATTTTTCATAGATCCATTCCATCTAGTGTTTGGCTAATAGAATTATAACTAACACTCATAATTAATATGCAATGGGCACAACTATAGATATTTACAATGGCTAGTTCTTAATTAATTAAAAAATCACAAAAAGATGTAGGCCTATTTTTGTAGTAATATAAGTAATTTTACACAACCTATAGTATCAAGGAATGGAGTACATTTCATTTTTCATAATTGCCTTGGTAATAGAATACAAGATTAAGGGCTCGCAAGATAGATCTTAAATGTGAATAAAAAAATATTTGTCTTTTATAGATTTTGGACTTAATGTCAAAAGAGTTTATGGGTTAGATATTTCTCTTAAACTATCATTAAAATGAAAGAAGCTTCCTAAATATAAATATAAATAATAATTTTCTTGAATAAAATGGTGTGATGTCATTCCATAATTTTTATAAAAAATATTAATGCTCTCTTAAATGATTTTTATTTATTAATAAAAAATATCATGAAAATTTATTTAATTGAATGATAAAAAAGGGAAAGATTTAAAGAACTACTATATTGAGCATGTCATGTCTATTTTTATTAGAGAATTGACTTAGGTCTTGCATAAACCATTAATATATTTATTAATATGTTTTTTTATTACGAAAGAAGCTTCCTAAATATAAATATAAATAATAATTTTCTTGAATAAAATGGTGTGATGTCATTCCATAATTTTTATAAAAAATATTAATGCTTTCTTAAATGATTTTTATTTATTAATAAAAAATATCATGAAAATTTATTTAATTGAATGATAAAAAAGGGAAAGATTTAAAGAACTACTATATTGAGCATGTCATGTCTATTTTTATTAGAGAATTGACTTAGGTCTTGCATAAACCATTAATATATTTATTAATATGTTTTTTTTATTACGAAAGAAGCTTCCTAAATATAAATATAAATAATAATTTTCTTGAATAAAATGGTGTGATGTCATTCCATAATTTTTATAAAAAATATTAATGCTTTCTTAAATGATTTTTATTTATTAATAAAAAATATCATGAAAATTTATTTAATTGAATGGTAAAAAAGGGAAAGATTTAAAGAACTACTATATCAAGAGGATGCCATGTCTATTTTTATTAGAGAATTGACTTAGGTCTTGCATAAACCATTAATATATTTATTAATATGTTTTTTTATTACGAAAGAAGCTTCCTAAATATAAATATAAATCATAATTTTCTTGAATAAAATGGTGTGATGTCATTCCATAATTTTTATAAAAAATATTAATGCTTTCTTAAATGATTTTTATTTATTAATAAAAATATCATGAAAATTTATTTAATTGAATGATAAAAAAGGGAAAGATTTAAAGAACTACTATATCAAGAGCATGTCATGTCTATTTTTATTAGAGAATTGACTTAGGTCTTGCATAAACCATTAATATATTTATTAATATGTTTTTTTATTACGAAAGAAGCTTCCTAAATATAAATATAAATAATAATTTTCTTGAATAAAATGGTGTGATGTCATTCCATAATTTTTATAAAAAATATTAATGCTTTCTTAAATGATTTTTATTTATTAATAAAAAATATCATGAAAATTTATTTAATTGAATGATAAAAAAGGGAAAGATTTAAAGAACTACTATATTGAGCATGTCATGTCTATTTTTATTAGAGAATTGACTTAGGTCTTGCATAAACCATTAATATATTTATTAATATGTTTTTTTATTACGAAAGAAGCTTCCTAAATATAAATATAAATAATAATTTTCTTGAATAAAATGGTGTGATGTCATTCCATAATTTTTATAAAAAATATTAATGCTTTCTTAAATGATTTTTATTTATTAATAAAAAATATCATGAAAATTTATTTAATTGAATGATAAAAGGGAAAGATTTAAAGAACTACTATATTGAGCATGTCATGTCTATTTTTATTATAGAATTGACTTAGGTCTTGCATAAACCATTAATATATTTATTAATATGTTTTTTTATTACAAAGAAGCTTCCTAAATATAAATATAAATAATAATTTTCTTGAATAAAATGGTGTGATGTCATTCCATAATTTTTATAAAAAATATTAATGCTTTCTTAAATGATTTTTATTTATTAATAAAAAATATCATGAAAATTTATTTAATTGAATGGTAAAAAAGGGAAAGATTTAAAGAACTACTATATCAAGAGCATGTCATGTCTATTTTTATTAGAGAATTGACTTAGGTCTTGCATAAACCATTAATATATTTATTAATATGTTTTTATTACGAAAGAAGCTTCCTAAATATAAATATAAATAATAATTTTCTTGAATAAAATGGTGTGATGTCATTCCATAATTTTTATAAAAAATATTAATGCTTTCTTAAATGATTTTTATTTATTAATAAAAAATATCATGAAAATTTATTTAATTGAATGATAAAAAAGGGAAAGATTTAAAGAACTACTATATCAAGAGCATGTCATGTCTATTTTTATTAGAGAATTGACTTAGGTCTTGCATAAACCATTAATATATTTATTAATATGTTTTTTTATTATGAAAGAAGCTTCCTAAATATAAATATAAATAATAATTTTATTGAATAAAATGGTGTGATGTCATTCCATAATTTTTATAAAAAATATTAATGCTTTCTTAAATGATTTTTATTTATTAATAAAAAATATCATGAAAATTTATTTAATTGAATGATAAAAAAGGGAAAGATTTAAAGAACTACTACATCAAGAGCATGCCATGTCTATTTTTATTAGAGAATTGACTTATGTCTTGCATAAACCATTAATATATTTATTAATATGTTTTTTTATTATGAAAGAAGCTTCCTAAATATAAATATAAATAATAATTTTCTTGAATAAAATGGTGTGATGTCATTCCATAATTTTTATAAAAAATATTAATGCTTTCTTAAATGATTTTTATTTATTAATAAAAAATATCATGAAAATTTATTTAATTGAATGATAAAAAAGGGAAAGATTTAAAGAATTACTATATTGAGCATGTCATGTCTATTCTTATTGGAGAATTGACTTAGGTCTTGCATAAACCATTAATATATTTATTAATATGTTTTTTTATTAATAGACATGGGTCTCACATAAATGACTAGTGTATTGGATATACTATTTATTTTGGGTAGGTAGAAAGAAATAAGTGATTTTTTATATAATTATTATTCTATAAACAATATTATATTAATGAGGATTTTATAATTTTTAGTCTTGTTTTAACATAATTATTAAGAAATAACACTTAAAGGTGTTATGGAATGGTTGATAGACACAAATATTTATAATCTCATCCACCTACCCTTACATTTGACAAGTTTGTGCATTCTAGGATCACACTCAAATTCAATTTTTGGATGAGTTTTATTTTCTCATCCTATCCAATATTAGTATTTCTTGATTTCAAAAAAAAAAAAAAAGTGGCCACTTAAGACCCCTTTTTGGTCCTCCATCTTTGTGCACTTACACTATCATGAAATAAAACTCACTAGATGTTTATACATTACTATCACACTCAATGAGATCATTGTGAATCTCATGGACAAATAAAATGAGTATATGGAAGGAAAGGGTGGGCTCTAATCAACTTCATAAAGGAGAGATAAGACATGGTAGAATAAAACCTCCATAGAAGACATATCCTTATCTTAAGCATAAATTTTTATGAGTATTAAGGAGAGAAAGATGATTTGTTATGCATGTTTTAAAATTTAAAATATATGCATGCATATTGTCCAATTAAAGTGATCTATAAGGATCCCTATGAGTAGATTATCCAAGTTTGGGAGGGTGAGATACAAGAAATATGTCATTATGTAAACCAAACCCTAGTCAAGGTGTAGTAAGCATGTATTACAAATATATATATATCAAAACCATATAAAATATGAAAGTTCATGATAATATCATGTAATTATATCATATTTGAAAACCATAAGGGATATGAAGGTGTATCCCTAAGTTCAAATCCTAAGGCATGTAAGAATGTACAAGCTCACCAAAATATAAAAGGATGAATAAGTTTCCTAAAGTTAATCTAGGATAACTAAATAGATATGCATAAATCAATATGAAGAAATCTATAAATTAATTAATGTCAAGTGCCAGGAATATACGTAAGTGATATTTATGAAACTAAATTTGAATGATAGAGAATTTATCAATGAGCACTATGATGAGGAAATACTCTTAAGGCCACACAAATATAGTTCTGGATGCATGCAATCATGTAGGTTTAGTGGATGAGGGTTCCACATACTTCACACATCAATAACCCTTATTGCATTACATATATATTTGATCATTAGGTGTGCATGGTTGATCTTTGTTCCTATGTTGGCTATCTTGAGGGAACCCTAAACATTATTACTAAGATGCCAGTTAAAGCTTTGGTGCATGTGGATCATATATGAACATAAGTTAAGTATTCTAGCAACATTGCTTTTTTAGTTGGATGCTAAAAATGCTGCAACTTATGTTCTTCTCTAAAACATCTATGCAAAAGCGGGCAAGTGTGGCGAGGTTCAAATAATAAGAAGATTGATGAAAAATAGAGGAATTAAAAAGATACATACATGTAGTTGGATTAAAGGGCATAAAATGGTACATTCTTTTTTTTGTAGGAGAGATCAAATCGACAAACATGGGAGAGATATGAAAAATTAGAGAAATTGGCTTGGAAAATGAAGGCAACAGGGTATTTCTAGATTCAAGACTTTTACTTAATGTTGTGGAATAGAAGAAAAAAGAATCATTTATTTGCCACCATAGTGAAAAGTTAGCAATTGCATTTGGTTTGTCAAACATGGCCCCTAGTACAACTATTAGAGTTGTTAAGAACCTTTGAGTATGTTCTGATTTTCACACTACATCTAAATTCATCTCCAATATTGTTGCAAGTGAAATTATTATGAGAAATGTGAACCATTTCCATCATTTTAAACAAGGACAATGTTCTTGTGGAGAATATTGGTGATGCTAAATGAAATAATTTGAAAAATAGGCTTGCACTATAATAATGTGCACTACATCATATATCCAATAATAAGGAAGAGACATCCATCAAAGCATAACAATAGGGGTTTTTTTGTCATATGTTGTAGTTACAAGTGCCTTGCTAGACATACATGAAAATGTGAAAGCATAGACAAGGCAAGCAAACTATTTCAAAAAATGCCTCAAAGAAATGTGATATCATGGAATGTCGTGATTAAAGGATATGTTCAAAATGGGTTTTTCTAAAAATTCCTTAGAAAATTTTAAGAAAATGCAACCAATGGGTGTAAACCTTGTTGTCACATGAAATTGCACCCTACTAGGCACGAACGTCAACATTCCATTGACACAATAGAAACAACCTCAAGGTGTGGGACCCTTGCACGTATGAGGTCGGATTTCTAGAGAAGGTCGACTTCCTTTTTCAATCCCAGTGCAATTTGTTGGTCCAACCCAACACATGAAATCCTACCAAGTTAACAACTCACAAGGAAAAGGGGAGAAGGAGAACATGAAAGGGAAAATGGAGGTGATACATCAAGATGGAAGGGTCGCTTCTTCAAGGCCAAGATTGCACAGTACATCATTGAAGAGAAGCAAGGGGATTTTCACAAACCTTTGTTTCGTTGATTCTTAGAGGGAAACATGGAGGTTAGGGTTGGATAAGGCATTGGAGGGAAAGAGGATTTATCAACACAATAGTTGCAAAAAAATTTAACACAACATGTATACATAAAAATACAAACAAACACTCAGATATGCAGGGTAATAAACTTACTCAAACACAAAAGAGCTGAGTAGAGGAAACTTGATCCATTCCATTAACATAGAGGCAAAAAAGCCAATCTTTACAATGGCAGAGTGTAAAATACATGTTTGCAAAAGAAAAAACCCCAAAGGAGCCAGAAGAAGAAGAACCCTAAACATGAATACATTTTTTTCCTTAATAGATCAGGTATAACTGAGAAACACAAACTAAACCGTAACCCTATGGTCACCAAAAAAGTAACCCTTCTACTTTTTTTGACTTGTTTGGCCCTCCTTGTGACTTTTTGTCTTAAATATTGCCTTGATTTAGTGTTGCAATGTGGATAACACATTCACATTAGGTCTTGGGCCCTTGTGAACTAATGGAATTTTAATGGTGCCTTACAAAAGTGTTATGAAGTGTTGTAACACACTTTCACATTTTTCTAGGGTTTTATCAAGTAGTTAAGCAAAATTGATACAATTCTTTCCTTATTTGGAGTGTTGTAAAGTGTTGTAACACACTTTAACATTTCTCTCTAAGGCTTATCATTAATAATTGGGCTTTCTTATGCTTTAATTGGCCCCATTTTGCATCCACAGGCCTTATTTATGAGAATAATCACCACAAATGGCATTTAAAACATCAAAATATTGAAAACCCACCTCAAATTCCTAAGGTGGGACTCATTTTCCATTATGGGTGAATGATTCCCCTTAGGTGGGATCCATTTTCCTAGGGTGGCAAATGAGTCCCCTTTAACTCAAAATTCAGATTTTATTTAAATTTTTGGTGGGTTTTTATTCTCCAAGATCTAAGGTTGGCCTGTAGTGTTGTAATTTTGGGAATTATTGGATAATTGAGTATAAATACAAGGTTCTTTCTCTCATTTTCATCCCAAGAATTCAAGTATTCATACCTAGCATTCAAGTGAGTTCACAAGAGCATTTGAGCATGTTCACAAGAGAATTCAAGGCATTTCAAGAGCAAATTATCAAGCATTTAAGAGCATTCTTCAAGTTTCTTTCATCATGTCAAAGATTACTTGCATTATGTTGTTTTAGAGCTAACAATTGTGGTGTGGGGTTTTGTGTTTCAAGCAAGCACTTCATTCAAGATCTATTAACATCAAGCTAGATTCCATGTCTACATCCATTGGAGCCATTATTTACATGATTGTAGCATCTTATTGCAAGTATTTGATGAGTTGCAATATTTTCTTTTGTTCATTCATCATTATTTTTCCATATTTCATTATATTTCAAGGTTTGGGTATGTGCAGGATCATGGTATGCCAAAAAGTGGCAATATTTGTAGGGTATGTGGCTAACAACTTTTTTTTTCACCCAAAATTAATGAAACAAAAAGGGTTTTTAGAGGAGATTCTCAGCTTTCCAAAAATATAAATTATGATTTAATTTGAATTAAATAAATAATTATTATTCATTTTCTATTAGAATTACCTAAAGTCCACGAACATTGAAAACATCTATAACCCTTTTTGAATCTATGTGTCACATTCTATGTTTACATACTATAGTGATTAAATTTCATGCAAGGCTAGTTGAAATTTCATAATTAATTATTTACTTGCAAAAAAAATATTCACATCCATGAGGTTAAGCAAAGGTGGTAATTTAGAAACTACATTCAATTTTCTACAAATTCTATTCTTACATATTTTTGAAATAATATAGATAACTTATTCAAATATTTACATCAAGTTGCCTAACACTGATTTTTCTGAATTTTTTGCCACTTAAGGGCCTGTTTGGCATACCATGATCCTGCACATGCCCGTTTAATTACCAACAAGGGGTTTTCCCAAGGAAAATCCTAATTCACTAACCCCACAACATTTTTCCCTCTTCTTGTACATGTGATTTGCAAGGCTAGGTTGCAAATTTTCCAAGAAGCAAAGGTGGACAATGGTTGTCAAGTTGTTAAAGTTACCATCACACCTAGGAGAAGCTTAGAGAAGCTCTACAGGTGGAACTTTGTAGATTCAGACCCAAAAATTAGTCAAACAAAGTAGAGCAGCCTGAGAGGCACATGATCCAGTCTAGAACTTCTCAAAAAGTAGAAGTGGACTGATTCACCACTATTGGTGAGTGAGTCCCATTATACAGGCCTGAAGAAGATTTTTGCATATTTGGATACCCTTTTGGTAGAAACTTGTTCTGGCACATTTTCCCCAAAACTGGATTGATTTGCCTAGATTGGTGTATGAGTCCCAGTCAACATTAACATCAGATTTTTCAGGATTCAAGACCTCCATTCTGCCTCCTTCAGTTTCCCAAGTGCACATTTCCAATTTCATAGTTTTCTATTGCATTTTGTTTATCTTTCTAGGTCATTTAGCATTTGTTTGTGTAGACACATAAAATGTAATCATTGACATTAGACATCTAATCCTGACCACTAACATTGTTTCATCCTGAATCATCCTTCGGTCTAACCATTTAATCAAATTCCTTTATCTAATTAAATTCATCAATATTCCTCTCTTAATTAAGTAAATCAGTTATCCAATTAAGTCATCCTTTCTCGATAATTAAATTAACCATTATGATCTAATTATCCTTATATAATTAAATAATTAATTTTATTTGATTAAATCTCTAAAGTCTATATATTAAATTAAATAAATTAAAACCTTATTTAGTTTAATCCATCTCTTTTAATTAAATAAATCAAAATTCCTTATTTAATTAATCCTTTATCATATTATTCTCATATTTGATTTAAATAAATCCACAAATTTAAGTCAAATAGGTCACATCATTTAATCCCTTCATTAAATTAATTAACCTTGACTAATTTAATCTCTTCTCATGTCCCATCCTCCATCTTTTGCCACTTGCACACGAAAATAGAGTTATTTGATTTATTAAATCTCTATTTTCTTCAACAAGGCATCTTTTAAGGAATATTCCTCAAGTTTGAATTCAAAATCCAAGTGGATTTTGTCCTTCCAACAAGGAATTTAATCCACCTAAAAAGTCCTTTTGCCTTGAGCCAAGTGGCTTTCAATGCACCTTCTTTCCCTCTTACATGTCATTTCAACAATTTCAAAATTCAAATATATGCATTTATTGAGACATTCTTCAAAACTTGCACATCCTCCATCCACTCACATGTTGACAAGTGGCACTTTGCCATTGGATGAAATTTAGTCCCACATTGCTCTATTCTTGGAATTCTCTCAACTTGACATTCTATAAATAAGAGGCTAATCTCCTCATTCTATCATCCACCATTTGAATAAACTTACTATGCTCAAATATTTAGCAATCTTCATCCATAATTTTGAATTTATAGCTAGGTTATGTAGATTTTTGTCTTGAAGCACTCATCACTATTCATTAAAGTGGATCACAATATTCATCAAATCATCGAAGCTAGCATTGGAGTTGGGAAAAGGCCAATTTTCACATCAAATTGGCACCAATTCCCCCACGGGATCAAGAGTTTGCATTGTTTTCAATAGGATTTAGCTTACTTTCTTGTTCTTTCATTTCATTCTTGCCTTATTTCCTATTTAAAGCTTTGCTAATGGATTTCATAGGGAATCCTTGTTCTTACTTGCATATAATCTCCTAATATGTTTGTTTATTGTGTTTTGTAGGTATTTGGATTGGGGTTCCATAGTTTGCATATCACATTGTGTTTTCCAACATTTTCTTTTCCAAGTTCACACTGCTAGCAAAAAGTGTGACGCATTCATGCTCACTGGTCTAGTTGCAGAGTGACACTGATTGGCAAGCAATGCTATGCAGCATCGCTGGTGAAATCAAACTATGATGCCTTCGTGGATTGCACCCCTGGAGGGGAGTATGAAGTGAAATTTTATTTGTAGCACGTTCTTTTTTCCAAATTATGGTTCTTTTGTCTGTTTTCTGCCTTTTTGACCTCTGTTTTTGTAGAATCTATCTGATTTTCTTGTAGGTTGGATCGATCAAAGACAAAAATGAAAAGAAGCATGATGGTGTCATTTCACAAAAACAATTGTTTTTAAACACTCTAGTGTTTGTTTAACACTCTTGGAGGATTCATTATTCCTCTTAAAGAAAAATTTGTCATCTTTTTATGCTTAGGACTTACTAATTTCGTTTGGGCTTTAAAAAGAACCTTTTGAATTCTTGTTATAAAAAGGCTTAAAAAGAACATTAGGACTCAAATTTACTAAAGTTTGTTTTGGGATTCAAAAAAAATTGAACAAGGAAAATTGTCACACTTACTTTGGTGCTTTAAAATGAATTCACTTTTTCTTTGAGGATTTAAAATAAACAAGTGTTTGCATTGTTTTGCAATTATGTACACAAAGTAATATCATCAAAAGACATATGCACTTCTCTTGCACCTCACAGTGATCTTGAGAATCAAAAGGCTTTTGGTGACATTAAGTTGCGTAAATAATTGCCCATACACACTTCAATTTGGGTTTAAAATTGAATAAATTGTGCGAGTGTGAGTAAATTTATTACATGTGTTCTCCCTATGTTTATGAACGAAGGTTGATCAAACTATGAATACATTTACTCGCTATTGTTTATCTTAGAGGGCCTACCTTGGGGAAAAAGTACTCACCCAAGGGAACGACTCAACCGGTAACGCTCTGAACCCGAGAGTATTTCTAGATGGGATATAAATGTGGGTATTGGAATAAATGCCAATATCATGTGGTTGGATCTGATGAGAAGGGTAGTAATGGTCTCTCACCATGTTGGGTCAACTCCTATGAATGGAAAGTCTGAATTAAAACCCTTGTTTTAGAATTGCCAAAATCCTTGATCTATTTGTTGGTGTAAGAACGGTCGTTCTAAAGCTGCCCCACACTTTTACGGTCTTTAGTAGAAATGGAAAGCATGCCATGGGAGTTTCATGGGTGTTGATGCTTGGCTGCGCCATATAAGTGAGTGTTGTGGAGGGGAGCCAATGGGGTCAAGCATCTAGCCATTTCTCTAAAGATAAGTGTAATTGGACTTGTCCAAGTGGGGACTCAAAAAATATTGTCTTTCATAACCATAGGATTGTGCTTGTTCTTGGTTAAAAAATTCTTTGCTTGTTCAAAAACATTTGGAAACGAACACTTAAACATCATCATCAGAATTTTAAAAACCCTTTAGGAGGCAAATATAATTGAACAAATTCATGTGTTATTTCTTTCCCTTGGGATTCACATCCTTAGAGGTTTCTAAGCACTTGAACTTACATCTTAGTTTTCCTACTAAAGATAAACAATAGGTAACCCTTGCCTTGAATTCATCAAATTTCCACATAATATACTTTGTGGGATTGGAAGAAATTAAGACATTGGACATCTAGTTTGGAAACCTAATCAAAGAAGTGTTTGTGGTAAAACAAAGTCACTAAGCAAAGATAAAAAAATTGACTCTCACATGTGTTGAAACCTTGTGATTTCCAAGAAAGTCAAAATCCCAAAACAAAATTCCTTGAGTCAAAGTTCAAAATTTAGGAGCCACACTCGAAAAGTCATCAAGAAATTCATTAGGAAGTGCAATCAAAATCAACATATCAAGATAATAAAAAAATTCACAAGGTTCTATAGACTCATTCCTTTGAAAAATCCAAAAATGTATGCTCAATTTGAACCACTTCTTAGAGGTCCTTAGAAGTATCGTATGTTCTTCAATACCGAGGTCTATTAAACAAAGAATCTTTGTAGGTACATCCTAGGATCAAAATAAAACCCTCATCCATCTTTGAACATCAAAACCAAAATCATCTCATCAACAACTCTTCGAAAATCTTGAAAAAATCCTTCATGTTAAACTTTGGGAAAATCATTTGAATTCAATCCAAAATCACCTTGTTTGATTGAATGTGTGTAGATGCATCATTCTCCACATATTTAACCAAATTATCAAAACTTGTGAACAAATTCATCCCTTGATAACATCCAACATCTTGGGATTTAAGAGTTCATTATCAAAATCATCTTTTTTGGACAAGAGTGTTTAGATGAATCCTTCTTCTCACACTTAGACAAATTAGTATCTTGTGAATGATTTAAATCTAGGACAACATCCAACCTCTTAGAGTTTATGAGTCCACCAAAATTTGAATACAAAAAAAAAAAATCAATCCTAAATCAAGTCCTAAAAGTTTAACATACCCTTCAATATTTTCTCAAAAGAGTTCCAATCATCCATCAAACATCCATCTTACATCCATATCATTATCATCCTTTGATCTTGGAATCATCCTAAAATTTCCCCTTTTGTACCTAAAGATATATCAATCCAAAGAATTGAAGATTCTTCTCCCATATTCTTGAAAAATTGATCCCTATTTTATTGTGCAGACTAGATCTCAACACAAGAAGAATATGGAAGCCAACAAAGAAACACTCGCTTCAAGTGACCTAAGCCAAACAAACTCTGAAATGAATCGCGTTGAATCAAGCAATCCTTTGACTAAATTTCTCTCATCCTCACAAAATCCATAATAGGAAAAACAAGAAGAAGATATTACCTTTGGGATGTCACATGAGGAAATCACTGAAATGATCCATAATCTGGAAAGCCATAAAATTATCAATATCATGATGAGGCTCAACCCTTCACTATACATGCTCGAACTAGCAAAACAAGGGGCCAAACTACCTTTTGATTTTGACATGAGCTCTATAGTGGAACCATATTTGGAGGTCATGCCTCCAATCTCATCCACACTCCCCATCTCATCTACACCCCCATCCCAAAGCATCACTCAAAACATCCCGCAAATCACATCTATTGCTCCAACTTAACCTAATGTTAATAAGGGAAGTGCATTTCTTAATTCCATTCAAACACACCCCCTATCAATAATCAAGACTTGGATGCAAACACCATTTTAGAAAAAAACATACCCCAAAATCCATTACATAAGTATAACCCTCTCACTTTCCATGATTCTAATGATCCATCGTCATCATCCTTCCACACAACACCCCAAACTTCTCTCCCCATAACTTCACAAGGAGAGGGTGACATATTCAGACCAGGGGGCATTTTCGACACTATGCCATTTTCTCAAGAGATCACATCCCTCACATTTTCACCTCTTCCACCATTGCCACCATCATTCACACCACTACTTGGCTTAGGGCTTCACCTTTACCAAATATCAATCAAAATCAAACCAACATCCAAACATCAATCAAAACATCATGCCAAACTCTCAAAACTTGTCATCAACATCACAACAATAGATGACAACTACACAAGCAATCACAACATCATCAACCCCCCTAACATCTCAAAGCATGATATTTCAAGGACCAACCACATCGATCACACCATCCACCAACCAAACCCTAATCACCACCACAACAAGCACCATTCTGAATCCACCATCACCTCCACCACCACCAAGCTCCAATATATCAAGCCAATATAGTATGGCGTTGCAAGCCGCTCAACAAGCTGCTTATCAAAAGGCATTCCTACAAGTACAAAATCAAAAATTCGTGCAACTAGCTACACAACTAGTTGCTCAGCAAGCCGCTCAAGCTGCTTAAAAATCCCAAGCCGCATTACAAGAACAAAAGGTTGCTCAAGCCCAAATCTTATTGCAAAAAAAAGAACAAGCACAAGAATAAGTAGAAGCACAAGCTCAAGCTCAAGCTCAGGTGCATGCCCAATATCAAGTACAACAAACATAGGCACAAGCACCGTATCTTGCACAAAAACAAGCAGCGCAACTACAAGCATATCAACAAGCAATAAAACAATACCAAGAGCAGCAAGAAGTAGCACAATTAGCAGCCCAACAACAAGTGTTGTTGGTGCAACAACAAGCACAACAACAAGCTCAGCAACAAGAAATCCTAGCATAACAACAACAAGACCAACAACAAGCATTGTTCATACAGCAACAAGTGCAAGCATACATGGCTCAACAGAATGCGAAAATACCACCAACCAATCCACCCATCACACCCACCAATGAACCACCTTAGAACACTTTCATCCCACCTCCTGATCCACCAAATGATGTGACAACACAAATTAGGTTGCTCTCGCAACAAGTGCTTGGCCTTTAATCAGGGCTAACCACAAGAAAATCTAGTAACTTGTGTCCTTATCCATTCGACAGGAGCCTTGTGATGAAACCATTCTCAAAGGGATTTGAGATCCCCAAGTTTGACAAGTATCATGGGATGGGAAACCCTGAAGATCACATCAGGGAATTCCATGTTCATTGCATGGAAGTCGTGTATGACGATACCTATCCGATGTGACTATTTCCTAGGAGTTTTGCTGGCCACGCCATGGAATGGTTATCTCACCTACCTATAGACATTCCAAGAAATCATAGATGCATTCATCAAAAACTACACATGTAATATCTCCATGGATGTCAGTCTAGAGGAGCTCTCAGCTTTGAAACAAGGTAAGAATGAATCATTTTCTTCATTCCTACAATGATGGTGATCCAAGGCCAATCAGAGAAAATGGGTCATGCCCGAGGAACAACAAGTATGTACTATCATATCAAGCCTTGACGACCTCTTGGCATTCCATTTCAAGGTCCAAGGGATCACCACAGATGACCAATTGATTTCCAAGGCGCTCAACATCGAACGAGCCCTTATGACACAACCTGGAGGATCAACTTCATATCCTAAACAACAAAATAATCACCCACCCACCAATTAGAATGACAAACCTCGCACATGGGCAAGAAAAAAAATATTACCAATGATGGTGTCGTCGATGCCAAAGTTGTCATCAGTGACCTTCGGCAAAACACACCCGCACCACAACAACAAATCCAAAACCATCATCAAGCAAACACAACAACCAAACAACCAAGCAATCAATAATGTCAATGACCAAAGAGGACCTCCCCAGTGAAACAAGAACTTCACCAAACGAAAATACACTGCTCTTGGGGAACCACTCGAAATCATCATGAATAAATTACTAAACAAAAACCTCATCAAGATTCCCACCTACGAGAACTACCAAGAACTAGATGTTAAACATCCTTGGTACAATGAAAATCAACTCTACAATTTCCACAAAATCAAAGGGCACACCACAGACAGTTGCATGAGACTAAAGAACATAGTTCAAGATCTCATCAATCAAAGAATCATAAATGTGGAATAGCCAATAGGGAATCAAAATCTCAAAATATACATGAATCTAATGCCTAACCATAACAATAAAGGGAACAATAACACTGATAAGGGGAAAGGAAAGTTAAAAAATGTGAATCATGTGTATGAAATTGTCATCGCCTCCCTAGATGAATACTACATAGTAATCACTATCAAAGGAGCTCAAGCCAATTGTGAAGTCACCACAAGAGGCAAAAAAGTTACTATCACAAGATCATCTCAACCAAATAGAACTTTCATTTCCAATTCAACATCCATTCCGAATGGTTATAATGTCATTGATCAGCTAAAAAGAACACCAAAAAAAATCTCCATCATGGATTTATTAAAAATCTCATCCGCCCACAAGAAAATCCTTAAGGAAGCATTGGCTTCATCCACCGTCCCCGCATATCTTGATGCAGAACAATTCCAAGCTATGGTCAGCAACATCATCACACTGAACCTCCTTATGTTCTCCGATCAGGACTTTCCTGCTCAACCATCTCATAACCATGCACTCCACTTAGAGGTCCTAGTACAAAAAAGTAAAGTCAAGCAAGTCTTGGTGGATGGAGGTGCAGGCTTGAATATTTGTTCCCTCAAGCTGAGATTAAGTAGTTAAAAATCTCAAAGGATTCCATCAACAAAGGAAAGGGCATTACAATTAGAGCATATGATGATCAGGAAAGAGTGTCCCAAGGCACAATCAAAATCCCTATTCAAGTAGGGCCAACTATCATGGAAACCACCTATCAGGTCCTAGACCTTGACTTACCCTATAACATTCTCCTAGGACGTCCATGGATACATGCAATGCAAGCGGTAGCATCAACTTTCCATCAATGTTTCAAATTCACATATGAAGGAAAAGAGGTCACCATCCATGGAGATCCTGAACCATTCTCCTACTGCAAGAACCTTGAGGCAAAATAATACAAAATCCCTCAAGTGCCTAAAAATTATGAAGGCCCATCAACACCATACATTGATCCAACCACCCTCGCTTCCACTTTTGTGACAAAGACACCCGCCACTCCCGCCATCCCCACCATCTCTGATATCAAACTCATCATCCAATATAATGGTTGTGGAAACTACATGATTCCTAAAAATGATTTTGTGGTAGGAGAGTTACCACAATCTCCCAGATCATGAGGACGTTTGCAATCAAATGTAGCCTCCACATCTCAAACATCCACTAAAAACTATCCCAACTTCAGAAGTTGTGGAGATCTCAGTCGAGAAGTCATAGAGGAGGACCCATCTCATCTCCTATACCAAGATAGTAGACCAGCAGCCGATCTATCAATGGATGACAGAAGCAAAGGTTTGCAAATGATGCTCGCAATGGGCTATGATAGAAACCAAAGACTTGGACAAAATGACAACAGGCTTATTTTACCTATCATTCTGGAGATGCGAATGAGAAATATTGGCCTTGGATGTACCCCTCTAAGTATAACCATACGTGGCTGAATTCCTCCAGTTAGAAAGGTTAATAATCCTCCTCAGTAATCCACAGCCAAACTTCGCTTACCCGTATCTACAGGTCGAGTCATAGACAACTTCACTTTTGACATAACTGATGTATGTAGTAGTAGTGAGGACAAGGATCCCATAACCAACCTACCTAGGCTCTTTGAGGATACCACCCTTCTCATGATTAACACCTTATCTTTTAAGTCAGACCATCAAAATCATGAAATTTGCCTAGTTTACCCCCAACTCATCGATTACAACCAATGAGGACCACTAGTTCTTAACACATTCAAAAATGATGAGGTGCTCTCAGAATTCATGGGACTACGAGATAACATTCCATGTGGGGATCACAAAGAAGGATTCATCATTGAGCTAGATACAAATTTATACTATGGGGAAATGATTGAATCCCTCAGTTGCAAAAGTGAGAAATTAAGAATAATATCTAATTCCTTGAGTGAAAACCACACTATGGCACTATCTGACATGAAAAAAGTAAAAATAAAGGATGCATCCAATGGTGAAAACCTCTTTGAGGCACTTGAGGATGGGGGATTCAATCTTCCTTTCAAAGCTCTTCATTAGGAAAAATCAGCAGTCCTAGTAGAAAAGTTCAATCCAGTTAATCTAGGAACAAAGGAGACCCCACACATCACATTCTATGCAGAGTCATTACTATCAGAGGAACAAGAGCTCCTAGCAACCTTCTTGAGAGAAAGACAAGTTAATTTTGCATGGAGCTATGTAGACATTGCAGGGCTCGATCCAGAAATTGTAGTTCATCACCTAGCAGTATACTCTAAAGCAAAGCCCGTTAGACAAAAGCTCAGGAGAATGCACCCTCAGATCACCCTTCTAGTCAAAATGGAACTAAAGAAGCTATTAGATGTAGGATTCATTCAACTGATAGATTATCCAAAATGGGTGTCAGACCTAGTTCCTATCTCAAAACCCGATGGGGGCATCAGAATTTGCACAGATTTTAGGGACTTAAACAAGGCATGTTCAAAAGATGATTTCCCATTACCCAACATTGACATGATCGTAGACATGATGGCGGGACACGAAATGCTTTCCTTGATGGACAATTTCTCAAGATACAACCAGATAATGATTTCTAAAGAAGACCAACACAAAACGACCTTCACTTGTCCATGGGGGACTTATTGCTAGAATTTGATGTCGTTCAGCTTGAAGAATGCAGGAGCAACATACCAAAGAGCCATGACCTTAATCTTTCATGACATGATCCATAAAACTATCAAAGATTATGTCAATGACATACTAGCCAAATCCAGAAAGAGGAAGGATCACATAGCAACTTTGAGTACTATTTTTGACAGGCTAGAGGAATACAAGGTCCAATTAAATCCAAAGAAGTGCATCTTCGGTGTACAATCAGGAAAGTTGCTAGGGTACATAGTGTCAATGAGAGGTATCAAGGTAGATCCTGCTAAGGTAAAAGAAATCCTTGAGATGGAGGCACCCAAAACATTGAAACAATTGAGAGGTCTCCAAGGCAGGCTTCAGTCCATCTGAAGGTTCATAGCACAGCTGGTAGATAAATAGAATCCATACTTTCACCTACTTCACAAGGGAGTAGCATACAAATGGGTTAACAAGTGTGAAGAAGACTTCAATAAGATCAAAGAATATTTGCTTACACCACTAGTCCTAATGCCACCAATCCCAAGAATGCCATTAATTATCTATTTGTCAGCAACAACAACAGCCCTTGGAGCTCTTCTAGCTCAACACGACAAAAATGGAACAAAAAAGGGCCATCTATTAAATCAGCAGAAAAATGGTTGGGAATGAGTTAAATTACTCATTCATTGAGAAAGCATGTCTAGCAGTAGTGTTTATATCATAAAAATTCAAACATTACATGTTGGCGCAAAAAGTCAAGCTCATCACCAAAATCAACCCTCTCAAGTACTTACTATCAAAAGCAATGCTCACTGGAAGAATGGATAAATGGGTCATGATACTATTAGAGTATGACATTGAATATGTGGAGCGAAAAGCAATTAAAGGCCAAGTCATCATAGATCAAATTTTAGAAGCACCAATCTATTCAGAGAATCCTCTCATCTCAGAGTTTCTAGACAAATCCATCTTCAACATCAACATATCTGACCATTGGAAACTTTACTTTGATGGCTCATGCACGCAACATGGATTAGGAGCCAGTGTCTTCTTTATCACCCCACAAGGGGACTGCATACCAAGATCATATAAATTGGCATTTCCCTATACTAATAACATTGCAAAATATGAGGATTTAACCATAGGTCTCAGAATAGTAGTGCAATGGCATATCATGGCCCTCATAGTATATGGAGACTCTCAGCTGATAATAAACCAAGTGAATGGCGAGTACCAGACGAAGGATGACAAGCTCACTCCATACAAGAAACTGGTAGAGACTCTCAAGGAATCCTTTATCGAGATCACATTTGAGCAGATTCCCAAAGCAAACAATAGAGCAGTAGACACCATGACAATGATTGGATCCCTACTAGACATTTCTCGTAATGTTCTAAAATATGAATTCTTGGTAGAGCAACTTCTCATGCCCGCATTTAAATTACCAGAATCAAAATTTGTGTGTGAAATTGTTGGTCTCGGTGATCCCTGGTACCATGACATTTATACCTACCTGTGAATAGATGTCATACCTGCTGACTTACCCTCAACCTTAAAATGAACCTTTGTCAAAAAGGCATCCCAATTCGTCATCCTAGGAGATACCCTGTATCATAGGAGCATAGAAGGAATCTTATTACATTGTTTAAATGTTGAGGAGGCATTGACCACTTTAACTGAAGTACATAACAGTATCTGTGGTTCACACTTGAGTGGAATGACCCTAGCCAAGAAATTATTGAGGATGAGGTATTATTGGCCTACAATGGAAAGAGAGGCACATGACTAAATCAAAAGGTGCCTACAATGTCAGCAGCATGGGGACCTCATCCATGCTCTAGCTCAAGAACTTCATCCCATCATCACACCATGGCCCTTTTCATAGTGGGGGCTCGATCTTATTGGAAAAATCACTCCCACTTCATCTAATGGCCACATGTTCATCATAAAAACCACTGATTACTTTACCAAGTGGGTGCAAGCCATACCTATGACATATATAACTAGGAAGTAGATATCAAAATTCATCCTAAACTATCTCATTTGTCATTACGATGTCCCACAAGCCATTATCTCAGATAATGGAACACCATTTAAGAATCAGGATGTCTGCAACTTGTGTGAAAAATTCAAAATCCAACATCGCTTCTCCACCCCATACTATCCCCAAGGCAATGGCCAAGCAGAAGCCACTAATAAAACCATTTTAAAGATCCTCAAGAAAATAGTCAATGACGCAGGTCATGATTGGCATTTACAGCTCAATCTCGCCCTCTGGGCCTATCGAACTAGCATCCGCACACCCACCGGTGCCACCCCTTTCTCCCTAGTCTACGAATCAAAAGCAGTACTCCCCATTAAGATCGAGCTCCCGTCACTAACAATATCACTGCAAAACCTCATCACAGATGAAGAATACCGAGTATCAAGATTGAATGAGCTAGAGCTACTAGATGAGCGGTGTATAGATGCTTTAAATCATTTGCAAGTCTATCAAAATAGACTCAAGAAAAGCTATAACAAGAAAATCAGAAGCAATACTTTCCAAGTCAGAGAATTGGTACTAAAGGAGAATTAGAAGAATGTCCCAAATCCAAACAGCAAAGGAAAATTTGAACCCAATTGGTTGGGACTATTTGTTATCACAACAAGCTATAAGTTAGGGGCATATCAATTATCAACATCCGAAGGGGAACCTCTGCAAGAACTCATGAATATCTCTCATCTAAAAAATTTTTATGCCTAACCTTTCAAGGTATAAAACCAAGCAAAAAATCAAATAATGGTTACTTTGGTGAAAACCTGGAAAACAGGCACCTTTAGTGACAACAAAAAAATCAAAAAAGAAAAAAATAAAATAAAATCAGAAAAAGGATTAAAAATAGTAAAGAGAAAAATCGTCCTCTAGTGAAAACCACTTCGGTGGAACTTTGGACAAGTACCTTGGTGAAAACCTAGCAAACAGGTGCCTTGTGTAAATAAGCACTTTCCATCCACTAGCATCTTTATGGCTTGTTCTGCATCATCCATCCATTACATTCCCATCATCCATCGCATTCAAATCTCCATCCATCACCCATCCATTTGACATCCGCACCATATCTTGATCCTGTGTTCGTATCATGATCCCTCCTAGTACTACTCGACCCATCCTCAAGGTCAGTTTGTCCTACCTTTATTGGAGTAGTCTATTGCATCATGTTGTGGGAATGTTCTCATCGGACCAGATTCGTGTATATTCTTGAAGTCCTAAAATCAGAAAATCAAAAAACATTAGAACATCAGAAAATACAAAAAAATAAAAAAAAACCAAAATCCAAAAACATTCAAAACATATCAAAATCCCAAAACAAGTCAAAAATTCAGTCAAAAAATCAAAAAATAGAGTCATCTTGTCAAACTACGGGTCTTTTAGCCTTGAACCTAGGCAAGGCTGATCTTTGATCATCCCCCGAGACACTTAGTTCAGTCCTTTAAGAGTCCATCATAATAAATTGAAATTTCATCATGTATATTGTCATTTGTAAATCGGTCAGGTCGTCAGTCGAACTACGTGGTCTCTGCTTGTATAATGTAGGCAAGGCTAATCTGTTGATGAGCCCCCGAGGCCCCTAGGATAGGTCCTTAGGTTAGTCTCTAGGTCAAAATCTTAGAAAACCCCAAAACATTGGAAAATCAAAAAAGTCAAACATTTGAAAAAAAGTGAAAAATACCAAAAGCAACCTCAAAACATTGCAAAACTCCAAAAACATGCAAATATTTGAAAAAATCCCTCTATCTCATCTCGTTTTCACTCACAATAAAATCACTCATAATAAACGATCGTCATCCTCAACCTTTGGTGAAACAATCAGAAACAGGTCTAGCAGGTGAAAAAGTAAAATTCAAAATGTCAAGTCTCAGGTTTAAGTCAGTATGTAAACAAGATGGTCAATTCTTTGTGTCAATAGTCCATCATCCAATTAGTCCCAAATCAATCATTTGATAACATCATGTCCTAGGATGAATCATTCCTACAATGGGCATTATTTATCAGAAAGAACACTTTGGATAAATGAAATGACGTGCTGCCATCCACTAACATGTCCTAGGATGTATCCTTCCTACAATGGGCATTATCTTTTGGCAATAGTTTCGATTCTTATCCTTGAAAACACATTCCCTTTTGGTTAGTGGTATTGAAGAACATCAACTTGTTTGTTTACTTTATCTTTGACTTTTGACTTATCTTATGGCGCTCATTCCAAGGACCTCTTGATGATATCCGAATAAAGGATTTAGAGAAATAGGAATGGGGCAATGATCATTATCTTTTGTCTGCTATGCTTGTTGGACGTTCTTGTAGTATAACTTGGAAAATACTTGCTTTGCTAGATATGTATGGAGGGTGTTTTGGGAAGCTTGTTGACTATTGCATTGATAGGTTGTACCTTTCCATGTTTTGGTCTGAGATGTTTGAAACTTCTAAAGTGCATCCTAGCAATGTTTTCGTATGTCAGCTATGAACAAGAATACTCCTATCCTTTTTTCAAGTCAAATTCCATCACATTAGGTACAACACCATGTTGGTTCTCTATACCTTGATGCATCATACCACGTGTGTTATCAAACATAAGGAAATTGGCCCTTTGAAAATCCTAACTCCTCGGCAAGCAATCATCATCATTTACATATTCATCATCTTATGTCTTGTTGAAATGTCTTCTTATTTTTCATTCCTTCTTGCTCTTCATTCTAACAAGGAACTATGACAATTAGTCATCATCATCATCATCATCATCGATCCTACATCCATAAATCGTTAGCATTTTGCATAACATATCATATAGAAAACATATGCATTACATCTCCATATAAATATGTTATTATAAGAATTTTTCATAAATAAGCACATCCATTTTTCATCACATTACATCTATTTTCCATCGCATTGCATTCATCACATAAACCATCGCATAACATTCATTTGCATGAAACATTTCATAAATCATCTCATATTACCATCTACTACATAATCAAACATAATAAGTACAAGAACATTATAGATAATCCATTGCATTATAAGCATACATATTCACATCACATAAACATCATAAAGTCATCTCTCACATTACATTCATTTTGCATAACATAAAGCATCACCATACTACTTTGCATTAACATATCATTTCATATATTGCATCACATCACAATAAAATGCATCACATACATCTCACAATCATTTAACATGTTTAGGATAATATATATTTGTTATTCTAAGCATCTTAAAACCATCTCAATACATATCATATAAAACACGACCATTGCATTCACATTACATCATACATAATCATAAAAACATACATATCGTTCATCAGTCATCCATATCATATAGAACACCTCATAAATAACCACATCGCAATCATTTTTGCATTTCATTGCATAAATCATTCCATACCATTATAAACATTCAAAGCATAATAGGAACATAAAAATCCATTACATTAAAAGTGTACATCCATCCATAATCATTTTATAAAAGCATAATTCACATATCATTTCACGTATACACCATAAATCATCTCCATATCATTTTGCATATTGCATCATCCATCTCATATCACATATCATATCATTTTCATCAACATATAGATTACATCATCATCAAAATGTACATCATCATCCATCCATATCACATATCATATAAATCCATTTGCATATCATATATTAACAACATAGTATAGATCAATTAATAACACATACATCATCAAAAAGAAATGCATCCATATATACATCACATAACATAATAAAATGATTGAATAGCATATAGAAATAGAATCATCCATAAATACATAAATAAATGATACACATCACATCATATCAACATCATCATCTCATATATATCATCATTGGGTAACTGTCATAGTACAAAATAATCGGATCATTGTACATGTGTGCCAATAAGTACAAAAAGGCCCAATAGGCTATCAAAAATGTATGGCACGAAATATTATCATCTCGATCAAAATGAGGCCTAACCCTCTTGTATGCTGCCCTCGCCTCTTTCACCATGACCCTCTACTGGTTTGTGGCTAGTCCGCTGCAAGAAATCTGGGGCCCGCTCTGCTCTGGGTACAGACTAATGATAATGCATACGATAATAGTTTGCCTCCCAGACGGCCTCTCTGTAAAAATGGACACTGTGCTCTAAGGAGGGGAGGCTTCCATGCTCTCCAACTACTATCTCTAGCCCATCTCTGCGGCTTCCTATAGCTCTACAGACTACCTCTACAAAATGGCCTAGTCTCTCTCGGCCCTGGCCTGGTCCCTCTCTGTTGTCAAGGTCTGAACCTAAGCCTGTAGTTGTGCAATCAGTGCATCATGGGGATCTAGCTTCCCTATTGGTTGTGCTCGTGTGGGTTGCACGTGAAGGTGATCCTCACCCTCAGCTTGTGGTGGTGCACCTGCCTAATCCTACTGTCAAGCTGGCACCTACTCCTGGTCCTACATCTGAACATCAACCTGGACTAGCTGAATTGGAACCTTGACCGGCTGATCCTACCACACACCATCTCTGTATCCTCATCCTCCCCCTCTGCCCCTCGATCTTTGCCGAGTGGAGGGTGCTCCTAGAACTGTCAACCATAGGGGTGGCCGAAACCAATCTCTGTAGGCATGTGTCATGCCTAGATCTGTGGGTCCCTGATCATATACCCAAGGTCGAGCCACCAACTGTCTGAGGTTGTCTACTACCTCGGAGGTAGGAATGTATTGCCCCCACAAACCCTGTGATATAGTGCAAGAAAATATGGCCACATAGTCATCATCTGGCCGGTCATGTGCCTCACCCAATTGACACTGGACTCGCCCTGGTAGGTACTTCTCCACCATTGTATGCTCTCGCCCTTGCATAAAGTGGTCCTGGTGAGTATAGAATATCTACTCTACATCGTCGACTCATCCAAGGCAACCAAGGTATGGGCACCATGTAAAAACCTACATATCATCGAGAACCCTCCTCCATTGAGGAATCTCGTGCTCACCCGTGTGTGTAAAGGACACACCACCTCTGTAACGCCACACTAGGGGATCATCAGGCCCCATTAGCACTACAATGACTCGCAGCTAAAGAACAGTGATGTGTAACACTACCCTGAGTGCTCTTCCATTGAGGTAGATGTACTTGTGTAAGTCCCTGTAGAGCAAGGCTAGAAGAATAGGCCCCCATGCAAAACAAACTAGCCTGTCATGAATCATCCACTCCTAGTAAAGCCCCCATCTAGGCCTAAAATATCATCCTTGTTGATCTAGGGAAACGAGACTTGAGATGATTGTTGTAACCACTAGACGAAATGGTGACGTGAGTGTCCTATGGCACTCTAGCTCAATCTGGCCCTCACAAAATATAACCTCATATGTGGCGAGGACTCCATTGCAGGTGTCTTGTTTGACATCCATATCAAAAATAACTCATCGACCATCAATTGGAAATCTAAGGATGCACCACAAGTCCTCTAAGGTGACGGTGGCCTCGCCAATAGGAAGGTGGAAGGACGAGGTCTCACTATGCCATCTCTTGGAAAGTGCTAACATCATCCCAAGGTGGGTCCGCATGGGTGCTGCATAAGCAATAGACCACAGTCCCATGCCACGTAGCTGATCCTGCTCCCTGTCGCTAAGATCTCGTAGGTAACTGAAAATCTCCCACAATCTATGCTCCCAAGAATAGAGCTCCCTTGTCGTGTTCTGCATAAGGGAAGGTCGCCATGTTAAAAATTTTGAGAAATTTTATTATGAGCATCCAAAAAACTAGCCCAACATCGCTATTTGTGAAGGTGTCATAGTTTGAAATTTACAAACTATGACGCTGGAGTGCTAAACTCTAAAAGATCACCATCGTGGTGCACTTTTCAAAAAAGTGGCACAGTTTGACAAAGATTCCAATCCAAAAGTGCACCACCGCGTTGCACTTTTAAATGAGCCCGCTGGTGATGGCATGAGTGTTGGAGTTTAAAATTTGTTTCCAAACTCCAAACTCCACTGTCACGAGGCATTCTATGATGGCAAGCTAGTTTGGACCACCGAGCGGTGCACTTTGAAATTTGAGCGGTGCTATATAGCACCGTTGTAGAGGAACTAAGTTTAAAAGCATTAAATGAATGTGAAAAATGAAAAACAAAGCTCAAGTAAGGATCACTTACTAGTGCCACAATGCCGAGAGGTCGCTGGTATGTCCAGACTCAGTTAGAAATGTGCATTGGGAGCTATCATTGGGCCATCTCATTAGAATGTCAGAGCTAAAATCATAGATTCGTTAGAAGGCTATGTGTGAAAATGAATTGAAAGTGACCCCTCAGAGTCTTTTTAAGCCTAAAAATTAGGGTTTTTTACCTTGTTTGGCTATTCTGCTAGGGTTTTGAACTCTTGAACTTGTGTTTGTGTGGTTGAGGCTTGTTTTACATTATTTTATTGCGTTTAGACATGTTTTTGGCCTCCTGGAGCCTTTATGGACCTGTCAGGCACCTTGTCCTCTTTTTTCACGAGATCACCCAAAAATCAAAATTTTCGTCCAATTTGTCAAGGGGGCAGTATAGTGGCATGTTTTCTCTCACTAGGCAGCAATGGGGCAAGATGTTGAAAAAAAAAATTGGCTTTGATTGAGACCGTTTATTCTTTGAATCAACGCAACAAGTGCATTGCTTCAAAGAGGGGTAAAATGTAGACACATAAAATGTACTGACTGACATTGGACATTTGATCCTAAATCATCCTTCAGTCTAACCATTTAATGAAACACCTTTATCTGATTAAATGCATCAATATTCCTCTCTTAATTAAATAAACTGGTTATCTAATTAAGTCATCCTTTCTCAATAATTAAATTAACCATTCTAATCTAATTATCCTTATTTAATTAAATCTCTAAATTCTATCTATTAAATTAAATAAATTAAAATCTTATTTAGTTTAATCTAACATCATCTCTTTTAATTAAATAAATCAAAAGTCCTTATTTAATTAATCCTTTATCATATTCTTCTCATATTTGATTTAAATAAATCCACAAATTTAAGTCAAATAGGTCACATCATTTAATCCCTTCATTAAATTAATTAACCTTGATTAATTTAATCTCTTCTCATGTCCCATCCTCCATCTTTTGCCACTTTCACATGAAAATAGAGTTATTTGATTTATTAAATCTTTATTTTCTTCAACAAGGCATCTTTTAAGGAATATTCCTCAAGTTTGAATTCAAAATCCAAGTGGACTTTGTCCTTCCAACAAGGCATTTACTCCACGTACAAAGTCCTTTTTCCTTGAGCCAAGTGGCATTCAATGCACCTTCTTTCCCTCTTACATGTCATTTCAACAATTTCAAAATTCAAATATATGCATTTATTGACACATTCTTCAAAACTTGCACATCCTCCATCCACTCACATGTTGACAAGTGGCACTTTGCCATCGGATGAAATTTACTCCCACATTGCTCTATTCTTGGAATTCTCTCAACTTGACATTCTATAAATAAGAGGCTAATCTCCTCATTCTATTATCCACCATTTGAGTAAACTTACTATGCTCAAATATTTAGCAATCTTCATCCATATTTTTGAATTTGTAGCTAGGTTATGTAGATTTTTGTCTTGAACCACTCATCACTCTTCATCAAAGTGGATCACAATCTTCATCAAATCATCAAAGCTAGCATTGGAGTTGCAAAAGGGATAATTTTCACATCAAATTGGCACCAATTCCCCCATGGGATCAAGAGTTTGCATTGTTTTCAATAGGATTTAGCTTACTTTCTTGTTCTTTCATTTCATTCTTGCCTTATTTCCTATTTAAAGCTTTGCTAATGGATTTCATAGGGAATCCTTATTCTTACTTGCATATAATCTCCTAATATGTTTGTTTATTGTGTTTTGTAGGTATTTGGATTGGGGTTCCATAGTTTGCATATCACATTGTGTTTTCCAACATTTTCTTTTCCAAGTTCACACTTGGTGGTGAACCCTCTTTCCTAATTTCAAATCATATCCTAGGATATCTTATTGTCATATCTTTCCCATCTTTTATTGGGTGAAGTTGTCTAAGGTGTCCTTGAGTGTGGAGAGTGTGAAATTGGATCTCTCTCTTTGTACCTCTTTTGGTCAAAGTGTAGACACGTCCACATTTCCATCAACCACATTTTGGTGAACCTGACATAAGAGCATCTTAATTCTAATTTTGAGTGCATTTACGTCCTAGATTTAGCTTGCATTAACATTGCATTGCATTGCATTGGTTAAATTGCATTCTAGGGTTTCAAAATTTACATTAGTGAAAAGCTCATTTACCTTGCATTATTTCATCTTAATTTCATTGAAAACCAATACATTTATGTATTTTCATCTTAGATTTTCATCAGAAAACATAAAAGACATAAAATCCAATTCAAAATTTTTGAAAATTTCCAAGAAAAATAGCACTTGGACTCATTCGCCACTTAGGGCGAATCAGTCCCTTTGCATACTTTGCACTACATTTTCTGGCATTTACATTTCATTTTCTGAGTTTATGTTTGTTTTTGTTACCTTTATGTTTCAGTTTACAGACTTTCTATTTCATTCAAATCATTGCATTTAGCTTAATTTCATTCATCTTGTGCATTTCTTAAAATCAAAATTGCATAGATTAGAATCTACAATTTGCATCATGGATATGTGCTTTAACAAGATTTGGATGTCATTGAAATCCTTAGTGGATGTGTCAAGTTGTGCTTTTGGAAATGAACCTAATGATGTTGAACTCACTCATGCTCACTCAACACCTAATGAATGTCCTCCTCGTGATGTTGACATCATTGGAGAAGATGATGATGGCGTGAATAGTTTCCTAAATGATTATCTTGATAACCTTGAAGCTAATGCATCCTTTTATTCATCCACAAACCACCAAATCCTCCTACAATACCACCTCTTGAGATGTTTGGTTAGTTACATCCTGAAAAAAAAATTGAACCTAAGTTCCTTATAACAAGTGAACTTGGTTCCTCTAAACAAGCAAACACTCAACCATTTTATGATAACAAAGTAACAAAAACTCCCATCAATCTTGAAGAAACATATGGAAAAGGCTTCACAATCTTAAGCAAACAAAGATGTGATACAAGTGAACATGATATTCATCAAATCCTAGAACAAAAACCAACCAATGAAAACACAAAGGGGTTGGGCTATCAAGATCCCTCTCATACTAGAAGGCCTCCTAGAATATCTAAGGCTCCAAGATGATGGTACAGTGATCTTGGATTCTCCTTGTGATCTGAATATCCTTCTTCCTAAAGAACAACCAATAAATTATAACAATAACAAGGATAAAGATATGATCATCTCAGGACCTCCTACCCTAATCCCATCTAGAGAAGTTGGTGAATCTAGCAAGTGCAAGAGGCCTTACAAGTTAGAAAAAATAAAGTCTCCTTGTCCACCACCCGAAAGTGAAAGGAAACTACAATTGATTTTGAACAAAGAACTAATAACATTACCACCTATGAATCAATTAGTCCTATATCCTAAAGATGTAAATGTTCCACATTATTCATATCATCAAGTTCTCAAACACAATACTAATGAATGTCATGCATTTCAGTTAGTATTGAAAAACTTTCACTTTGATGGCAATGATTGCCATCATGTGATTACCTAGTTTTCTATTGTTCCATCCATTGTCATGTAATAGTTGTAGAATATTCTATTATCACCATTACATGACCTTTCCCATCACCTACCTCGGCTCATTCTTGTCTCACACTCAGTGGGGGCAAGTAATTTTTAGCCTTGTCCTAGTAATGCATCTGTCATTGTCCCTTAGGTTCGCCATTCACCTTCCACTTATACAGACTAAGATTGGGAGGCAGATGACTTGTTCATAGGTTGACTCGCATTTTCCTTACTAGTCTTTTGCATTTTCTTTTTCTTTTTCTTGTTATGTCATGTGATTGCATGTACATAGTGTGCTCCCCCATGATGTTTTGTTTGATGTTCTCTCTCTCTTTGTGACATTCCTCTATTTGTACCTTCATTCTTCTCTATGGCATGCATTGCTTTTGCTTTTTCTTTATCTTTTTCTTGTGTTTTCCTTTTGGGGATGACTCAAGGCATCGAGACATTCATGTCTCCTTCATGTTGACCCAAAAGGATTTCTTTTTCTTTTCCTTTTCATTTCATCTTTATATTTTTCTTGTGTTTTCCTTTAGGGGATGACACAAGGCATTGAGACATTCATGTCTCCTTCATGTTGACCCAAAAGGCTTTCTTTTTCTTTACCTTTTCATTTCATCTTTATCTTTTTCTTGTGTTTTCCTTTTGGGCATGACGCAAGGCATCAAGACATTCATGTCTCCTTCATGTTGACCCAAAAGCTTTTGCCTTTTCTTTCACCTTCTCTTTATTCATTTATCTTGTGTTTTCCTTTTGGGGATGACGCAAGGTGTCGAGACACCCTATGTCTCTTCCATGTTGACCCAAAAGGTTTTTCTCTGATTTCACTCTCTTTACATCATTCTTCCAGTTCTATGTGTATTTGGGGGATGATGACAATTCCAAGCTCTCTAAAAACATTGTAGCAAAGAACATATTAACCCAAAATCCATAGATTCCTTATGTGTTTGGTGTTCTCATTTTGGGGGCAACCCATCTCTATTCTTTTTCTTTTACATGATGCAACCTCACTCAGAAACATATGACCTGGCATAGGGTTTTCCAAGTTGGATCTCATGTCTTCCTTCTTGTTTGCATTTTTCATTTGCTACTTTAAAGTAATTGCTCACAGTACAGTGTTTAGTAATTCCTTTAAAGTGGGGGCATACATTGCTATCATTCTTTTACATTTTCCTTTTTCTTGGTTCTTAGTGCAACCTTCTTACTTCATACAATGCATTTGTCATTTTTTGGATGACATTGGGTGTGATGTCCTTCATGAGCGTAATCTCTCTTAGCATATTACATTCCTCTTAGTGGCTTGATGCGACACACTGCATCCCCTAAGTTACGAATTTTCTATTCTTTGATTGGTCCTCTCTTGGAGACATTAGGCACAATGTTCTCTAAGTTAAAGACCTCTCATGAACTAAGAAAGACTCCTTTGAACATTCTTTTCATGTTTCATTTGTTGTTATATGGCCACCTTGCATAACACAACTTGCATGCCTATAGAACCATCGCATTTGTTCATGAGCTCCAAGCATACAAAGTTTTGCTTGTCTCATGAAGCTCAAAAAGTAATTTTTGTGGTACCTTATTAAATTCTATTAAATTTTTTGTGGTGCCTTATTAAAGTTATAAGGAGGGATAAATTTGGTATGGTTGAGCAGGAAGCCCAATCTAAGGCATGACTTTCCCCATAGCCACCTACATGTGTGTGAGTGCATACCAACCATGAGTGTATGTTTCTCACCTTTTTAGGACTTGGCACCTGGCAGACAACCAGGAGTTTCATCGCCTTAGAGTGAGTATGTGTTCTTTGGACAAACCTAGATCTAATCCACATCAGGATGGACAAATGGTCGAAGCTTGATCTGATTCTTTTACTTCTTTTTCTTTTCTCTTTTTTTCATCTTTGGCAGTGTATGATTGGCCTAAAGAATATTTTTGTAGATCTAGATACCCTTTTGTCAGAAACCTGTTCCGACACATTTTCCCCAAAACTAGACTGATTCACAACATATGAGTCCCAGTCAGCATTAACAACAAATTTTTTAGGATTCCAAACCTCCATTCTACCTCCTTCAGTTTCCCAAGTGCACATTTCCAGTTTCATAGTTTTCTATTGCATTTTGTTTATCTTTATAGGTCATTTAGCAATTGTTTGCATATCACATTGTGTTCTCCAACATTTTCATTTCCAAGTTCATACTTGGTGGTGAACCCTCTTTCCTAATTTCAAATCATATCCTAGGATATCTTATTGTCAGGTCTTTTCCATCTTTTATTGGGTGAAGATCCCTAAGGTGTCCTTGAGTGTGGAGAGTGCAAAATTAGATCTCTCTTTGTACCTCTTTTGGTCAAATTGTAGATGCATCCAAATTTTCATCAACCATAAACTCTAACTAGGGTTGGCAATGAAGCATGCAACGTGCAAGATCTAATACATCTGTGAAAGATGTGACATAAGACATAGATCCACCAAGAAGTCAACAAAGAGCAATAAATGGGCATGGGGTGCCCATGAAATTCAATTGTAGAAGATATGGGATGCCAAAAATGTCATCCTTGAAGCCCTAAAAATCAGATTTGGTAGCTCAAAAGTCCAATAGAACCTCAAAAAAATCACCCAGAAAACACGTTAGAATGCAAGAAGGTCGAGGCATTAGCCCCAAAAAATCACCTTTACAACATTGAAATAAAAAATGTCTGAAGCCTTGAAAATGCATCTTTTTCGGGTGTCAATGATCAGACAATTGAGCGGTAGGCGTCAAGCCTACTGCTTACCAAATTATTGGAATAAGGAGAAGAAGAGTGTGAAGAAGAAGAAAGGATTATAGTAAAGGTGTGGTCGAGTGGTATGGAAAAGCTCCATTACATCATAAACTAAAATAAGACGACAAGGAAAAATGAATAATGTGGAATAGTGGGGAACAACCTACCAGCCCACAAGGAAGAAGATCATGAAGAGTTGAAGTATAGTAACAATCCCAGTATCCTGCGACTAAATGATTAAGATAAGTGATAGAGCGGTAAGCTAGAAGAGATTGCTAAGAGGAAGCCTGCATTACCACAGGCTGAATGCTTAAAGCTTGTGGTGTAGCAGTAAGAATCCCACTACCACATGATGAATCATGAAGGATCTTGTGGTATAGTGGTGTACACCCTATTATATAGTGATGAAGTATGAAGTAGCTTGTGGTATAGTGGTGTACACCTTGCTTTCCCATGGTGAAGCATGAAGGAGCTTGAAGTATAGTAGCATACACCCTGTTGTCCCACGATAGAGAAATCTCAAGAAGTCTTACCCCTAAAAGCTGAAGGTAAGGGGGATGAGATACCTCTTACTAAAGAAGGGTTATTGGTATAGGGGGAGGCCAAAGGTCGAAAGCCAAAAATTTGACACTTAGCTCAATTTTCAAAGAAAAGAATGAAAGTGAGAAGGGAGAAGGAAGGAAACCACAAAGGCTCAAAGAAGACTTCAACGGTTGGACCTTGAACCATTATAGGTCGGAGGTTGGACTGAAGGTATACCACTTACCATATGAATGAGTAAGAGGTAAGAGAGAAACCTGACTCCAGAAGCCTGAAACTCAAGACAGTCGAATTTTGGGTTCAAGACATTGGTGTGAAGAAAAGATGGAAGGAGAAGGTCAAAGATGAGGGTGTGCAAGTGATAACATTAGACCTTCGGGGATCGAGCATCGAACTATCGAGTGATGGTCGATGAAGGGAGCAGTAAAGGGTAACGAGTAAGGCCAAAGGTCGAAACCTGTAAGACTTAGAAGAAAATATGGAAAGGAAGGAGCGATGGAGAAATGAAGAAGGCATGCAAGGAAGAAGGTAAGTGAAAGCTCAAAAGCCTAAAAATTTGGAACAGCCAAATTTTGGAAACTGTCAAGGAGAAAAACATGCAAGATGGCCCATGTAGGATCTCTTAGATTGGATATCAGTAATGGGTCATCAAAGGGGGGCATGCAAATGACAACATTAATGGAAACTTCTGCAGGATGATTACCTACTAATAATGGAATCCAAAGGACTTATCGGTCCATTAGACATGGAGTCATGAGGGTAAAATTTCAATAGCTAGGCCTCCTCAAAGGAAAAAAAAAACATGTGCAAGCCTGCATTTAGAGAAAAGCATGAAAGCTAAGAGCATACATTCCCTTAAGGAGAATGTAGGGTGTGAAAACACACTTCATGGAAAGCAAGATATTTACAATATGTACACTAAACTAACAGAAAGCAAAGAATGGAAGCTTCCCTCTATCAAAGATGAGCCTTTTGAAGGAATTGATCTCCCTCAAACCATAGTTGCATACCTCACCCAATGACAACCATTGAGCATTGCTGGCAACATGCATGTAACTACAAAAAATCCTTGCAAGGTGAAGGATTGCTTCACTATAAATTTTTCCATTGCAAGGGAACCATATGATGCAAGTGTTAGATTCATCTAGCACTGGTGTATCAGCTAAACATACAGTAGCAGGGGTGAAACACTTTGAAAGCAAGGTAGTATCCAAGAAAAAATGTTTTGTAGAGGGAAGAGAATTCACCTCACAAAATGATAGGTCGATGCCATCATTGTTGACCTCCTTAGGCTATCATCCAATGAAGTATAAGATTCGAGACTGTTGTTCAACTAGACTTGGAGAAATCCTGCTGCCAACATTATAAACAAAATAACTCCATAAACAGAAAAAGTGAAGGAAAGAAATGAAGGAGTGGGCTTTGCAGCCATTACTTTGCTTCCCAAATCACACAAACACTCCATAATGTTGTAATAAACTATTACAATAGTATGATTACCTGTAATGGCTTTGGAATTGGTGTGGTTAGGGTGAAGAAGAAATAGTAGAATTAATAGATTTATGTGGTCTTGCAAGTGGTGAGATATAAGAGATGGTGTCCTCATGGGTGTGATTAAAATGGAAAAATGGGTGCAAGAGAGGAGACTTCAAACGCATGTTAAATTCTGACTGCACATCTTTTTCTTCGAAGCTGTCATTGGTCATGGAACACAAAAGTAAGGGCTCATGTGTGATGGTGTACAATTCCAATGAAATACCTTAAATGAAATCAAAGTATTTGTCTTGTGTATTCTTTTTTTATGACTTTTATCCATTAATGTAGAAAAATGTCATCAAATATTCTATTTTTATTTAATAATTGACTTAGTTTTTCTATAAACCATTACCATGTCTTTTATGCTTTTTTTTATTAAGAGATATGGGTCCTACATAAATGACTATTATATTGATATACTATGTTGACTATTTATGTTGGGTAGGTATAGAAAGCAATATTTTTTTATATATAATTATTATTCCTTA
This sequence comes from Sequoia sempervirens, assembly GCA_007258455.2. Classification (NCBI taxonomy): domain Eukaryota; kingdom Viridiplantae; phylum Streptophyta; class Pinopsida; order Cupressales; family Cupressaceae; genus Sequoia; species Sequoia sempervirens. The sequence goes on along the minus strand of VDFB02000015.1, from coordinate 335,699,838 downwards.
AACAATGAGAATTTATATTAATGAAGATTTTGTAATCATCAGTTTTGTTATATCATAATTATAAAGAAATATCACTTAAATATGTCATTGAGTGGTTAATAGACACAAATATTTATAATCTCATCCACTAACACAATATATTTATTATTTTTCATAGATCCATTCCATCTAGTACTTGGCTAATAGAATTATAACTAGCAATCATAATCAATATGTAATGGGAACAATTATAGATATTTACAATGATTGTATTTTTTAATTAATTAGGAAATCACAAAAGATGTAACCTTTTTGTATAATAATAGAAGTCATTCACAACCAATAGTGCCAAGGAATGAACATTTTTTTCTTTAATTTTTCCTTGGTAATAAAATAGAAAATTAAGGGCTCATTAGATAGCCTAAAAGTCTAGTGAAATATCTTAAATGCAAATAAAAAATCATTCATCTTGTATAGATTTTGGAATGTGATGTCATATAGTGCCAATGAATTAGTACATTTCTTTCTTCAAATTTTCCTTGATAATAAAATAAAAAAATAAGGGTTCATTAGATAGTCTAAAAGTCTAGTCAAATACCTTAAATGTAAAAAAGAAAATTATTTGTCTTGTATAGATTTTGGAATGTGATGTCAAAAGCATTTCTAGATTAGATATCTCTCATAAACTATCATTAAAATGATTAAAAGAAAATTCCTAACTATAAATTAAAAAAATAATATTCTTGTATAAAATGGTGTGATGTCATTCCATAACTTTTATAAAAACATGCTAATGCTTTTTTAAATGTTTTTTATTTATTAATAAAAAATATAATGATAAATTATTTAATTGGATGATAACAAATAAGTATTTAAAGAATTAGTATATTGATCATAACATGTCTATTTTTATTGGAGAATTGAATTAGGTCTTGCATAAACTATTAGCATATTTTTTAATAAATATTTTTTATTAGGAGACATGGGTCTCACATAAATGACTAATGTATTGAACATATTGTATTGACTATTTATGTTGGGTAGGTAGAAAGTGATAAGTAATTTTTTATATAATTATTATTCCTTAAGCAATATTAAATTAATGAGGATTTCATAATTTGTAATCTTGTTTTATCATAATTATTAAGAAACGACACTTAAAGTTGTTATTGAATGGTTGACAAACACAAATATTTACAACCCCATCCACCTAACCTTATATTTGATAATTTGTGAGTTCTAGGATCACACTCAAATTCAATTATTGGATGAGTTTTATTTTCTCATCCTATCATATTTATTGAAAAATTATGCATTTCTTTGTCAATTGTATATTGCTTGGACCTATTTTCAATCTTGTAATGTTGGAAATATTATACTTTCAACAAGAGTGTGAGTTGAAAGAAAAATTATTAGAAGTGAGACATATAAATGTCTATGTTTCGACTCATACTCCAACTTTTACTTTATTTATCCTAACTAGGGAAAAATTATAATGAACCATACTTCCTTTTCAACATGTACTTCTCATTTTGAAAAATAATAATAATAATGTGATTTACAATTTTCTTGATAATATTAATGTCTTATATGAAAAGTCAACTATTTTTATTAACTACATCATGAAAATAGTTATTTGCTCTATATTTAGAAAAATGGGCATTCTATCAACAAACCAATAGAAGAAGAAATATGCCTAGCATTTCAATAGAGAAGAAATAAATAACTTAATAGGCATAACAAAAGGTTTTGATCTTATCATTGGAGGTTTTTATCGTGTCATGGTGGTTTCTCTTATAAGAACTAGCCTAGCAATAATATCAAGAATGATTTAGAGGATACAATAACTCTCTTTTAATGAGAAGAAATACGTATAGCATTTCAATAGAGAAGAAATAAAGAACTTAATAGGCATAGCAAGAGGTTTTGATCTTGTCATTGGAAGTTTTTATCACGTGTCATTGGTGGTTTCTCTTATAAGAACTAACCTAGAAATATTATCAAGAATGATTTAGAGGATACAATAAACTCTCTTTTTATGAAATTCTCATATTGTGATGGAAGTGAGACAAATAATGTAATCAAAATTTATTGCCAATAAGTTTACTATAACTCTTCAATTTATTGATTTTTGTAGTTTGAATGATTATGCTTCATTGACATAAAAATACACAAAATAGCATGTTTAAATAGAAACACAATCAATATGGATAATGCACATTCTATTATTTGATACATATGGTAAGTTTTTTCCTTAGTGGGTGACCTTCTCCTTAGATTCCACAACCAAGGACTAGCACTTCACCAAATTTTCCCTAGATTTACACTTGGTTTTGTTTATTGGAGTACGATGCAGCCAAAAGGGTGAATATGGTATTAAATACCAAATTCCAACACATTATCATGTCCTCTAGAGATTTGAACTTAGATTTTCACCACAAAGTCCATAATACTTGCTTTTTCAATTAGATGATAATGCTTAAGTATATTACTATGTTGCTTTCCTATTCACTGCATGTTTGCACTTTAATTTTATAACCCATTGAGTGGATTTTTAATGGAATGACAAATATAATAAAATATAATATTTCTTCCAAATATGAATTGTACTCTTGTCTTTTATGAATTTTAACTAAGAACAAGTACATGACTTCTTCTTCCAACATCATCTCTTAAACATATAACAATGCAATATTTTTTGGGGTTTGAAATGGTTCAAGTGAAATAAAAACCACTTCATTTCTTAAATTATGATTCGATGTCATTGAAAATATTGGAAATTTAAACATGATGAAAACTATCATAGATAATATACCAGTTTGTAAATTGTATGAAGGATAGTGGAGAGTAGGTACACACATTATAGACTCCATGCATAGCTTGTAGCTAGTCCAATGTTCACTAATTATCTCAAAAAGGAATTTAAGGTTATTATAAAATTCTTAAGCAATCATTTCAGTTATAAAATTTATACATTTGAACCAAATATGGCTAAATATAGATTTTTTGGATGAGTCAAATTTATCTAATTCAATACTTATAAGAATTTAACCATCTTTTTGAAAACTTTGGATTTCTATTTTTTTTACATCTTGAACAAATGGAATCTTTCCAACTTGGTAACTATAATAATCACTTATCTATAAAAGTGGGAAAGATATAATATGAAACTTGCATAATATTGATAGTGGTTAGTAGGTTGAGAATATTTCAAAGAAAATTGATTTAGAAAGAGAGACACCAATTCATTTAATTACTTATGGTGATTGGTGGATCAAAGAAACAAAAAATTAATATGTTCATACAAGGAGTAGTTACTAACCCTTTCTAGGGGATGTGTGATGAGATGGGCACAATGGCTAATAGAGCTACTAATATCACTTCAAGGGAGATATAAAAAATATGAATTTTGTTGATCTAATTTTTTGTTACACATGAGAGACATTATTTTTTATTTTATTAAAGGGAAAATTTAGGTTCTTGAAAGGACACAAACCATTTAACAAATTCAAAATAATAGATATAGAAATAAGCTCAAATAGATGTCAATCAAGAAACTAACTAGGTAAGACGTGAAACAATGCTAAAAAATGTTTAAATGAAATAGAAGACACAAAGAAAAAGTAGATAACCCTCTGTTATCCTCAAATTCAATTGCTCTCAATGTTGTTCAAATGAACAAGACAATTGAGAGGGGGGTGAATCAATTTTATCTTATCAAAACATCAAAACCCTCATTAATATTCAGATCCACATGCATTCATTAAACCCTTAATCTATTATGATGAATTAGCATGAAAAGAAAATAACAAAAATTGAAATAATTTTAACACCATGCACAAGAGAACAACATATTTACATGGAAAACCCGAGGGAAAAACCACAGTGAGGATTAGCTCACAATATATAAGTAATTGCAAAACCAATTACAAAGGCTCACTACCAAAAAGGGCACACTACTCTGAAAGGCTCACATCCAAGGCTCACTGCCAGAACAGAAAAAGAAGATAGAGAAGAAATGTTACACAGAGAACATGATCTCAATGCAACAGAGATTCCACCACAATATAGCTCCAACACCTTCACAGTCTATTTGAATTATTGAAGACACCTTCTACTCACTGCATCTAGCAATCCAACACTTGAAAGTTCACACTACTCTGCTCAATTTTACACCTTACAACTCTACAATTCATATTATTCACCTCACACACTTCGCACTTTCATCTATCTTGACCTCCTTCAACAATTCAACTCATACTTATACCCTTCTCGACCTTGAAACCCTCAACTCATACTTATACCATTCTCAACCTTGAAACCATTTCCAAGGTCAGCTATGCACCTCAAAAGTGCAATTTCAAATTAGGTCCATGCCAAAAAAAAATTGTGGTAGATAGAAGTGAATGTGGGCCACATAAAAACTTAATTAGGACCCAAATCAACAACACCACTTAACCAAACACTACCACAAACGATACTTATCCTCCACAAGTAGTGCAAACACTAGGTCGGCCATTACCCATGTAAAAACCATTAAACTTTGAAATACATGATTCGTCAAACCCAAGGAGGACTTGCGAGCCACACACCATGCTTGAAAATGATATAGAATATTCCACAAACATCCTGAAATCCAACAAACTCCTTCACAACTACTTCCACCTAAAGAATGTACAAACCCAATAAACTCAAACTACTCTACCCTACACTGTTACTTGAAAAACTATATTTCGAAGCACAAAACCTCAAATCCTCTTGACTGAGCTAAACTATGAACACCACCAACATACCTTTAGAATCACAAGACCTAAAGCATAATTGTGGAGAAACGTGAAGCAATAACATTTCTCCCAAACACCTCTACAATGCATAGTCACACACTGGTGAAAACAACTTCTACCTTACAATGATCCAACATACCATATCTTGAATATAACATCTTTGAACACATCTCACCAACATATCTGAATCGCATAGGTAGATCTTCAACCTAGAAGAAATGCAGAGAAAAACCAGAACATCTCTTTATAACCCAGAACAACACTACAACACTCTATTTCCTCTTTTTATCAAATTTTCTCAAAAGCACTTGGAAGCCAAGCACCAGAGACACATCCACATCATCTTCATCACTACTACATCCATAGATAGAAGCTTATCAAAGTAACAATAGAGTTTAACATTAGTAGCTTAACTGATGACAACATAATGCAACAAATCAAAGCATAAACAACACCAACTATTCATCTTCAACACCAATCTCCCTGGATACATATAGTTGACACCAATTTGACAACATAATATTGTTGACATCAATGACAACACCAATCTACACATACATGAAACACTCAATTCGTGGGATAACCCCTACAAAACTTGTCTATTTTGTAATCCATGCCCCTTAAGCATGCAAAACAAGGAAAATCCTAATTGCCCTTGTGTGTGGTCCAATCGCTCAAAAAATCATTTCAAGCAATTAAACTTTTTTCCTTTTGAAAAATTGTGAAAGGTCAAAATTGCAAAAGCCTTTGTTTTTAGAGTTGACATTTTTCTTGCATGTGCAAGAGCATTGAATTTCAACGCCCTTTCATCTTTTTTGCAAACTACATATTTTGATGTAGTCGTGCTAATTTTTAGCATGAATACACCCCTAAGTGTGAACATATGGCATTAATTGCAGTGTTAGTGTGAATTTAATGAGTTTTTTTAATCATTTTTATTTGTTGTTATCATTATTTTCTTTTCATTTTATCGTAGTCTATGCATCTCATTTCTTCTTGTTACTCTTTGTTGCATTTACACTCTCTTTTGCAAAGGATTTGAGCAGATTCATCTAAGTTCTTGCCTAGGGTTTTTACCATTATTTTAATAGGTATGTATTGTTTCATTTTGTTTAGATTCTGAGCACTTTTATGTGAAAAAATATTTAGGATTTTGAAGTTATGGTTTGTTTTTCTTGCTTACTTTAAATGCTTAGCATTGTAAATAGTTAGTTTATCTTTAGGGTTCTTTTCTCTAGTTTTTTATTAGTTTGCATACCATTGACCAGTTGGTTTTCAAAACATCGTGTGACTATTATTAGCTTGCACTATAAACTCGAGACACCCTAATACAATAAAAATTAATGAGGTTTTAGCCATGGTTTGTGTTGAAACCCACTCATTGCAATGTGTAGTGTGGGTTTTAAACCCTACACTACCCATGAAAACCATACTTCCATATGCATGATATAATACAGGTTGTATTTCTTGTTTTGTTTTGTTTTTAACCGTTTTTGGTTCCCTAGCACAGTTTTTTCCTAAGATTGCACTTTTCAACCAACATGCATGTTGGGATTCAAACCCCAACCTGCATGGTCAATTCACCCATTCTACCCAAGGTGTAGGTTAGGGTTTAAACTCCAACCAACACAATCAAACACTACCCTACATATATGCAACCATGAGAAATTTTACTGCAGTTACATGTCATTACTTGTCTAACATGTAGGTCAAGGTTTAAACCCTGACTGACATGTTATCATTGCAAAACCAAAATGCATCACTACTCAAAAGATGTAAGTCAGGTTTTAAAACCTGGCATGCATCCTTATGCACTTTCCAAGCATAATACATGCATTAGCGGGATTTTTCTCCACACCTGCAAAACTTGAAAATTTACCCCATGTAGGGACAAGATTTTTTCCTACCCTTACAACCTTTTGACTTAGCCTCATGCAAGAGCATGAAATTTCTATGCCACTACATCCAAATTGAAATACCCCATGCAGGGGTGGGATTTTTCACTGCCTTTGCATCCTAACTACCAAGTCACATGCAATGTCTCACTTTTTCTTTACCACTACATAGAATCATTCAAATTTTCTCTAACATTGGGAAACATGAAATCTATTTTTGAAATTTCTCTTGCATGTTGTTTCAAGAATTTATGCTTGAATTCTAAAAAGGGTGTGAGCAATTTACTCATCATATAGCTGCTCTGTAAATGTTTGATCCATCACCAAGCAAGGAAACCATGAAGTACAAATATCAAGGTGGTTTTGTAACAACCTTTGTTGTTTCAAATACTGATGAGATCAAAGACACAAATATTGGACATGTTGATATGTTTAAATTTCTAGAAATGACGAAGAAGCAACCTTTGGATGCAGGCATGGTATGCGTTGTGAAAAGAAATATTCAATTGGTGGCTACATTTCCAATAGTGGCTCATAATCTTGAGTTCACTCTTGTCAAAGTGGCTCATTATCATAAGGAAGAAAAAAGTGTCAGGAATCCCGATGGGAATGTAATCATAGGACTAGATGTAGAGTTCTTCGACAAGATCTTCCAATTTCCAAGCATTGATGCATATGCTAACCTTGCCATTAAGAATGCACAAGCTCATTATGATGAGAATCCATATAAGTGCAAGAGAGAAATCAATACCAAGTGGCTTAAGAACCTGAGGCTGAATATTTTTAAATGGCCTAAGAGCTTTCCTTGTAGTGGTTTTATTGAAGAGGTAAATGACTTGATTACCCTTCTCAATAGAATCAAGGGATTGCCCAATTCTTCCACTTTTCAAGAGTGGATGTATTTGTATATTCATGTTATAAGGAAGAGGCAAAATCATATTTTTTTGGGTTAGGCACAAATAAGTGATGCAATCCATGATCATCTCATAAACTTCATTGAAGTTTTATATGACTTCATACTTATTCTATGTTGTTGCATCAATGTACAAAACTTTTCAGGGTTGACATCAGAGGGTGGTAGGAGGCATATTTCCAGTTTATCAATATTACTCCCAATTGACCCTAAAGAAAAGTATCCAACATTTTAGGAGGCTTAAGGATGCCTTCTTTGCTATATATATATGTATATTTTTGATAGAGACCTTGGGAAGAGGAGAGTATCTGATGAAGCATGGGTAGTGTTAAATAATTTTGGTTGCATGTTCCTATAATTCCCTACCTTTACATATATCTAAGTCGGATGCTTCGTCGGATACCCATATATGCTTCCAAAGTATCTGAGGGAATAAGATAGTTCTCATGGAGATGTGTAGAAAAATCATGGTAGTTCATAACAAACAAGCAAAATCTCACAAGCCAAGATTTGAGTTTCCTCTCACAATAGGTAGGTAATCTATCACTACATCTCCCAAAGCTAAGGCCATGGAATCAGAGATGTAGTGGGTCATGATGAAGACATACAAAAGGAGACTTGATTTTGACTACAAAGGAATGAAGGACAAGCTCAAGAAGAGTTATACCCATGTACACAGAGTGGAGGACATATGGGTAGATTGTAGGATAGAGGAAGACATAAGGAAGTTGGATTATTGTTAGCTTACCTTAGAGAATATTGTAAATTTGGATTTGATTGATATCCCATAAGACATGGAGGATGAAGATAACATCCTAGAACCTACTTATGAAAGTAATAACATTGTTGAAACCCCTCTTTCTCCCATACAATGGTAAAAAAAGGAAATTACTTCCATCAAGGAAAGATTCCATCCAATTTTTGCTAACACCAATGTTTGGTTACAAGAAAGGGATATAAGATTGAAGTATTTTAATACTGGATCTAAAGAAGAAGAAATTGAGGAACATGCTAGGAAAAAGAAAATATTAGAAAAAAGAATAAGGGTGATATTCTAGGTACAAGTAAAACCCCTAAGCATGAGCTCAAATTTATAATGAAAGGGGGTATAAGCAAGGATTTATAAGGGCCTCAACTCTCATAGAAGAATTTTCAACCCAAGTTGAAGAACAAGTAGAAGATAGTCTAGATGAAGTACAAGAGTCTCCACACGAGGATGCTCTAGAATACTCTCCCATTTCTTCTTCCCCTATCACTTCCACTTTGACAAGTCCAACTCCTCCTGTTGTTTCAATTGAATAGCCTTTTCCTTCTGCTATTGTTATTTCTATTGCCCCTACCATTTCAATTCAATCTATTCATTCATCCCCAACTTTGGGATTTGTTTTTGAGAGTCCTAAGAATAATTTTGAAAATAATTTTGGGTCCTCACCCAATTTTCCAAGTCTATCTTCACCTTCTTTGTATGTGTCTACTCAATCTGAGTTGGATAAATTTATGGCTAAACTATGAGGAAAAGCTAGATGCGGAAGCAACTCTCCTAACGTCAAAACCTTAGGGAAGAATGTAGAGATACCTTTAAAATTACAATTACAGTCCAATTAAGATGCAATAGAAAGAGATTACTAAAACAGAGAAATAGACAAACACATATGAACACCAGATATACGTGGGAAAACCCTTAAGGGAGAAAAAACCACCACACCAAGAGAAATCACTTAGTATTATAGTAATGGAGATTACATACAAAGTTCTGACTTATCTTTCTGATGTCAGTTTATAGTAGCATACACCATGAACAACCTTGTTATAGAACATTCATGTTACAGTCTTCACAAAATAGAATTCATCCACTGATCATACAATCACACAAAAATCCATCGATTCATCGAACAATCTAACCAAACATCATCTGCAATTCCAAACTATAACCATGTCACCCCTATCTATCGAGCTTCCTCTCAGAACTTCCACAATGAACTGTCTTCCAATGGTTCCCATTCGGCTTCTCTGATTGGTCCACGAGACGCCACATAGGAAAGTCAAACGGTCAAGAGGAAATCAAGTTGTGTTGGCATATCGGTGAGACACTGACCGTGTCTCCCTGATGCCAACACAGTCAACATTCGATATCGCCAAGAGTCCTTACAATCGACAAGAGGTTATATCATGTTCACCCGTTGCATCGACTTCAATTTTCCTTTCAGCAAGACTATCACTCTTTGGAGAGACCACATATCAATATCCTAAGTCACACTGAAGAGTCATTCTATCGGTAGGACATACTGCTCTTGCCAGGACCTCACGCCGAGCCTTCAAGTTAATCCGAGTGCATCCACCAGTCAGTGAGACTCATCACTCTCGTTAGGACTTCATACAGAGGTTTTAAGTCATACCAAAACATTAGCATTTCCATCAGCACCCATCTATCGCTAAGACATTCAACTGTCACCAAGAGGTTTCATCAAGATCTTTATGTTATATCAAGCACCGAATGGTTGGCAAGACTTACCACTCTCACTGAGAGTTCTTACTAAAATCTCCAAGTTACCTCGAGACCACCATTCACCAAGAGTTATACCAAAGACCCCTCATCATCGGCGAGACTCTCCATTAGTCGCCAAGAATTCATACCAAAGTCTTTGAGTCATTGCGAAGACCCCAAGTTTATCCCCGTCAGTGAGACCTTCCATTGTCACTGAGACTTCTTCCTAAGTGTTCAAGTC